>JACBWW010000004.1:37511445-37522820 GCA_020086605.1 Lanius collurio
ATAAAAGGTATATTTATATATAATATAGATAAAAATTTACATATAACTATGTATAATAATAATAATAAATATAATTATATTTATATATAATTATATATAAATCTGTTACCAGATTTTTTTCTGTGAAATCAATGCTCTTGAGTGACTCAGATGTCACAAAAAGCTGTCAATGACACAAATAATAGAATTTCTTCCTTCAGTAATAATTCTTTTAAATATTTTTAGACTATTAGTATCTGAAACATCAAGACATTTTCAAGTTATGTTGGCAAAGTCTTTTGTAGAGAGCACCTCCAGGTTTATCTTTGCCAACAGTGATCGCTTTTGGAGTATTTTGCAGAGAAGAACATCTTCAGGTCTCATTTCAACTAACAAAAATCCTCTTGGGTCTGAAGCCCAGAGTGTATCAGTCTGTATCACTGCTGCTTCAGCCCCCAAAAACATCTCACAGGAGGTCAGAGAGTTTCTTCAGAGAGGACAAACATAAAATTTTGAAGGCATTGAATTGTCAGGACAGGTCCTCTTTTCCTCATTTATGATATATGTCTACACAAGATGAACAGGATGTTTCTGCTTCTTTCAGGTGTTTGTTGACAGATATGTGAAATGACAAACATAATTAATTGATTTTATAAACATATGAAAATTTTTGAGAAAGAAAAAGATAATAAAAGAGACAAGGAATATCAATCCCCAAAATTAAAATATATGATAGGAGATTAAAAGATACAAACCACAATTTTACATGCTTCTTAGATAAAAACCACTGAGATCAAACCACTGTAACACCAAAGCACTTGGTTACATATGGCTCATTGCATTTTACTTTTATTTTTTTCCTGAAAAAAAAAAGTCTCTCAGCATCAAATTTTAGCTATATGTTTTAATTCTCTATTAAGAAAATGCATTCCTGAATGAATTTAGGAGATTGATTCACTAGATTTTGGAAAGTACAGGTTACTTACTTGTCTCAGACACCAAAATGGTGCGTGACCACACAGAGGTAACATTCTGCCATAAGTGGTTATTTGGTAATATTTCTGGGTTTTAAACAGTAGGTGATGACATGTAGCCAGGTTCCTGTCTTTTTCCTTTTTGGTCACATAAAACCATTTATTTGATAAAATGGGTGTTCATAGTAAGGAAGACTTGTGTAAAAGTTTTCCAAGGATTTATTTCTAGTTGCTAGCTGAACTGAGTTTCTGAAATTAAAATGTGGACTTTTTCTATCTCTTTGTACTCTTCCTTCAGGTCCATGGTAGCTGCATGTCACCTGATTCAGAAAACAGATGGGATACAATTTAGAAAACAGATGTATGTTAATGATACATATCTGATTTGGGACTCGGACCTTTGAATGTTCTGCAGTAGGTGTTTAGTATGGGATTGTGGTCTTCTTGACATTTGGAAAATTATTCTGTAAAAAAAAGGTAAAAGAAAATTAGTTTTGTCTTAGAAACACGATCTGTGTTTATTATCGTGGAAAACTGCTGAGTAGCACAAGCAATCCTGCTGAGTTTTGTGCTCACCAGAAATGACTGGAGAAGGCCTGGGATGGTCCATTTAGGTTGTAAATGAGAAAAAGAAAGTTGCCTAATTCTAATAAAAGTTCAGCTGTGAAAAAAACAATTTGCAAAGAGCACAGGGATTATGTTACAGTTAGGTAGATACTCACTGTTGCAGGGAGCAGACTGAAAGTCTTCCAAGTATGCTGCTTCATTGGCTACAGTGTCATTTCCCCATTCTCCTCGGTTCAATGATTATTTAAATATTTTCTAGAAAGTAAAAGAGTTTCAATGGAAGTGACACTTCTCAGTAAGAGTAAAAGCATATATCTGCTAATGTTCTGACCTAGTTAAGCATTTAGGAAGCAGCAGTATTGCTGTCTTTTTATAGGCTATATATAGCTTAGATGTCTAACTCCGGTAAAGACATGGCCATGAGTAATAACTGGTAGAAAGTGTCTCAGTGATTGAGAGAGTGAGGCAAAGAATTGTTATTTTTCTTAGTATTTTGTGCTAGGGAACTATTCCTGGCTTGTAGAAATCAGTTGGTTTGTTTTTTTTTTTTTTTGGGGGGGGGGGGGGGGGGGTGGGCCAGGGGGTTTGCGAGTTTGGTTTGGTTTGGTTTGGGTTTTTTTAGTTAAGTCACTCCATGCATTATATGGCGATCTTGGGGGTCAACCCTAGAAGTGTGAACATCCCAGCAGGGTGGCAGGTGAGAAATAGGAAGTGAAAGCTATTGATATTCTAGTTTGATGTGACAGGAGAGAAGCCCTTCTGAACCTAAAATGTTCTTCCACAAGCACATAATGCACACATAAGCACATCATAAATTGTACAAGGTGAAGAAAATGTAAACACTGTAAGGAATGGTGACACAGACTCTCATCAGAACCCAATGTAATTAAAGATTTGGCCACAGTATTGTGCACATGGTTAATGAATCAACTATAAATAGTAGGAGCCTATTCTTCTCTCAAGGCACAGATGTAATTTCTGCTGATTCTAAACAAGTTTTCAAATCACAAGTCATTTACATATCTAAAGAAAAGTAGAGATAATGTAAAAAATTAAGTAGGATTCTCAAAGGTAGTCCATTCCTTTCCTTTTTCTATTCCTTTGATTCATAAAAGTGCTAAGTATCTTCCATCTTACTGTGTATGAATGGCATTTCACAGCAATGGAAATTCATTTGTGTCAGGAAAGATGCCTAGTGTTGACTATGTGTGTCATATTATATATGAGCTTTCTTTTTCTATTAATGTTTTTGGGTGGGTTGTGTCTCCATCAAGGATTTGCAACACACAAGAGAAAGTGGTTGATACTGAAAATGGGTCAGAGTATTTTACTGTAGACAGGAGATAACTAAACAGTCATAGTCAATTTTCAACATGGTTTGAGCACTTTTTAAAAAACCTTCTTTGAGAACATACATCACTAATTTTTGTTAATGTAGCAATTTAAACTTGTACAAAAAGGAGGACAAATTTAAGGTATAAGCTATTTCCATTGTAAGCTGTTTCCTGGCACTTCTATATGTCTAGAAGTATCTTCAGACTATAAGTAGGTGGACATTCAGATCATCTGTTATCTGGAATGTAGACGTGTGACATATGCTATTCTCTAGAAATTCTATTTAGAGATCGTGTGCTCTTTCCTGCATCTTATAAATCATTGTTATATTATGGTTGCTGACTCCACAATAGTGGTATTTTTAATAAAGGGAAGAATTTTTGTGCCACAAATGCTTTTGGTCACCTGTGAATACAAGACCTTGTATACTGGACAACCTTTCTTCAAAATTTATGAGAATTAAAACTACCTTCCACAAATGTGTATGAATAAGACTTAAAAAGAAGGCATAAGGTTGAACCAGCAAATCAGTATTAAATAAATATACATACACTGTGTTTTACAGTGTTCCAAGTCCAGTGTTCAGAGTTATCTGCTGCACTCTCAGGTTCTCTTCATGCTGAACATGCTGCTTGATTTATCTTACTGCACATAACACATATCTAACTGCTTCTACATTTGTACTTAGTGCTCCCATATCAAAATGAACTATGAAGGGCATGCAAGACATTTTTTAAAATATTGCAGTCTCTTCAGAAAATCAGATAATATCTCTCTGATTCTTTATTTATGAAAGTGTGCATTCAGGACAGTTGAAAAAATAACAGGCAAACGTTCTACCATTGTGCAGTTTATTGTTCAGTAGTTCATTAGTTGCTGTCTTGCCATCTGTCTAAGCACATGCCTAGTAATCTTTCTGACTATGTGTACCTTGTTGAATGCAGGCTTAAATACATATCTGTTATAATTTTGATAATCTGCCTAATTATGTATTTTGTGTAGATTAGACTATATGTGTTTAAACAGTGTACACTAAATTTTCTTGGAAATCGTCCTCACATCAGCATGGATACAACTGGGTCAAGACAGAATTGGTTCGGAGAAGGGACGTGAGGGTAGCTGAAGCATAATAATAACAATTTGGATGGATGTTATAATGGACAAAAAAGGGGTTTAATCTTATTCCTCTTAAAAGAAAAGGATCAAGATTTTGGCATATCTTATTCATGAAGCACTGTAGTCAAAGTCAATGTTCATTTTATGGACCTGAAAGACAGGCAGATATTACAGGTGTTCAGAGTTTTCAAGGAAGATGGTAATAAGAAATGTTTCATGGAAGAGAGGAGTCAGAGAATTACCTTAGCTATATTCAAATAGACATCCATGAGGAAACCTTAAGACTGAAATCTGGGGATTTTTTCTGGACAGGAAAAAAGGATTGGAACTCTGGGGAGTAACTCTCATAGAAAGAGAAGATAAATTTTTGTCAATAAGTGACACAAATCCAGAATGGATAAACAACAGACAACACAGCTAGTTGACCTTTGCCAATAGCTAAACTCCCACCAAGCCTTTAGGTCACTCATCTATCCCAGGAGATGGGAAAGGAAAAAAAAAATGAAGGAGGGCAAAAGGAATTGTGGGTTGAGACAATGACACTTTAACAAAGAAAGCAAAAACTGTGTGTGGAAGTTAAACAAAGTAAGGAATTGATTCACTACTCACCATCAGCAGGCAGATTTCCATCTGCTTTCTGGGAATGAGGCCTCAGCACATCTAATGACTGCTTGGGAAGACAAATTCTATCAACATGAATGTCCCTTCCTTTCTCCATCTTTCCCCCAGTGATTACTGCTGAGCACAATATCAAATGGTGTGGAATATCCCTTTGGTCAGCAGGGGTCAGCTGTCCTGACTGCTCCCTCCCAACGTCTTGCCCAACCCCTATTCACTTTGGTGAGGCAGAGGTGGTGGAAAGTGAAACATGAGGCATCACTGCTGTGCCAGGACTGCTCAGAGGTGTGTTATCAACCATGTGTGTTATCAGCCGTGTTCGGGCCATTAATGCAAGGCACAGAACCACACAAGCTGCTATGAAGAAAGTGGACTTCATAACTTCACCCCAGCATGATGGCCTCTTCTGCACAGGCAGGAAGGGGATGATGATCGTTGATGCCTTCCAGCAGAACTAGAGAGAAGGTAAGAGTACCCAGCAGCCAGGGCAGAAATCCAGCAGCTGTCAAGAGAAGGGAAGAGGCAGAATTAGGAAAGGAAAATGAATGGGAACTAAATGGAGGTCAAGACTACTGCAGTGAGTATGCAGAGGCTTCATTAGAAAGCTTTATGCAGACAGTTTTATTTGAGTCCAACTAAAGAAGCTAGTAAATAAAGGACAAAACTGACACAGGTGGAAATTGTAAAGGAGGTATTCAACCATTTTAGTGCTCACAGGAATAGGAGTAACTACATTGGTGTTTTTATTGTTTCTAAACATAAGAAAAACAAGGAGAGACACAGATGGAGACACACATACAGGCAAAGGTTAAAACGTGCTGTCAGTTTAACTATATTTGTATGCTATTGTTTCCAGCCTGAGAAGAAGCTATAGACCCTTAATGTCCAGTTCAGAGGCTTATATTGGAACAAACATACAAAAGAACTTTTTTTCTTGCAATGAAATCAGTCCTCAAATTCTTAATGCTTAATTTTTCAGTTCTGAACTATAATTTCTTCAGTGTTTCCTGCATGATTCTTTTTTATGTCTCATATACATTGTTACGGACTTCAGATAATATCTGTTTATCCAACTTATTTAACTACTAAAAGAGCCAAAGTTTGATAAAACATGTTAATTACATTCTCTTTCAAAATCATCTCCAATAGCTACTGTCTATTTAATTGTAGCAAATCTAAACCAATTTAGGAAGGGAGTTTTCTTCAGTCTTTAATACTCAAATAGCCACCACAAGCACATCATGAATGTAAATACTCTAGTGGCTTCATGAGATGTTGGATAAAAACTTTAATTTCTTTACTATGATATGTAATTTCTGTTAAAAGTTTATATGCATACTAACTTCTGGCGCATTTTTTAATAAAAGAATTTTGTGATATTTGACTACTTGCTAAGGGAATACTGCCAATAGGAATGTAAAATACTATGGTTCAAGTCTTTACATGTTAAACCAATACATTTTATGGCATATGTTATTCTTATTAATTTTGAAAGGATATGTCTACAAACAAGTTAATGCTTTTCAAGAAGAAGCCCTCATTTATCGTGAACCCTTATATCTAAGATGCAAGTACATACACTTTCAACAAAGTCTGAAAATACCTAAATATTACAGGATTGACTATGAGCAGTGTAAGATTGCTATTTCTTCTGAAGTTCTCAGTATATTCATAAAGCTTACATTAGGGCCTAAACTAATTGGATTTCCCCCCTTTTTCAATCATCTTTAAAAAGCCATGCCAAATTCTCATTTCAGGCTACTATAATTTACTAACTTTATAATCTAGTGGGATAAATGAGAAAGGACGTGATTCCTGTGATCTATGGTAGTTTAAACTGTTCAGGAGAAAACGAGGTCTCTGGAATCATTAAATCAAAACTGATTTTAGCTGCTAGAAGAATCATTTTATATGTCCTTATGAGGTAGAGCAGAATTGGGATCTTTCCTAATGAGGAGATGCAAATGTGTGGGTATTTGCAACATATAGAAATTGTGATTTTCCAACTGATAGATGACTCTCAATAAAACCTGTTTGAAATATTGATTGATTATGCCTAACGTTAGTTAAGGAGGAATGGGGTTTGGACAGTGGAGATAATTTGAAGATACTATAATAAAAAATGCTGCTTACTAGGTCTTCTAAACAAATGAGAATATCTAAAATATCAGTATTTCCCAAGACAGAAGAATGATTTTATTGGTAGAAAATATAAATAGCAAATCAAAGTTGGTATAAATGAAATTGATGTTCTGGGGTGTTGTTAATTAATATCGGGGTTAATGAACTGTAATTAAGAAGTTGGGGTCTTTCTAGTTTGTGCAGTTTTGATGTTTTGGTGTAAGCCCTAGGTGGGAGTGTAAATAGGGAACGTGCAATGAGCTGGTGGAAAGAGGAGGAGCTGTCTAGAATGTTCTGCAAGGTGACATCATGTGTGTGAGATCAATGTTTTAACACATAATTGGATAAGAGATGGACCAACCACTCGACGCCCCTAAGATGGGCTCAACCACGAGCCAACTGGACCCCTAGATCCGAGCCACTGAGGGAGGAACTGGTTGGACCAATCATGGACTGGCAAAAGGTGTAAAGACTGTGCCGGGCACCGCCCCAGGTCCTCCCAAGGAGCTCGGGTATCCGAGGGAGCTCCCAGTGGGTTACACTGGTTCTTCTGGGGGGGACTCCAGCTTGTCGTGTGGGGCCTGGGCTACTCCCAGCTTCCCGCTCTCAGTGGCTCTCTTTAATAAACAAGCTGACTTTTATCTTTTAATTAAAAAGTCTCCTCCTTGTTTATAACAAAAGTCAAACATTTTCATTATTGCGGGCTAGAATAGTGGGGATGTATGGCATAAATGATCTCAACTGGCAGAGCCAGCTTGAACAGTCTTACTATCATATACTAACATGTATAATTACAAATGTGAAACTAAAATGCATTTAACATATTGCACAGACTGAACCAATTTTTATAATGCTTCAGAATACAAAATCATAGCATGCTGATAAGAAACAATACCATCTGGAAACTGGAATATATTTATATGTAGATGAAATAGTTACTGGATATATCTCAATCTCTCTTTTAGGTCCCTGCATGATGATATAATGTTTCATATAGTCTTTGTGAGATTTTTGGGTATTGTAATATATATATGTCTGTGTGTTTATGAATATGGGCATATCAAGATACATGAAGTCTTTTTGGCACATACATAGAAAATTACTGAAATTTTTTCTACAAAAGTTAATCTTACAGAGTATTTATGTCTGATTGATCTACTTTGGTGAAGGAGAATTTAGTTTTAAGGAGAATGAATGCTGCACTTTCACTACATTGCTTTGAAAATCCTTTTCAATTTCATTCAGGCAAGAAGAATACAATTCCTGACAAGGTTTTTAAAGATGGTTCACATAGAAATTTCAGTTTACTTACATCCTGGTGAAAATTTCGGAGGACATATCCAAGTTTTTGCCTTAATCTGGGGTATTGTGCACTTTAAGTCTTACAGCATATAGCACGTCATACATTGCAGAAAATTCCATAAGCCGCACCAGGGGGTACAACAAGGGATAAGCCATTAAAACCTAGAGAACCCCCAATGTATAAAATTGTTGGTGTTGTACTTTATATTTGTTTCATATTTCTACTTTGTGCTGCTTATAGATGTGGTGTAGCTCAAGGGAATCTACATCTCCCTCAGAAACATGAAGTAACACTGCAACATTTTTAAGTACAAATTAGTGTTTGTCAATTAGTGTTGCTTTTGTGTTGGTCTTAAAGAGGAAATATAGTCATAAGCTGTCTTTCATTTTCTGTCACTGGCCTGATTAGTCTTATGCCCCTATAGGAAAGTGTATTAACTAAAGCAGAAGGAGAGCATCTTGCATAGTTTGGTGGTTAGAGCACCTGCAAACAAAATATGTGAGCCAGGTGCTGTTTGGCCTAAGAAAAGACTGAAACCCATTGTTCCAATCCTTGGATGAGTATACCACACATAAAGGAATGTAATTTCCAGCACACTCGATCAGCAGTATCGTGAGCAGTGTCCTGACAGCTACTGTGCATCCTGTGAATGTGTGTTAGTGTTGCACAGAGCAGCAGACTTGCACCCTCCCAGGGTGTCCTGATTTTCCCAGCTGTTCAATAGCTCTGAAATGCAAGCCTTTACTTTTGTGTTTAGCAAAGATTGAGAATTCCAGCTTAGAGCAACTATTTATTTCCAAATTGTAACTGAGGACTGACTTGTATACAATTTTATAGAAATCCACATGCATTGCAAATTTAAATAGGTGTTTGATCTTTACTAGGCTTCCAGAATGTAGCTTGTCAACAAGTTCATCCTCCCATACATCTTGTGTGGTAGGTTTGTTAGCTAGTAGATATAATTTTTATCCTCTCTTATAAGTAGAGAAACTGACAGGAGAAAATGAAGTCATTGTTGTCTTTATTTTTGGGGATGCCCTGACAACAGAAAGCATACTAAGTTTATATAAGAATACTGGATGCACAGCTTATGAAAGAATGAGCCTACCTGAAAATTGTCAAGAGCTACCCACTTTCAATCATTCCTTCTTTCTTAAGTATGTAAAAATGACAGATAAAAAATCCTTCCTACACAGTATTAAAGGGCAATATGGTACTAAAAAAAAATAAGACAAAATTTATTCTGTTTTGTCATTTTTGCTTTAACCAGTATAGTTCCTGAAGGACAGAATAATTACACCCATAAGACTTGCAGAGAATAGAAGTGCTGGAAATGTGCTGTAGTGGAATCAAATCAATAACTCTGTGACTACTTTGAGCTCATTTTAAATATTACTCTCCGCTCTCCTTAGATTTGAGCTATTGATTTAGAAATTTCTGTCAAGACTTCTTTTCTGCATAATTATATCCTACACTTGTTTCTGTGGTTTGCTTGCTTGTTTTTTTTATAATGAAACTAGAAAATAGGACTCTTGGATGAATACATAATTGAATATGAAAAAGCTTAATTTTGATGTTCATCTTTCCCACTTTTTCCAGGTAATTCTTGTTTTCATAAACATGAATGTAATTTGGAAGTCTATGTGAGGTATCATCAATTAACTCTAGTCTTTTCAAATAAGAGCAGATGAGGTACAGATATCTTTGCTTAAATGAAGAACTTAATATAAATATTTGCAGTAGAACATCAACCAAACATTTTCTTAAAGATTTTCTTTCTATTTTATCTAGAGGATTGTATTGAAATGTAAGCAGAAATGGGTGATCAATTGTACTAACTTGAGGCTCATTCTCTGAGGTGCTGAGTATCCTTCATTTTCATGGAAGGAAGCTGAGACAGCTTAGCATTTCACAGACATTTGCACTGAGTGTTTAGATAAATACCTTTCTTAAGAAACAGATATATTTGCAGAATTTTATCTTTACCAGAGATTAACTCAGCCATAGAGATACAGCTTAAAATCTGCAAAAATTTAGTTAAATCTGCTGAAAGCATTAAAACGTACATTGGGATTTACATTCCCCACCCCTTTGCCCCCTGCCCCTGACTTTCCTTGGACTATGGAACAGCACAATTTTCTTCTATGGCTAAATGTTCCTATTAAGTGCCTAAAGTCCATTGAGGGATAGGAAATTATGTGGTTTTCATTTATTCAGAATAAATTCCAATCTACCAAATATTAAATCTAAAAAAAATAAGAGAAACATAAACATTACCTAAATACTAATATGAACACATTTCGATGGTATATACGTCCATTACTGATTACTATTGGACTAAAACATGGACAGTGCATGACCTATGAATGCAAAGAGAGTAGTTTTGTGATGGGAGTTGTATTTTTCTAGGTTTGTGTGGGGAGATTTGAAACCCAAGACTGTCATTTGCTGTGGCTTTCATTGTTACAATATTTCATTGCTACACACCAAAAACCTAGTGGAAGCTATGGTAAAAAAAAATTATCTTTTCAGGGTGTTTCTCTCTCTCTGTGAATACAGCATTAGTTTCTGTGTCTTGAAGTCCTACACAGTCACAGCATGGATTCTCTGAATGAGGGAGAAAAACATGGAATCATCTAGGTTGAAAAAGAACCATAAGATCAAGTCCAAGTGTAAACCATGTCATTAAGCACCATGTCTATGTGTCTTTTAAGTTCCTCCAGGGATGGTGACTCAACCACTTCCCTGGGAAACCTATTCCAATGCTTAACAATCCTTTTGGTGAAGAATTCTTTCCTAATATCCAGTTTAAACTTTCTCTGGCTCAGCTTGAGGCTGTTTTGTTTTGTACTATCACTTGTTGGGAAAAGAGACCTCCTCTCTAGAACCTCCAAAACATCCACAGCCTTCCTCTCATCCACTGAGCAGGTCACCTTGTCACAGAAGGAGACCGGGTTGGTCAAGCAGGACCTGCCTTGCCTAGACCCATCCTGGCTGGGCCTGACCCCCTGGCTGTCCTGCAAATGCCACGGATTTGCATGCATTCAGGATGATCTGCTCCATGATCCTTCTCTGCACCAAAGGCAGACTGACAGACCTATAGTTCCCCAGATCTCCCTTCTGGCCCTTCTTGTAGGTGAACATGAATGATGATAATGATCTTTCATATTCTAAAGGCTCTTTTTAAACCTTTGAATCACAAAATGTTCTGCATACTTCACTGACTTTCAAACTATGTACCTGTTCTTTCTGTCCTTGAGAAACAGCTTTTGTTTTCCACTGCAACCTTCTGGTTTAATTCTTGATGAGTCACTGAATTTTCATGTTTTAGACAATACGTAACAGCGTGTATATATATATAT
>JACBWW010000004.1:37523220-37545329 GCA_020086605.1 Lanius collurio
CTGCAGATGTTAAAAAGGTGATGCATCGCATAATTGTGGAGTTTGCTATGCTAGTATTACCAACATGCAGGCAGTAGATACATGTTTATATCCTAAAACATGGTAAAGTGTATTATTAAGTTTAGGTGGACAACTGAAATCTAAATCGAAATAAGAATGTTTTAGCACTATGTAAATTTAATTGGATGGAATTGTACCAAAGGGTCATAGATGTTTATGCAATCTTGTTACTGTTTAATGCAGAAAATGAGGTCAAAGTTCAAGCAAAACAAGGAGGAAAACAGAATTCCTGATCTTATGGTATGCTAATAAACCCTAGATGGAAGCTCTGAACTGAAAAACAGACTAAATTTAGGCTCACTGCCTTTTTTTCAGAAATGACTGCTGCATGGTTTGTTTAGGTCCTTTTTATTCTTTGGTTGTTCTCCCCTCAGGAAAGGAACTCACTGAGAAAAGGAAACATACCAGGAGGCAGAGTGGAAAGGACAAGAAGACTTCTATCCCATGTGTGTCAAATTGCATTCATCACAGGTCGTGATTGAACACCAGCTGCCCTCACTCCAGTCCAAACAGGCTGAAAAGCTCCCCCTTATTTAAGACACATTACTAATTTAATTCATTTGCTGTGTGAATAAAGTGAAGACTGAATCCACTGAGTACATCTTTGCAGAGCAATAGTATAACTGCTGAGAATATAGCACAACTTTGAAAGTAGTAAGTTTTTCTTTACTGTCAAGCTAAACTAAAGAAACACAGTACCAAAACAATGTTAATCTCCTCGCTTTGAAAGAGTTAAATCTGCGCTCAGTTATTAAAAACATTGTACCGAACTTTAGAATTTAATATTTATATATATATATACATATATGTATATATATGTACAACTAACAAAACAGAGAAAGGATTCTTAAAAACCAGAGCATTAAAAACCAAAAGTAGTTATCATTTTCTTCAAAATGAAGATAATAATGTTTTTAGTTGGGGGAAAAAAACTATCAGAAACGAAGAAGTACCTTACAAACAATAATGCAAATCAGTTCATTCTCATATGAACTCAGTGCCTTACCAAAAGCACCTGGAAAACTTTATTGATGGTGAGGACTTTGTGCAGGGGACTTGGCTGTATTGCAGTGCTGATCTGTTCTCAGCTGCAAGTGAGACTTCAGAGTGCAGCCTTGCAACTTCTGGTGGAGTTGGAAAAAGCTGTGAGTTTCTTCTTGCCTAGGTGAGGAATTTGGGGAAAGAAACAAACTTTAAAAGTGTTCTTATAAAATCTGAGTAGCACTGCAATCAGATCCTGCCACTGACATAATCCTGGAGAACCACAATAAATCAAAGAACTGGGAAGAGGTTAAAGAACTTTTATAAGTTGTCATTTGCCTAAAGGCTGAAAATGCAATTATCTTAAAAATATTCTGGTGTAGATTGTTGGAATAGGATTATTCAAAAATATTAATTAATAAATATGAGACAATTTAGAAATATAGAATATGTGATGGCAAATACAAAGCAGCAAAAAATTATTCCATTTTCATCAGCCATCATCCATTTAGATCTCTTGTTTTCTGTTTTTCTAGCATTTTGGTTCTAGTTGTTAATCCAACAATTCTGTGCATTTCCAATATAACATAAATCTATCCTTTAGTAAGGAAAACCATTAATGGTTTGCTTTGGGGAGGGGTTGTGCAGTTTTGATTTTTTTGGGTTTTTTTAAAATGATTTCTTATTCTAAAAGGAAATTTATTTTGTCTGCAAGCAGTCCTCCTTCAAGTCATGGAAAAATACTTTCAATAGCTGCTTGTTACAAGTTATGAAAAAGAAATAACCTATTGTCTGTTTATGTAGTTTCAAGTCAGAAATGAAACTGCATTAAAAACATGAATTGCTGTCAAATGTTTGAAAATTGACAGTGAATCACCGTATGAAGCTGTTAATGGTATTTCTGACTTTAGCAATGACATTGTTTGTATTGCAAGGAGGAAGGAAAACAAATGTTTTCACCCACCTAAATGTCCAGCTCAAATGTAGTACAACAGAACAAAGCACAGTACATATAAGTATGACTCTCATGGCTGCTTAGCTAACATTCTCAACATTTTTCATCTAAAAGTTATTTCACAATATGCAAAAAATGTCTTTTAATATAGCTTTAACTAAACCAACCTGGCTGTGCATGAGTTATACTTAATGATATGCTTGAGCATAAAATGCATTAATTGAAGGCTACTTTTTTAAAAGCAGGATGTAGCAAATTCTTTCTTATTAAATTAGTGTTTAAGATAGTGACACTGAACAAAGTAAACCAGTCTTTTCTTGTGTTAAATTCATGAACTGAATGATGGACTTCTTTTTATGGACTAAAGAAAAAAGAAAAAACATTTTTTCAGGAACATTTTGCTTTATTCAGAGATTAAATCTTGATAAAGATTGGATAATGTGAGTTATTTGCATAAAGGACGGTTTAATCAGTTAATGTAACATGTAAATCCCTGGAAGTGTTCAGGGACAGGTTGGATGAAGCTCTGAGCAACCTGGTCTAGTGAAAGGTGTCCCTGCCCATGGCAAGAGGGTTGGAACTGAATGATCTTTAAAGTCCCTTCCAACTCAAACCATTCTACAGTTCTATAATTCTTTGGAAGCTCTGTGCTGTGTTAAGATCCAATGTTTTATAATCCAATACTAGTTGTTTCAGTTTTTCAGAGTTCATGGAATATATTGCATTACTTTCTACCTTAAAACTGTGGAAATACTACAAATATGTATATTTTTTCTGTGTAGTCAGATATAATATAGTCTATGAGTTATAGAAAATTTGCATGTTTAGTTCTTCACTTCCCTGAATTTCATATTAAGTTCACCTAAGTGATAAACAAAACCCCCACTTATTTTTCATAAAATGTTTCAATTGACTTGATATATAATCAGTCATAAAAAATAAATTGAATTCTGTTTGAATGTTTGAGGATACTTGACAGAAAAATAATTACATGGTTTCAAGAGGTGTTTCTCTACAACAAATCTTAAAGTAAACCATGTCTTATTTTGCATTAAGTCTTTCCCTCTCTGCATTAAAGTCTTAATTATATTGACAAAGCATAAAACCAGAACTGAATCTGGAGTAGAGTAGCAATTGTCTGCCTTTCTTGGGGCATCTTTGCAAATGATCATGTTCTCTTTTGTGTTTGGTAGTCTTTTTTTTTATTCTCAAAATTAAGACTGTGAATTAATAGATTGTACTTTTTGATTTGATTTTACAAAATTTTGAAGTAATTTTCATTTAATTATTTTACTGTATCTTCCTGCTTTCTACTGGTTGTCCTCCTTGCACTGCCCAAACTGTAGTAAAATAATTTTGATTAATTGTGTATAAATTATCTTAGATTCCTGTCTGTCAGTGTTTGTATGTCCATGTTCACCTCATTAACTTTATTGAAGTGTGATAAAATAATTGCTCAAGGTTAGGTGGATAAAGAACATTGATCTTATAAATTGTTCTTCCCAAAAACAAGGATAATATTTGTGGAAAACTTCCCAGTTTTGACTTTAAAAGAAGGTTTGATTCAAGATGAACAAAAGGACTATACTGTAAATATTTTAGCCACCTAATTGCAAAAGTGTTCTGCCTCTTTAGTGCTTGGAACAGACTAAGACTCAGCATCAATGTGAGTCAGTAGAATTGTTGACAAGACCAGCAGGTCTCATTCATATTTCAGGTTTCCTGAACAGCCACAGTATTGCTACTTGATGGGGTGGAGAATGTACTGTAGGGAGTCATGTAAGGTTTATATTTGATTTTGCTCTTTACAACTCCGAGATAGATTTTCTCTGGCTTAACCTAAAGCACAGTCCAGACAGAATCATCCTGAGGGCATTTACTGATGGCATCTTGAAATACAGTGGTGGTTTTACTGACTGCTCTCTGCTGCATCTCTAGTCTGTCATCTGTGCTGCTGTGTGCTAATGAAATGCCACTGAGGCTGCAGTGAAGCACAGCCACTCCTTTGCTGCCAGAGCACCAGAACTGATTTTTTTTGTTGTTTTTTTGGCATGCAATATCATAGCTTAGAAGTGTGCACTTTTACTTTGTGACTTTTTAATATTATTGGAGTATTCACAGGAACCTTACAATCATCTTCAGCACCCAGAACATTCCCGATGCAGCAGCCATACTTATGATTTACAAACACAAATGAAGATTATTTGTAACTATCTCCATCTAAGTTGCTGATAAACCTTTAGACAGAGAGGGGTCGTGTCTTTGTTATGCATGTACAGCTGCTGTAACAAATACATCTCTGATCCTGAGAGGTATTTTTGCCCATTACAGTACTATATGTAATAAACAGTTAAGGGTTGCATTTGCCAATGTGTAAGTGCTGATCACAGAATGCAGTTCTGTTCTGCTCCGTTCCATTTCTGCTAGTACAGCATCTAGGAAAAATAATGAGTATATGAGTCAATTTATAAAATCTGTCTTTTCTGCAATGATATACAGAAAATATAATGAAAAAATCATTCATTTTTACCTCATCCATATATCCTAATAGTTTTAATAAGGTTGCTTTTGGGGTTTTTTATACATGCAGGGTATAATTTGTGGACTTGAGAATTCCTTAACAATTTGTACTATTCCTACCTCAATATAAGTAAGTGTTTTGCTTTCTGAACAATCAAGCAGTATTTTTTCACAGGTAGAAATACTGGTGCAAGTTCCAAGCAACAAAAAATCAAACCTTAAATATGCATTTTGAGCCTTCATTTTCTTTGTGCCCCTTAAACATGAGTCACTCTTGGCAGGAACAGCCGGGCCTTCACGTGCACACAAATGGTATTCTGTTTTGACTGGCTATGCTTCAGTAAATGATTTATATATTAACAAAGAGTCAATGACAGACTGATTTTGAATCTGGAGCCCTGGACTGAATCCACTGCAGACTCTGGCACTGATGATTCCTGATTGCTAGTGTTCACAATGGCAGCATTGGCAGGATACTAAACAGAAACTTGTTTCTGTCTTCTGAATTGCTGTCTTCAACAGCTCATGATTTCTTCTTCAGTTGATCCCTAAATGCATCAGATTATAAAACAGAAACTGGGGACAAGTCTAAGACAAATTATCTGAAATATCTTTCTGTACACTTACTAAAGAATTAAAAGGGTGAGACTTATTATAGTTCTTTAAAAAAACACAAGACCAATACAATGCTTACATTCCAATTATATTTTAATTTAGGTTTGTAACTGAGTTAAAATAAGTAGTTCACAGACCTTATGCTACCTGTCTATAAAAACATGAATTGCCCTTTGAGATAGATGATTCTCTGGAAAATAGGACTATGTGTCAGGACCACATAAAAACCATTGCAAGGGGTGTTTGTGATTGCATTATGTGTTGCATAACATGCTTCATTCATATTATTGAGAATTAAAACACTTTCATGGCATCTTTGATAGCAGCTGCAATTCATTATTAATGTTTTTCTGGAGTCTGATCTAAATCATGTATAATCAATCCATAAATGTTCAGACTTTCTTTATGAGTTATATAGGCAGTACACAGTACATCTTGATGTTCAAACAGTAAGAATGACAAGAAATATCTGATAGTTCTGAAAACAATAATTTCTGATACCTCAAAAATTAGGTCTATGGAAGTGTTTCGAAACATTAAATTCTATATCACATACTTTTCAGTACACATTCATAATAATGAAGCCACATGTGTTGTGGTACATATCTAAGCATAAGAATCACAAAAATAGTAGACACTACAATCAGGAAATACCAAAAATAATCTTGTTTCTTCAAAATTTGTCTTTCTCCAGGATATAGGATATAATTTTGGTTTGCAAGTCAATTGCGAATTCCACTAACGAACTTCTGTATTGAGATTGCCTTCTTTCTTTTATAGAATAAAGCAGAAGCTGTGTGGGTGGAATACTTATGCAGAGGCCAAGAAACCCATATTCTGCTCTATCTCTGAAAGAATTTGGACTTCCAGTTTTCAAGAATCATCTCTTGTTACAAGTTTTAAGGAAATCTGAAATAGATGATATTCGAGGTGGTGCTTTCTGTATGTATTGTTTATCTATTATTATAACAAGTAGAGCCCTTGGATAAGAGGTGCAAATTCCCAAACAATTGGTACAAAGGAGCAAGCAATTACATTGAAACTTGGTTTTCTATTTTCAAGAACTCATGAGTCTTGTAAAATAGAACTGTATTGTGTGAATCAACACACGCAGGTGACCAAGGGTGAACAAAAAACAAACAAAAAAAAAACACTGAAAGAGCAGAGTAAATTTATTTCATTATCTTGCTGTCTGGATGGTCCCAAAACTGACTTTGCAATCATGCAAAATGAAGACACAGGCACTGTAAAGCTTAGTTCAATTCTAGGCAGGGCAGCAGATCAGCTATTCTCACCCTTTCATCAAAGACCTGCACATGAGTAATTTACCACTACATGTAGATTAGATATTTAATCCAAAATTTAATTCCAACCCAAAGAAGCTATACAGCTTAGATACAAATTGCTTTCACCACTTACTCCTGATCTATGGTGAACAGGTAAATACTTCAGCCACAGACAGTACTAAAGCCTTTGGAAAGGCCTGTAAGAGCTACCTGTGGGCAAGAAGAGGAATCATGAAAAGGTTGTGAGAAAATAGGTCCAGAATTATTCTGCATCAGCGTAGAATGTCAGTTAAGAAATTTAAATGCTAGGAATGAATGGCTGTACTGTGCAAAAGAAGATATTAATACAACCTAGATATTAATGCAGGTCTCCTTCTGTGGAGTTGGCAAAAATAAAGTATTATTTCCTTTAAGTAACTATTTGGGCATTTCAAGGCTTTTCTCCTAGGAGAATTATTCCTATTTATTTGAAAGGGAGAAATGGTGCAGAAAAGACAAATTTCTTGCCAAATATTCCATCAACCGGTGTCAGAGGCTTTAGTAATACTGATAAAGCCAAGGGGGTTTTTTTGTAAGGTGGATATCTTAATACTAGAGTCTACGATGCAACTCCTGCTCTTCACTAAACATAAATGCCATAAAATTTAGTCACCAAGATCTAGATTAAATTATCAAATGGAAATAACCGAGATCTCAGGAAAATATAAAGTCATCCTTCTCATTATTATTCATTCCTTGTCCTCATGGAGGTGGTACAATATTCAGGAAGTGTGGGTGTTTGTAACTACTGTAAATATCTGTGGGTTTTTTCCCCTGTGTGGACAGCTGTGAAGTTTTATTAAATAATCTGGCTTTGCTGATTGGCATAGGTTATTTTTTAAGGTCACATCAACAACATGTTACTTAAAACTAGATTCTCTTTTTGAAATTAGAATGTTTTACTTACTTTTTTTTTTTTTTAATTTGTTATTCTATCATTGGGAAGAAAAGTTTTCTTTGCCATTATTAGCTTTTTCACTTCATCCTGTTAGTATTTCCAGATTCACATATTGTTTTATCACTAGTTCAGGAGACTTAAAACTGAAGCAAGCTTTGAATTAGTCTAGTAAATGTAGGTGAAAAGTGATGACATTGCCTGCAACAGAAGTATTTTGTAGCAAATCATTTTTATAACTTTTTTATTCCAGTCAGCTCAACATTATATATGGGCCACAACCGAAATAACAAAAGCTCAATCATAAATTTGCAAAAGGAGTTCAAAGTTTTCAGCATGAAAACTACTGCAGGGTACCAAGACAAACAGATGTCTGCCTTGATCTGAGACAGAAGTAACAAAACTCTCAGAATAAATAGCAAGAATTCTTGTGGTCTTAAATTTTTTTTTTCTTCTCTATCAAGTATAGCAGAAAGAACTAATAAAGTTCTTCAATTGTCACTCTTAAGAAAAATTTGAAAATTTCAGCTGTAGGAAGCAGAACTCTTGTGGTGAAATAATCAGTCAATTTTCATAAGGATATTCACTCAGAACACTAAAGTCTGGACTTTGCTGGCATTTGACTGCGACACCCACAAGAAAAATCAAGATATTGCAGGAAGCAATGCCAATGATTTAGTCCGTGGGCTTGTTGAATAAGAGCCTGAGATAAAGCAAAAAAGTCTTCAGACTTTGTGTTCTACTTTAAATGCTACCAACTGGATCCTTTAAAAAAATAAAAGGAGTTGAGCCACTTGTGCTGCTGTTTATTGTGCTGCAGGAACAGAGCACAACCCCTACCTCATGCATCTCCCTTTAATGTTAAGGATTTCATAAACAAGCAACAGAGGAAACAATAAAAGCTTACAGTCTTTGTGTCAAAAGTTTAGACAAGTAGAGGAAAAAGACCATTTAAGTATGTTTTGGAAGCAGAAGTAGACATGGGGGTTTTTCACCTTGACTATTTTTTTTCTTTGCTTTTCAACTTAGTGAAATGAGGGTCTGAAAGCAAAGGAAGCTTTTTAAAGACTTAATAATTTTTTTATGGAGGATTTTTCTTATGCTTTAAAGGTCACTAGTGAAAGAATTTTGATGCTACAAGCATCTGCATTGTCCCCCCAAAATATTTGTATATTTAGAAGGTAACAGCCCCATGGATAAAATTTATATCTTTGGTTGGTTATTGTGAGTTTCTCCTTGCTTTTGGTTATTTATTTTTTTTTCCTAAAATGTGCTTCAACCCAATTAAAGGAATTACTGTTTTTCACCTTACATCAGCCTTTATTTCTGTTGAGGGCAAATTTAAACTTGAATGTTTAAGAATTCTTCAGGCTGGCATGTATCAATGTAAAGCAGAATGAAACTCTAAAACTTTTGAGATCCCACTAAGACAGTCAATGAGCTAGATGCTAAATTCTATCCTGAAAACACTCTAAAATGCTTGGCTTTAATGTTTTTACTGAATTGGAGTACAGTGCCTTTCTGAATCAAACCCACTTGTGTTCTCTGGAACTCAAGGGGGTTCAGGACTCCAAGAACCCACAAGACCCAGTACAGAAACTGAAGTTAAGGAATCACATACCATGTTCAGCAGAAGTCAGATTTTTAAACTTTTTTTCTTCTTTCTTTTGGTCAGGAAATAACCTTTTTCAAATTTAACCTTCATATTATTTAACTAAAATAAGGCAATTTTAATCCTGTTGATGTATGGGGATAACTACAATTTTACTTTGCTCATTCCTGTGGACATCTATATTCACTTATTTCTTCCTCCACTAGTCAAAGTGTCAGGTGTTTGATCACGAGGAGATTTCTATTTTTCACAAAAAAGAAATGAATGTTAGAGGATGGCTTTAGATGGTTTTGGTCATGTCAAAAAGATAAAGCAGCCCGTTTATCTAGCATTGTCTGATAGAAGAGAGAAAAGCTTTTAAGGGATTTTTTTCCTTTATTTATTTCTTAAATAACATGTACTTATTTGGAAGAATTTTTAAAAACTCAAGGGAAGGAGGCTGTACTTTTAGCTGGAATATTTCTTCGCCTGAGTGAACAGAAACAAGTGTCTGCCTTTGATAACTGTGCAGGCACTAGACTCTGAATATTAAAGAGGGTTGGCAGCTACAGTATAAACTGGGGCACTTGCCATTTCTGGACAAACTGTGTCATTCTTACTGGAAAGTCAGCTAGTAAATGCTTCAGCATTTTGTCTGCTGTGGTTCTTTTTTGGCAAACTGAAAAATGATGAAAAAATGAACTGAACTGGGAATTCTTTAATCTAGTTATTTTCAGGAGATGACTTTCTAATTTAGCTTTAAATGTGTTGTTATTTAGTGGAACACCAGAGCTCAGAGGGAAGAGGTTTGCTGCTTGTATTAAAAAAAATGCTGGATAAAAACACAAATAGTAGATAAAAAAAAAAGACTGCTCTGGTCATTAAAAAGTTTCCAAATATTTGCACAAGCAGAAAGGTAAATCATTCTGCAGTATCTCCCTGGCAATCCATATACACCCAGCCAGTGTTCTCTAATGGGATATTCTGCTAAACACAGCTGGCATGGCTACTGCAAAGATAGGTACCACTGTGTTCCTGAAAAAGCTGCATGTCTGAGGTTGCTGACATTGCTGCCTGCTCTTCATTTAGATACTGTACATTTTAATCCTTAGAGGAGCTGGAGTTGTTTGAAGGCAGTGTCTCTCTGCTGCAGATTAAAGTTGGCATTGAGATGGCAAACACTTGTAGCTAGCACCAAAACTTGAGGCTTTTCTCACTGGGGTCGAATACAAAAGATCAATTGCCTTTGGTGTGTGGAGAACTGAGCTGCTAACGGGGAGATGCTGGTAGCTCTTGCCACCAGTTCACTTCAATGAGCAAAAGGGATGGACCTGTGCTCGAATTTTCGTGCTGCTGGTGCTTTGCACCCCTGCCAAGCAGTAATTTCAGCCAAACCTCTACAGATTTTAAGTGCAACATCTCTGTGACCTCATTGCATGAGGGAACACTTCATAGTTTTGGCATCATGATTTCTGTCTGTACTGGCTTAGTTTGATGCCTGCGACATGAGGAAACCTTTACTCAGCTCAAGTACCAAGCACAAAAGAATTTCTGTGGAGTAAGAAATTACTGGTCTGTATGAAATTTCTTGACATGTTCTAGTTAAGTTAGAACTACTATTTCACATATATGAAATCCACATGTGCCATTAACAGTTCTTTGAGGCATTTGTTTATTTGATATTGGGAACAATGGATTTAATAACACCTGGTTGATTTTTTAAAATTGCATTGCATATGTTCACCAGTTTTATTTGTAGAAGTACAATTAAAATCTAATTTTTATATTTATAGTAATTCTGACCAGGTTTTCTTTCTCTGCTGCTGAGCCTGATAGGCCAAAATTCTACCCTGTGAACAAACCTTCTTCAAGACTCCGGAAATTATTCTAAGTTACTCATCTTTGCTTTCACCTTTCTGCTTTTTTCAACTTTCTCTGTCTCCTTATTTTGCTATGTGATTGTAATTATCATATTCAGAATGATTTGCACTTCTATAGCAAAGCTCTCAAAGTGCTGATCAAACATTAATAAAGCTTCACAGTGGAGCTGCTCAATATTTTGATCACCTTTTTCATGGAACACACATATTCATCAAAACCAGGAACGTGTTTTGATAAATTTTCAATTTAGAAAACATTGTGACAGAGTTCTGAAGCAGGCAAAGCCTGCATATTTCAACAAGAGTTTCACATATCTTGGAAATAGTTTTTCATTTGAATGATGATTAATAATTGAAAAAAAGTGAAGCCAAATGAAGCATCATAAAAGCATAAAAAATTAGATAAGGCGTGAATTGATCAAATGTTTAGTTTTGAAATATTTGGAAAACTTCAGTCTCCTATTTGAGATCAAGGAAAGAAATGCAAAAGGGAATTCAAGTGCATGAAAAAGTGTTGCATTAGATACCAAATTTTGTCCTGAAAAAAAAATGCCAAGAGAAAAGAGAATTCTCTCTACATAATCTAATGTATGCCTAATGTAGAAATAGTAAAATCTCAAATCACTTAGAGATATCATTGTTTTTCTGACTATTCACAGGAACATACTGCAGTTAAGCCAAAAGCAAGCAATCCCAACAGCAACATTCACTTCTCTGTTTTTTTCTTGCTCTTCTAAACTATAGCTGACATTGTCTCACACCAATTAATGCCTTTAATGATTTTTGGGCTAAGAATGTGGGAATCCTTAATTTTCATTGGCAAAATTAAGGATCAGGTAGGTTTAACATTAATGAGTTGACTTACAGGCCCTGTAGATAGTGTTTTTGTGTTTCTAACAAATTCACATATATTAACACAATTAAGTGCTGTTGCACAGTGCATTCAGAAGCAGCAGATGTGAGCAGGTGAACAAAGGCTGATATAACCTGTACATGCATTGGCATCACACTGCATGTAAGGCAGACAACATGCAGGTCTTATAAAGATCTCAGGCAGCAGTCAAAAGAAATTACTTAGAGCTTGTTTTTGTCAGGGTCTTGGTTTGAAACGGATCTGATCTGTTTATAGACAGATGACATCCATGCTAAATACTGAGGAAGGAGACAATACACAGTAATTAGTCCCAAAGCTATTTTCTAAGTCCTGGATAGGAAGCAGCTTCATTCAGTAGGGTCCTGAGGGTCGATGGAAAGATGCTCAGCTCTAGGCTGGAAGATGCATCAAATTTATGCTTCATGGCAGCACTCAGTATCTTCCAGGACGAAGCCCATCAAGATCAGTAAGCATGCTGATCCAAGTGCAGTCTGATCCAAGGTTTTAATTTAATTTCTGCTTTCCAGAGTCAGGAAGTTCATCAGTAAGATCCGCTGTCATTTGGCACAATAGGATTATAGGGTCAGCAACTAGATGCTGTCATGAAGACAATATGCTCAGCACTGGCATTTCTTATTCCTTTCTCATTTAGAAATTATCTTCAGCATTTAGTTGATTGTTTTCAGCAATTAAATGCATAGGCTTTAAATAATTCTGTCTTAGCTGCATCAGTGTTACAGCTTCATTCAACTGATAAACCTGTGTGGGGCCAGCTTACAATGAGGAATTTCAGGAAATAAACTCTTGTAGTGAGTAGCCTGTGCCCGAAGCTCTTTGTTGGATTTTTTGTTTGTTTGATTTCTGAATATTATATTAAAGTACAACAAGAGGCATATTAATAAGACTTGCCTATGCCAGCAGTGATTTGGTCAGTTCACTTAATCTCATAGATCTTTCCCAAGTTAGTCAGTGTTAGCTTGCTGCTATTCTTCCCCTTGTGGAAGTTTGCCAAAGTAACCTTCAATCAGGCCCTGCTCAGCAATGGCAGGCTGTTATTAAAAGTGTGAAAATATCTCCTGTCCTGCTGAAGTGGTGTCAGTGTTGGACAAACAATACACAAAATAAAGTCGTTGGACTCCTGTGGCTGACAAATTTATCTAGAATTGGGGAAGATTTGGTTCTTAATAACTACTCAGTAAAATTTTGCATAAAAGCAGTTTTACATGGATGTGAAATACAAAATCAAGTCTAGGCATGAGCTCTAGATAGCAGGACTTGATTTTCTTCTCTCTGCTTTTCTCTCAGCCTATGCTGTATGCTGAAAATATCAAAAATTGCTTTCATGTATCTTTGAAAGGTTTTAGCTTTAGAAGGCAGTTGTCTGGGGAGGAATGTCAGGTGGGTTTTGTTTTCCAAAGTGGCCATTGCTCAGTTTTCACTCAGCTAGTTCTAAATGTGTCTCTTTTCAGTATCCAATTGCCTTTTGATTTTGTTTTGAGATGTCTTGCATAATGCAGGGAGAAGTACATGCTTAACATAGCTTCCTGTGCTCCACTTCAGAGAAATTGGAGACTAATGTGGGAGGGAGTGAGAAGTTCTCAAAAAGCTACCAAGATCTACCTTTACCTTTCAAAATTCTTTATGCCTAAGGACATAAAAAAAAAACCCAAAAAAACCAAAAAAAAAAAAACCACAAAAAACTTTCATGCTGAGAACTGAATTTTTTTCAGGTGTTTTTTTCCTCAAGCATCTGTCTATTCTTTCTAAGTGATGACCTAGCATAACTTAATTTATAAAAGGTGATGACAATGAAGTTCTTTTTACAATTCTGGATAACTTACTTTTTCTGTTATTGTAAAGTTTCAAGCAGTAGTCAACATGTGATTCTGCAATTTCAAATTTTGCACTGAAACACGTGAGAGTACCTACTGGCAGAGATGTTCCATACTGAAGGCCTAACTCCTCCCTGCAATTAGCTCAGTGGGTCATGGTGCTAATAACATCAATGTTATGGCTTTGATCCCCTTACAGGCCATTTACTTAAGAGTTAGACTCAATGATCCTCGTGGGTGCCCTCCAACTCAGAATATTCTGTGAACCTGTGTCTGGGATGTGTGGGCTTCACTGTGCTATCCTAGCAATGTCAGAATTCTGGCAGGGCTACCCTGTGCCCATCATATCTGTACAACCTAAGAAACACCTTTGACTTTCTAGCTTCTGGATACATTCCATTTCACGATGAACTTGCACCCCTGCCATTTTTTAAGTTTGCAAAAAACTGGCACCAGTAATGCAGCACTCAAAAATCTGCTGCATAGGAATTGAAAGGTAAAAAACAATGATCTGCCAAAGTCTATTTTTTTTTTTTCATTTGCTGAACATGCAAATAGTTCAGTATCAAGTTATTATTGCCACAGAAGAGATATTCCAGCATCTGGTTATTGGTGTATAGAAAGGAGGTCTGTACTTTTGAGAGTGGAGATTTTTTATAAGGAATTGCAATGACTGTGTTTATGGGCATTTAAAGATTCTCTAGTGTTCAATGTTTTATATTTACAGTGCTCTAGGTTCAAGAGAATTTCAGACCAGGGATGAACAGCAAAATGCTTGATTAAAAATAAACCTCTTAAAATCAAAACAGTTTCCGGCTTTTCTTCCTCTGCAGTTTCCAAAGAAATTCTTACAGCAGTTTGCTAGAAAGTATGATTTGGTTTTATGAGTTTTTTAAAGTCATAGTTTAAAGTTTAAAATAACTCTAATGCTGAAAGTAGTTTTATAGTAGCAAAGGAAAAAATAGGTGGGAGATTTTATGGTCTACAGATGAAATGGAAACCTTGCCCCCAAGTTCTGTTTGCAAGGAAGCAGAGAAATTGCAATATTTAATGGTTGCAGTCTTTTGAACATTGAGAGTTTAAAAAGAGAAAGAATTATAGAAAACCTTCTGTATCCCATAGCCGAGCAGTTCCAAAGGTAATATTTTTTATTTTTTTGACCCAACTAAAGATAGCCTAAATTACTAGCTGTGGTCTTCCTTAGTTTTTTTCCTGGGACATTCTCAAACTTTTAAAATACTCCCTTTATGTTACTTTTATATAAATCTCCATAAAAATAACAAACTGGCCTAGACTATCACTTACCAGCTTTTGATAAGAGAACAATATCAATTTTATGAATCTGACTTTTGCCTGTGCTGCGAGCTGGAATCTGGTAAGCAGGGAAACATTTATCTACTGGCCTGTGCTTCAGCAATAAGCTGTGCCAGCTGTGGCAGGAAACTTTGGCTGTGAGAATGGATCCCAATCAATGAGACTCTTGAGACAGTTACACTGCAGCATCTGGATCTGAAAAGATATTTGTATATAACTTACAATACAACCTGACTGGAAGCTGTCCCTTATTTTGTTTTCATCAATTGGTCCTGAAAACTCCATTTCTACCCGTTGATTTGGGCACTCATTTGTGTTCTTCCTGATGTCATCTTGTCTACATGGAAAAAAGTTTCAGTAAGAAGCCAAAGCTACAGGCTTATATGTAGGAAAAATGCAAAATGGCAGAAGAGTTTCATGTCAGACAAAAAGAAAGCTTACAGGTTTAAGTATATTGGTCCCTAATAAATTGCTAAAAAAAAAAGCAAAGATATTAGCAGAATAATGAGAATTTTATCACTTCATGGTATTAAGTGAACGTATGAAAGAAATTAACTATGTCATTCCACGTTTTTAATATTTGTGTGATGAAAACTCTACTATTTTTAATGGCCAAGGAGAAAGAACAGGCCAGTTACCAAAATGATACACAGAAGTTTGGAAATAACTGCTCTGCCAGAAAGACTCTACTTTTTAAAATATCATCTTCATACGTAATAAGGAGGAAGAAGGCTTGTAGAAATGTTTTTAATAATTTTTTGAAACCATTAATTTGGAGGAATCCTAATTTAAATCTAGATTATGACTGAAAGTCTGAAACTGCCATAACAGTTTAGGAATTTACTGTCTCAAAATTAAAATGACAATTAAATTTTTCCAAGCTTCTGGAATTTTTGGATGGAGAATTGAACAATATTAACAAATTAATAACTGTTCCTGTTTATGCAGATATTCCCTTAGCAATTTTAAAATGTTACAAAAGATGAGAAAGTAGACCAGTCATATGACTTGGAGGGAGGTTAATCCTGTCAAGTTCTGGTGTCTCCCCGAGGTCGGGGTGAATTGTATTTGGATTACACTGACTGTACTAGGTCAGCCTTGACTCCAGTGAGAGATTGGGTACCTATTTTGTAGAGAAAGACTTACACTGCAATTAACAAGATGAGGTGAAAGTATGCTTTGAAATTCAACATGGGAAGAAAAAGAGTAAGAGGAGAATACAGTACTCAGTTATACAGGTTGAACTTAATAGAATTGTGGGAAGCAATGGAAGATGTTGAAACAAGATTTTTGTCTCTTCATGAAGCCCTAAACAATAATGTACAAAGCAGGTGTGCTTCTTAGAAAGAAAGACCTTTTACAACACATAAAGGAAAGAAAAAGGCAACAGAGGAGAACATGAGAGAAGAGAAGAGGAATTATTTTAGGGAATATGTAGCTACTAGAAACTGTTCAGCGGGCAGTTTGTGGATGGAATCAGACCTCACTGAACGGGACATATGAGCAGGACACCAGGCATGAGACAGCATGATAAATACCTGAGTTAAAATAATGAGGAGAAAATAGAAATAAAACATAAAAAAAGAGAACTGATTATGCACTGGGCAAATAATTTTTTACTATATTACCCAGACTGTGTGTTTAAGTAAAATAAAATTTTAAAAAGTTTGTTATTGTTTTAGAAAATAAAGGATATCAGGTAAAGTTGGCATATCAGATAATGTATCCTTTTTGATAAAAAGATGATAATGAAGAACTTAAGCTTAAGAAACTGTTAGTTTTAAAATAACTAGAGTAGCTAGTGAAACAAAACCAAGAATGTGTGCTTCATCTGTATTATTATCACACTAGACAGAAGAAACACTATTAAAAAATTAAGTTGCAGGATATGTCTCAGATATAAGAACTGTGGAAAACCATCTATAGCAATGGTAGACAATCAATCATAATTCAATTTTTTGCATTTATATGTTTTTGAGAAAGGTAGAAATCTAAACAGAAAACTCTAATCTCAGGGTAACCACATTTTAATGTTCTCAAAAAAAAAAAAAAAGCTATTTGGTGAATAAATGGCACACACATGTTAAAAAAAAGGTAGCAATTTATTGGCTTTGGGATTGTAACTGGTTATCATATTTTTGACATGACTTTTAAAAGAAGACTACCTGACTATGTAACCACCAAATGATAAAAACAGAGACTAAATTCTAATGAATAGTAGAAAAAGGTCAAAGAGAAAATATCCCACTGAGATTAGCTCAGTTGGTTAGGGAACAGTGCTCTAATGCCAAGGCTGTGGGTTTTATTCCTGTCCAGGCCATTCACTTAAGAGTTGTACTTGATGATCCTTGTGGGTGTCCTCCAAGTCAGAATATTCTGTGATAATAATGTGATAAAACACCATGTTTGACCCTTTGCAGGAGCAAGATAATGTTGTGTGCAGGATGACTTACAGTGAAAGTGGTTTTGTGTGAAATTATTCTTTGCTTCTCAAAGATGACTGTTAATGAGAGCAATCTTAATAGCTTCCACTTTCTTCTACAGTAGAAAGATGGGTGAAAAAAATCATAAATCCCTGAAATGCTTAAATTGAAAAGGAGAAGGAGTAAATCAAATAGCAGAAACTAAAAACAAACTAGCAGTCAAATGCAAAAAATGAGTAAAACTGACTGCTGAGTGCCAAGTTCAATCAGAGACTGCTTCTGTATTATATATTACAAATACCTATTACAAATATATTCCTTTAGAAAATAAATTATGCCAAATACTCACTACTACAAAGCTTTGGACACTGTAACTAGCTCTTCAGGGAAGTAGTCACAGCAAGCCTGCCAGAGTTCAAAAAGTGTTGGGACGACACTCTCAGGTACATGAGGTGACTCTTGGGGTTGGCTAGTGCAGGACCAGAACTTGGACTTGGTGACCCTTGTGCATCCCTTCCAGTTCAAGATACTCTGTGATTCTGTGAACTGTTCTGAGAGAGACTAATGGTCTGAACACTTTGAGTTCTTGTGTCCCTAACACAAATTCTTGAAAACATTTGTTAGTTATGCTAACATTGTAAATATACAAGTACCTTGAATGCACATTAATCACGGCACCTGTGAATCCTTCCAGCTCTCTGCTGCTTGTCCTCTGCCCACTCTCTCCTTGCTGCTTATTCCCCTTTGTCTGGAATGTATTTAGTGATTTCTCAAATGCAGTTTCTATAGCTGTTATTGAAATTCTTTCAGAGATGCACTTTTTCTTCAATTCCAGCCAATGTAGTCCTAATATCTTCTTTTGTGTGGTGTTTTGACAGAAGAGAAAAAGAGGTATGTCAAAGTAGCATAAAATAATTTCAAATATTAGTTTTCCTCTTACATCCATCCTTTTATGTCTATTTTTATTTGTAGTATTTTATAAGCAGAAGACTGTATTTGCCTTTGCACTTACTTAGCCACAGCTTGTATTATTGTTGTTGCCCAAAAAAAGAGACACTTCAGTCAATGACTTGGAGGCACATTTAATAGTTTGTTGCAGCAAAAGGCCTTGTTCTCCATTCATTTACCACATAGAGCAGCAGTATAATGGTTCCACTGCCAACTGAATTGCAGATTTAAATGGTGTAGATGAAGGAAGAATCTAATAGGGAGAAATTACCAGAATTAGGAGACTGATGAGCTATTGGTGAGGATCCTATCTGGCTGTTATTTTCTTACTTGCTTTCAGGCATCATTAGTGCTGTGTGCTGGCTTGTGCTCAAGGAGCATAGAAGGAAACACAACCCACTCACAGGGAGGATCACAGACTATTTAGCACCTCACTTTCCAAGTGAGATGTAGTTTTCATTTTCCTCTTTAGATACAATGAAAGCCCTGGTTCTTTTGCTGATCCCTAAAATTATGTACCCCTGATAGATGTGGCTGCACTAAAACTCTAGGAGGTACTAGGGGTGTTCAGCAAATTACTGAGCTTGACCTCACAGCAGTGGAAATTATAGGGCCTGTACAGTATCTCTTCCTGTGAATTGGAAGCAGAGGTGGACAAAAAGTAGAAGTGGTACCCAGAGATTACTGGCCTTCTCTCAGAGTCCATCACAGTGGCTACATATCACCATACCATCTTTAAAAAAACACAAAGAATCAAAACCCATAAAACAAAGCAAAAAAACCCTATTCTGTAAAATGTGTTATGATATTGACCATCAATTATTAGTACATATATGTGAAAGTATAAACATATCCTATTTACTAACTTCTTCCTGCTTGGGAGAGCAGAAGATGGGTCAGAAGAACAGAAAATTCACAATGGAGATGTGAATTTTGTGTTAAAGCTTTTTAAATTTCAGGATGAAATAATGCTCTTGTACAGCCTTACTCCTTGTGCAGTCCCCAGCTGCCATCTCCCCTTCTGTAAGTCACTGAAGTTTTAAAGTCAAAATGCCACTTTCCACTAAGGTGAAAAGCAGTTTTCTACAAGTTTGGGATTTAGTGTTTCCCAAGACTTTTTTCTAATTGGGTTTGAGTACTACTGAAGTCTCAGGATTGCTTCCTTTCAAATGAAATAATGATGTTTAATTGACTGATGTTTCGAGTGACCAGTTAGAAACAGAGTAAAGGAGCATGATTTGAGAAAAATACTCATCATCAGCTCTCCAGAAGTCCATGAGCTGTTAGACATTTTCCCAAATATTGAGGAAGACAAGGCAAAAATAGGGGGTTTTTGTTGTTGAAGTTGTTGTTCTCTGTTTTTCTTAGTACGCTGTTCACTTGCAGATTATATATTGGTGTTCTTTATGTAATTACTGGAAAATAAATAGTGGCATATATATGTGAAAAAATATGAATCAAACAATTTTTTGATAGTTACTGGCTTGACAAAGCAACTAAAGCTAGCAAAAAGTTGTACTAAAAATAGGAAAATATTGCTTTCATTCTATATAGTTATAAGGGACACTAAGAAATGAAAAGGAACTTTTATATGTATGGCACACTAAACCAAACTAGGCAGAGTACCAAAGTGTGTACTGTGAAGAAAAGTGAGCTGAAAAAATCATGCTGGAAGCATGTGAAAAATTATGCCCAAAATACACTCCTAAGCTTTTCTAACAGAAAGACTTTGGATGTGAAATGCATGGTTTTTTTCCTTCAAAAGCTACATTTTCTGTACTGATCTTCTATATAAATAATACAGTCAAAAATAATAATAGAACAAAATCCAAAAATGCAAACAGTTGAAGGAGAATAAGCTTTAGAAGGAAAGTTTTGGAAATATCTGGAAAGAAGTTATAGATGTAATTTTTAAATTAATTTCTTCTCTCATTTGCAAAGTCAAAAGCAGAAGAAAAAAGTAATTGAAAGATCACTATTTATTCCTCCTTTGTTCTGAAAATGTTCAATTTTTTTAAGAGGAAGATTTGCTGATTCATATGGCATAGAGAACAGAAATGTCCTCAATTTCTGCAGAGTGAAAACATCAGCAATTTTTCAGCATGAAGAGACAGAAAGCTTGACTAAAAATACATAAAAGCACATTTGGAATAAGAGGAAAAACAAGCTAAAAATATTACTTGGATGAGCATAACCTATTTAGGTGTTGTACAACCACTGCCAGAGTATGTGGTCCCATATTTCCAGTGCTTTTACAAGGTCATCCATTAACCTCGATTTCTTTTCAAAATGTCTCATTCCAATGTATTCAGCAGAGCTGTTGTTTTGATGCACACATTTACCTTCAGCTCTTCAGTTCACTTCATCCCTTGATTGCAACCCTCCTCTCAAATGAGTGAATCATCTATGGTGATTGAAATTACCAGTCTGGGAATAGAGTAAAACTCTGCATAAACATTTGAGTTAACTTTAGAGAAGTCATGCTGATCTTTTTTTTTTTTTTTTTTATCCCTTCCTTACATGGTAAGGAGAGCGTGGACTTAAAACGTGTGTGAGCACTGAGAGACTGAGATTGGTTTTCAGCATTGGGGATCCATGTTATGTGAATGGATGAATACAATTATATGGATTTTTCTCCTATTTCTTCTCTCCGCCATCTCTAAAACCAATAGGCACGTATTTTCACAAACCTAGCTGATACAGTGTTTCAGAGGAAAATAATTATATTGTTCATGTTTGATTTTTTTCAATAAGAAATAAGCTCCATCACAGCTGGTATCATTTCTAATCTTTTGCTGCATTATAGTGAGCTACATGAACCTCTTGGGGTACACAAGTCTTCAGAATACTTTTAGAATATCCAGAAAAATGAAGAACAAAATAAGGTAAAAATTCTGGAAATCCAGATCAGGAAGTCCTAGAAAGCTGAGTGAATTTCTGAGGGAAAGGATTTCTTGAAGCTTTGAGACTGTCTTTCCCGAGTTGGAGAAGCAGGAGCATCACAACCCTTAAAAAGCACCTGGTCAGACACTCAGATGCAGAAAGATGCACGTTCTCTTGTCTGTCTGCAAGCAAAAAAGACTCCTGTTGTGAACTCGTTCAAGCTCAAGCAGCTATTAAAAATCATCTAGTCTCTGGTAACCCTCTTAATGTTACTGCCCCAAAAGATGGCAGAATCCCATGCTTCCTAGATGTCCAGGCCTGAAAGCATGAAAATTTAAAAACTAGTTTTCAGAGGCAGATCATCAAATAGAAAATATTTGCTATCAAATAGTAGTTGTATGATAAAATAATTTCTGATCTTGAAAAATATTATTTCCTTGCAAACTTGCAACAGCTACCCTCTTGTCAGCTGATACATTCACTGGGTGAAGTGTTAAAAGCTGTCTAAGAAGCAGGAATGTTAATGAATCATGAAACCCCGAAGCAAAACTCCATCATTTGGGGTAAATCTACCAGTTTTCTCCTCATTAATTTATCTGTACAAGGATGACACAGCATTTTTTTGGAAAGAGAAAAAAAAGGAACAAATGAGATTGTCTGTATCAAAGAGATGTAGTGGATTCCAGATAGTGGAAGATAAGTGATCATTATCATTAAGAATAGGGAAGTTTTATAGTTGATTAACCCCATACTATTGTAGTCTGGCTCTAAACTGAGAGAAAACAAACACAGACCTAAGAGTGAAAGCTGCTTCTTTTTCCCAGGGCCTTGCTGGTTTGGGTTTTTGGATTTGGGTTTTTGTTTGGGGTTTTTTTGGTTTTGTCTTTCTTTTTCTTTTTTTTTTTTCTTTTTTTTTCTTTTTTTTTTTTTTTTTTTGTGGTGTGTGTGTTTTTGGTTGGTTGGTTTTGTTTTTTTGTTTGTTTTTGTTGGGTTCTTTTGGTGAGTATGAAAAC
>JACBWW010000004.1:37545695-37833319 GCA_020086605.1 Lanius collurio
CCATGGGTCAACCGGCACAAAAAAACAAACCCTGAACTAACAAAACAAATGGCTTTAGGCATTTGCCTCTAGCAAACAAGTACTAGATGCCAAAGTGGCAATAACAATTAGCCATGCTGAATTTCAGAAAGTTAAATGAAACCCTTACTCATAAAACCTGAGCTATTCTCTGAGCAGGTCAGTCCCAAGGGAATATCTATTAGCCTTCTGTGAGTGTGAGTCTCTACACACTCAGGAGAGAAAAAGGGAAAAAGGTTGAATTAAGATATGAAGTAATAGAACTGGTGCATAGTGACCCCTTAGAGGGGTCTGTTGCAAGCACAGTAATAACCAGGACATACATCCCCAGAGGCTTTTGAGACCATGGCATCAAATAAAGTACCTCTGACAGGTTTCTGGGTTGCCAGTTTTTTTGCTAACGATATGTGCTCAAAGTTTTATGCCTGAGTCTCCTGACACAAACAGAAAAAATGAAAGGAAGCAAAGCCAACTGAAGCAAGAGACTGCTGAGAAAATTTTGGTGGAGATGTTATCTTCATGATGAAATCCTTGCTTGCAGGAGTGGGACAGTAACCTTAAGTGGCAAACCATGATGTCTGAATCCACTTCTGATTGTCAGTTGCCAACAGATTTTTGGATGACAAGAGGAATTCAATCTGACACTTTGAGAAGCATAACTGCCAATTTTGTGAGAAGTATGTAATCCTCAACTTTATCCACTGTCCTTCCCAGACAGGCCAGTTTCCATAAAAATGTGGGAGGACCTCCTTCAGTTTCCCAGTGATATTCACCTGTAATGGCCAGCAGGTTTTTCTGGCTTGCTGGGTATATATCTATAAACATCAAAGAGAATGCACTTATTCTTTTCTCTCAGAAGTATTAGGAGTCTACTAATGGTTTGCAGGATATTCTCTTGCAACTATTAGGTAAAATTTGTAGAGCAGTTAAAGAGATTAATCTCTGTATTTTTAATCTCAAAGATGATTCCAAAGCACATGTAGAAAAACACAGTAATAAGCAGCAATATATACACAGCTATATTTTAGATTTTGATTGTTAATAATACTTCTGGCATATGCTTTTCCCCAAATAATATGTCGTCTTCAGGTCGCTTATACTCTGTGGAAATCCTGCAAGTAGAAAATACATCCACAGATTAACATTTTGGAGCCTGCTTAGCTGATACTCAGCTGCCACCAACTAAAGAAATTCTATAACATTTTGAGCCAAACCATTGACATAAGGGATTCTTACCATTGGCAAATTTCCTGATATCTCATTTTAATTGTGGCATCTGTTAAGGTTTTTTTAAAAAATCAGAGCATCTCTGGATGTTATTGCATAGATATTTTCAAGATTCAGCTGGTATGAATACTTACTGGAAATGCCAATAACCCCCATGGAGGAGTAATGAAAACATAGGAATACACCTCTCCTAATTTTTAACTCAAAATATTATCTTCTTACACATTCACAGATTGAAAATTATCAAATGATCAATTAAAAACCCACATTTTTTTATCATTAGTCTAAAACCAAGTTAAAGCACTTTCCATTCTTCAGACTGTCATGTGTAAATTCCATCTGTATATTTTAGATGCTTAAATGTGTAGAATGACTAGCAGAAAGAAAAAAGCATATGAGTTTGCCAAAAGCTATGATGCCTTGATATTTTAAAACAATTATGTCTGCAAAAAATAACACATAGGATCATGTGTAGGTCTATTCGTGGGCAAAAGCTGAAAACTGTCATGAGCCAAAATTTTTTGGTGAGGTTTTATGGGGATACAGGGCTTGGAGGAAGATAAGAAATAGGGAGTGGTGGAGAAAGTCTGTTATTTAAAAAGATGAAAGTATACTTTGGGTATTTTAAAATACGGCATCACTTTTCCCCAACTTTAACTTTAGGCAGCATATTGACATTAAATCAATTTGGTAATATGAAAGGACTTCACTTAAAAAAGGAGCAGAGAAATCTAAACTGAGATTGAAGTCTCCCTAGGCCCCCTCTTGCTTTATTCTCAATAGCAACAATGTCAAAAAAAAGACTATCAAGATCAGAATGCCAGAAGGGAGTAATTTTTTTCCTTTTAAAATTTCTATGTTTCTGATATTATCTGGGTTTCTGCCTTTAGAATATTAACTAAACTTTGTTTAGGAGGAAGGCACAGAGTATGGCAGGGAACAGGAATGAGTCTCTTTAGTTTTGGAATTTATTCTGAGTTGTAATGATGTGTGAACTTGAAGCAACTTATCAGCTATGGTCAAACTGAGAGAGAGGTGAAGTACTGCATTCTCAGCCTCCTAGCAAATGTCTGACAAGTAGAAATAGTTTATGAATAATAGCTAATACAGTATGCTCAGCTTTCTTATTTCATCTCCCTCCTTGTGTTATAAATCCATACTGGCATGAATATAATTTTTACTTGCTAAGCCTCCTGGGGAAGGGAAATAAATAAAAATTAGCATTTGAACGAAAGAATCAATTTGAGATCTGCATTAAATGCTTTGTGTTCACTGTGTGATGGATGTACTGCCTCTTTCTTGCAGCTTAGAAGTTATTTAAAGGTCCAGCTGAAATGGGATTCATTATGAAGGAATACATGAGAACAAATACTGCAAAGAGCCATGGTGCTGTCCCTATATCTGACTACAGGAGTAAATGCAGTAAAGGGAAAGATGGGCAGGAGGCTGCTACTGAAAAATTGACAGGAGGAGTAATAAGTAAAGCAAGACTGTCAATAGATTCTTAAGACAACAATGACAGCAGGATAAGCAGCAGTACAAGCCCTTCACATCAGTGTTTGGGGTGTTTTCCCTCTTTTTTTTTTTTTCCCAGCTGGAGCTTTACATACTTGGAGGGTTTTGAGCATCTTGAAAAGCTGATCATTCATGCCTTATAAAAGGAAGTCCAAATATGAGTGATGTTCAATGCATTGAAAACAAGGAAATGTCTGTTAGAAGCTTTTATCTTTTTCCTAAAGTAGCTGCAGGTTTATTTCTTCCAGGGCACTTTCTAACTTTTGCAGCTAAGGTGCAGTTCTATATTATCCTTATCTATATTATTGGAGCTACTAGCTGAGAGAGCTCAAAAGGAGAAAGAAATTAAAATCACAAAACATCTAGAGGGAAAAATAATCCAATTGCAAATAAGACAAATTAATTCTTCATTCATGTTTCCTATAGGAAAAATGTGAAATTCCCCAGAAAGTATCCAGGAAAATACAAGTAGTCTAAAAAGTATTTTTCAAACCAATTACTCAGTCTCCTAATCAAAAAAATAATGGTAATATACAAAGTGAAGTATTAAAACATATGAAATAAAGAAATTAATAATTTTAATCTTCCTTCCCCTTCCTTGAGAGAAGCATGTGGATAGAAATAATGATGAAATGGTGGCTAACTGCCCTGAACTTCAGTGATAAAAATAAATTTTATTTAGAATAAAATTGTGTAAATTGATATTACACATTAATGTATAGATCTGTTCCCACTAATGCTTTAAACCTACCTGAGCAAAAGATAGTGAATGGACCAGCACTAGAGAAAGATATCACTTCCATCAGTAATGGTGGGAAAATAAGGAAGACTAACCAACCAGCAAAGTAGAGAAGGCAGGGTGTTACTGTTGGCAGGAAGGCTGGAGGCAGAAACAGTGGGGCATTGCATTCCAGGAGTACATCCCCACCCTGCACACTGAGGCTGCTGAGCCTCCCTGTCTGTCGTGCCACATGGGGAGGAAGGAGGCTTAGTCCTGACTTGTGCTCTAGTCCATGGTGAAAGGAAGAACAGAAACTGAACCAAATACAGATTACTAAAATAAGTATGGATTTCTGAGAGCTGAAAGTGATGATGCAACAGGAAGTGGAAGAGGAAAATTAGATATCATATTCAAATACTATTTGTTTCATTTGGAAACATCTGGACTAAGAAGACTTTGTAATGTGCCTTTAAATAGGTGTTTCCAGTCTATTTCCTTTTGTGTGCTGGTGGCAAGATCAGTTCATTCCCTTTCACCAGGCACTCAAGACAGAGGGCAAAAATCAAGATCCCATTATTCTGAGAGGGTCATTGTAATTCTTCCCAGCACATTAGGCACAAATATATTTGTAGACAATTCCATAATTGCAGAACAACACTGAGGATTTCTCTAATTAACGTAAAACCAAAACTGTGCTTTATTAGTGCCATGCAAGCAGTAAAGTTTCTCTTTAATCAAACATGGGAAAAGACTTGTAAGTTTTTATTTATATCCATGATAAAATTTTTCAGAGTTTTATTGGTCTACATATGATCTATATAGACGTAAAATCCCCCAAACAACACCAAATCAGAGAATGAAGTCCCTTTGTCATTTCTGTTGGAGAATTTCCTGTTAGAGGCAAATATTGACATAGTGGTGGCCAGGGATCAAATATGATAAAACTGTTGTCCTGGTGAGTTTTCAGTAACATCTTCCCTCCCGCCACACACCCCAATTCCATGAGAATCTTCATCTCCCATTTTAACATCCCTATCCAAGACCTTGTTTAGACACCACCGTGGTTTATCCAGTATAACCTACCTTAACAAATCTGTGCTAGGCATAAACTATAAATCAATCTTTTTCCTAACACAGAACCTTGAAAGTCTGCACTAGGAATAATATATTAGAATCACTATTGTTTGCATAAAAAAATAACCTATTAGCTTGATACAAATCCTTGCAGGTTGTTTTCAAAATAATATACATAAAATTACAGTTAGTTTATGGATATCAATTTGCAATTGCTATTACAAGTCATTAATTTAAAAAATCAAATGAAGTGCACCCTACCAGTACAGAAGCCCTAGCAAACAGAAATGCATATTAAGTGTGGAAAATTAAAGCTTTATTTTAAAAAAAAGACACAGTGCTTAGTTGCTCCTGTGGTATCAGAGTAGTGATGTTGATAAGTGAGTTATGATTTTTGCCTCATCTGCCTGTGCCATATACACCATGGGATATGATGCTTATGGAATTATGCATGACTGTTCTACAAGCTCCAAAAAACATTTGTTTCTCCTTCACATGATTCCATCAAAGGAATTAATAATGATTTATCACTTATTGTAAGGATTTATGTCTTCAATAAAACTGAAAAGAGACAACTTGAATATGGATCATACATATTCCTCCTCTATAACTTTGACATTATTTCCATTGCTTTTCATTCCGTTGAGTTTGACATTTTTTTTATTCAGTACTTTCCCTCCTGCTGGTTTCATTTGGCTGATGTCACTGTATCTTTTGTCTAAGTACTGTATACCTGTACCGAAATGATAACTTTGGTTATTTTTCTTTCATTATTTCATGGATGTGAAAAACTGGGGGTTGGTAAATACTTCAGTGAAGCTGATCAGACATTACAAGGTCCTCTACTTTCCTGTAGTACCCTGACTGGAGGTGTGACTTCTGTGTTTCTTTGACACTTTTAATATTTTTCTTTCAAAGTTTCCAAGCTCTAAATGTATCATGGTAAACAACATATTCAGATCAGTTCTTTGATATTACATTAGTTTTGCAAATAAAAGTAAAGAAGATTCCAAATATTTTGCAGAAAATCATGGCAACGAAAGTGGATATGTAGCAACTGTTAATCTTTTTGAAGTTCAAATAAAGATCGAATCCTAAACCAAAAACTTTAAGTAGGTTAAAATATGCAGTTTTCTTTAGTGGGAAACTTTCAACTGCCAGAAAAATCTGTCTTAATGCATTTGATGTATTCTGATTTATGGTAAGAGCTGTGAAGCCACAGGCTCTACAGACAGAACACATATTTAAAGGTTAAGTCAGGTCTGCCCTCACTCTGTTGCACTACTCTTATGAATGCAGCATGGTTTTTGAATGATTCTTATCCTTGCAGCACTTTCTGAACTGTGCCACAAAATCCTGTACAGAGTTGTAGCTAAACTACCTTACAGCTGTATCTTCAGCTGTACTTCTATAGTATTTCCCTTCATTTCTCATCTAGGTTTCAGTAGTCATCTTCTGTCTTTGAATTTATGCTTTAATTTAATGGAATGGGAACAACATTAATTATATGTTTATATGCAAGAAATTAGATCCTTATAATGTGATCTTGTATCAAAGACTACATTTTAGAAATATGAAAAAAAAATAGTAATAATCACAATAAAATAACCAGATTGATTAAAATGTAATTCTACTCTATGACTGCATGTTGAACATTTTGTAAATTAATTGTGGCATTTCCTGAAGAAACAACAGATGCCCCATATATACCATGATATGTGCACTTGAATGCTACAGACTGAAGTGAGAAAAATTGTTCCCAAAATTTTAACCAAAGAAACGTCTTTCACACGAGTGCTCATAGGTCAGTAAGGACAGACACAATAGGCAAGGAGACTTCAGAGAATATATTTGTGATCTTTAAATTTTTAGGACTTCTGTTTGATATTTGAAAGTCCATCTGTCTTACACCTGTCACATGGTGCTTGGACATCAAGAATAGTCTGAGCTTACATAGTACATTTTTCTCAGACATCTTTAAATGCTCTACACACATAAAAACACTGAATCTCTAAGGTGCTGTCTGAGGCTGAGAATCACTGTTATTTCAATGATTCCACTTACTTATTATATAATTGTACAGTTTTCACAGAAAACCTGTAGCATATTAACACTGGAATCTAATGATGTAAACTGTTAGTCGTAAATTCTCTTCGATAAAAATCTAAGTTCTTTATTAGTAGTATCAGTAATATTGCATCTGTCTTTACTATACTTTTAATCATAATTTATGGAATGAAGAATGTGAAGCAAATTAATGCATGAATATTAACTCTTTTTTGGAAAGAGAGATTTCCTAGTCATTATCCTGCATTGATTTTTAACAGTTCCTATAGTTGCATGTTTCTGTAGTGCTTCAATTTTATTTAATTTCCTTTCTTTTTTACTGTTAGTGAATATCAAGAAGGCTTTTTAGATACAGATTCTGCCACATGACATTTTCATTTAAAGACAGTAGTAGAAAGCTTAGAGTGGTATTGAGAAAAAAAGGCCTTGAGTTTGATTACTGTATTAGAAAATCAATATGGTTATCTAGTCTTTTATGTCTAAGACAGAAAACAGAATCACTTTCAACCATTTAAATAGTTTCAGTGAAACAATATGAAGTAGCATCTGCTTATCATAGGGCTTTTCTTCTGACTTTTCATTTCTTTTTGTTTGTGTTTTACACACTTAAAATATTTTGCCTTTCTTATTCAGTTTAATCGTAGCTGCATAGGTGCCAGTACACAATGCATCTCCTAAAGAAGACAGTTATATATCAGAAAAAAAAGTTCAGGACTGGGACTTGTTTTGAAAAGAGTGACATCTGCCATAAAACGTGGTTCTGCTCCCTGACCCAACCATTACCATAAGCTTCCATGGAGAGCAATCAAACAGTCTCCTCTATTTCCTAAAACTGCACATCTTGTGTTACCAGTTTGTTGTCTTGTCTGAAAATAATGAGTCTATTCCCCATTCTGCTGAAGGAAACAGAAGTGTAAAAGACTTCAAGTGGTCTCAATGCATACTATGAGAGCAAAAATTCCTGATACTTGGTGAGTACAACACGTGCCTGCTAATGACAGCTAAATTTAAATACTCTCTCCCTGTTTGAATACCAGCCTTAACTCCCTTACTCAGCTTGAAATCAATTAAATTAATTAACTTCAGAACATTAATTCCTAATTTACTGCAGCCTTCCTGTGATATGAGTGAAGCCTGGGTTCCTCCTCAGTAGATAATATCTTTGTGTTAACAGTCTTGGGCTTCTGGGACACCTTGTGCCCTGCCTGATTTACTGCACTTTTGGGTTTGTTGATGTTTCATTCATTTTCACTTTCAAGCTGAAACGCTCAAAGGTCCAGATCCTGCAATACCTACACCCTTGGCTTTTAGGGAGTTTAAAGGACTGGTAGCTTAAGTAAGATTTGAAAATCTTTGGAACATGCAGGTGAAGCAGAGCTGTGCTGCAGCAGGCAGTACACCTTGGCATGGCAGCTGAAACCTGCACTTCCCCATCCCTCTACACAGGCGGATAACGAGTGCAAAGTCTTGTCAGGGCAGCATGACCTTTCCTGGCTATTAAGTCCAAGTAGCAATATATGCAGTAGCTGGTGAGAATATGGACTCTGAGAACCTTTGTCATAAAAAAGTCACGTTGCATAACCACAAATGGGCATCTTGGGACCATTTACTATCAAATTTTACTCTTTCCAGAGCTGTTGGATTTCCTTCCTGGTATTAGCCACCAAGGTGTTTTTTTTCTTTGTTTGACTCCTGAGGCAGATACTGACAGTGGAATACATACCATGTTAAAGAAAAAAAAGTCATTGAGAGAACTGGAGAATTCATTTCTTTGTGTCTAATTTTTGCATTGTCCTAGAACATCACTTATGCATAAATAAAAATAGAGGAACACAATTTTTGGTATTACTGTAATAAAATTTCAGATCATTCTGCAAAGCCTGGATATTGCCTGCATTTTTTGCTATAGGCAGATGAATGCACACAGGGCATCTCTCAAAATGGTGTTACAGTGTTTAAAGTGTTAATGTTTTTTGTAGTCTTTGGACACAGAGTTATATTTTATAAAAATCTTATGAGGACAGTGAGTGCTATCATTGCTTTTGATGTTTTAGTCTCAGAGAGATATAATGGCAGTTTCCAAACCTGAGATTTTTTAAAAAATAATGTCTTTCATTTTTTCTGTGACTATTACTTTAGCAGCCTAAGGACTAGAGGCTGGAACAGCTTCTGTGTCTCTTCCTTCCATGGCTGTTGCAGAGGTTTAGACAGCATTGTTATGCCAGTGTGCTAGGACTGCTTAGTGATTGCTGTTGAAGCATCCATTATCAGAGGGTGCCTTTCTCAAAATACACTTACATGGATAATTTTTAATTTGGTACGTCAACACATGTTTACAGAAGCTCTTGTCTTTTGTATATAGAGGATCAGACATGTATATAGACATCCATTCCTGTTTTACTGGTGGGAGATTTCAACAGGCTCAGACTATTGGCTTTAGCCAAAATGTTCTTTGATATGAAAAATTGCACTGATTGGCTTTAAGAGTCCTCAAGTAGTCCCATTCTGAAGCTTTACTGATTCCTACCTGGCCTTGGTTTGGTTTCTATCTGAATCCCAGGTTGCCTACAATTTCCATAGTACAGCCAAAGTTTTTATCATTCCAAGGGACTTTAGAATCATCAGAATGCAGGGTCTTCTTTATATCTGACAATGCCATTTTGTAGGAGATGCCATCACACCTACTATTGTGATCATGACATTTATTGATTCCCTGTTGCCAGTTAAAGGAGCCTTGAATTGTCTCTGAGTGCTACAACTCTGCAACCCTGCATTCTGCAACAAAGGCTCTCACCTTCAGGTTATAAACCAGGTAGGGATTACAAGCACTGAATAAAAATGTAAGCAAATTATTAACGAAGTGGGCAAAATTTGTTTGTAAAAACATTCATAAATTCGGAGAAGAAATTCCAATATTGTTTATGTCCTTGTATTTGTAAAACACATAATTAAGATAAGAAGTATAATTTTGGCTAATTTCTATAAATTTTTTTAATTATTTGAGTTCTGTCTCCACTTTATAGTCAAACATTGCTCTATGATATAGTTGAAGGCACATTCATTTTTTTAGAGACATATTAATTATTACTCAAATCCACAACTGGTATTTGCTTGAGCAATTATTTACATGAAAATTGTTTGGTAAAGACAGTAAAAGATACTTATTTGCATTTATTTTAAGGGGATATTTGATGGGAAAAAAATTGTAGTCATAAGTCTAAATGTACAACTAATGAGCAATATCTTCATTAAAATATTTGGTAGTTTGAATGCAGATATTTAGAAAAGCCACGAGACACTTTATGCAAATTCATGTATTTTTTTCTGGAAATCTTTCAGAATAGTCACATTTTAAAGGGTCTTTATGGGAAAAAGTTCATTTCAAATAATTGCTGTATTTTTTTGTATGTCTAGGCTAGCATGACATCAGGACATAGACATATTTTATATAAATGTGAAATGAAAGTGAGACTAGGGCATCGTACTAGCAAGCTCTTTAGTATTTATTAGTTCCTATTTAGTGTTTATTAGTGCCTTCTCTATTTAGCTTTGCTGTGTGTGAAATGGTGCTCCTCAAGGCAGTATCTTTGTATGGCTGAGAGGACAAAACATCCTGAACAGGCAGTACGAACAGGACTACAGCAAGTTTTTTACTTTTTTATTAATTTGCTTACATTTTATTCAATATTATTGGAAATTTTCCCCTGGCTGACACTGTAAGCCTTCACACCACAAGTGCAAGCAGCACTTACCCTTAGGCTCATGCTGTTACAAAACATTTTGATGCACAATGGCAGTGCCCTTATACCACTACACTTACAAGACTAAAAGAGTAAAATAAGACTAACAGTAAATAATAAATAAAGCCACAGCAGACCCAGGGATAACTTCTGTCATGGACAGATACAGCCTGTGCAACCTGGACTTTGGGAAATAATGCTTGGCTCTGTTTTATTTGTCACTGTAGATATAGTCTCACCTTTACACTACTAATCCCATACTTACAGGCTTGTGGTTACTTGTGGGCTAAAGTTTTGCTGCTTTACATAGTGGAGAAATAGAAAACAGACTCTTAGAAATGAGTGTACAGCTACTATTTCAGGGACAAAATATGCATACTCCATCTGTTTTTTTAATATGGTTGTTAAAGAAGTCACTCACTTATGAAAAATATAGAAAAGTAATCTATTAACAGAAAGAAATATATACAGTCAATTTTATATCTAAGCCAAATAGTGTACTTCCAGGTAACTTGAGGTACATTTTGCATGGAGTCATTATAAAAAATTTGTAATTGATTTTTTTAAAGTCTTATTTTCTATGTATTTATTTTTATTACATTATTTATGTCCAAATATTCTACTGAAGGTAAGTTCTGTTTTCCAAGCAGACATGTAGGCTGAAGAAATAATTCAGTCTCTTTCTCATTTGGGGTTTCATTACACCTAGGGGGTGACCTAGTTCAACCCGACTTAATTTTTAATATCTCATGAAAACACTGCCCAGGGTGTATGGCTGAATGCACAGTGAACTGATGAGTTGGCCCATGATTTGTGATTAAAATTATGTTTAATGAAAACAAACAAGTACAGATGAACCTGATCAGAAGAAGAAGAATGAATAGATCAGTCTTTAGTCAGTCTCTGAAGTGAGAGAATGCTTGCAGCTGCTTATCATGTCTCTGAGTTTAATTGACTTTCTGACCAATTTACTTCTGCCTTTAATTGCAGTACAATGTAATATTCCAAAATCCTTCCTTATTTGCTCCCTTATTCTGAAAATAGTGCTACTAATTTCCACGAGATTGTACCTATGGCAGGGAATCATGTATCAGAACTGTTAGAACTGTTATGGTACATATATCAGAAACTATTATATTGCATAATTTTTGAGATAGCCTTCCTATTATTCACTTGTCAGGAATTTTACTCTAACTCTCTTTTCTTTCCTTTTCATATAAATATTTTTAATGTAGTGTCTTAAATTTACCACCACTGTCAGAGTTAGACTTTGTGATCCTTATCCAGTTCAGGACATTCTATAATTCTGTAATAACTTTATGTGTTGCTACACATTTATGGTCCAGAATAGGTAACTACAATTTGGTCCACAATGACATTATGAGGCAGTGTGCTGGTTTGGACAAATTGGGAGGAAAATAACATCTGATAGAAGGCAGGTTACAACCACACCTCCACCACCAGGTTTGGGAAAAAAAATTTCCTCCAAGGAAAGTGAAAGAGATAAAAACTCTTATTTAAAAACACACGGGAAAAGGATAATAATGTTAAATAATAAAACCTCTCGCTGTGAAGAGAAACCTGGGAAAATTTAAGAGCCCTTCAGAGTCTTTCCTCCTTCTTGGAGCTGGGTTGTGGGCCCACCTCCAGGGCTAGGACCTCAGTACAAAGTTCTCTCGATGTGTTCTCCTGTTGTAACACTCCAGAAGAGGGAAAAAAAAAAGGAAAAAAAACCAAAGTTCCAGGAGAACAAAGTTCAACTCTCCATCTCCCTCCAAAAAAAAGGAGCTGAATGCTGGCTGAAAAGCAAGCAGAGTGCTTCTCTACTCTCTCGCTGCTGCATCAGAAAAAAAAAAAAAAAAAAAACAAAACAGAGGAGTCTCTGTAGCTCTGTGTCCTTGAACACAAAACTGCTCTGAAAACTCCACTCAATTGTTTTCTCTTCTGCTTCTTAGGCTCAGTTTAAAGGCACAGAAAGGCTCTATGCCTTAATTTCTGAGTATAGAGTAGCGATAGGGGATACACATCAAGTCACCCCAAGACAGGTAGATAGTGGTTTTGTTGGAAAGGGATTAAGAGAGGCTTTGGGGAGAGGTTGCATGGAAATCCAGGTTTGGTTTGCATAGGTATTTAATTTCCCAGTGCATGTCCACTGCAATGATCTAAGTGCAGACAATGACCTCTTAATGCACTACCCCACCACCCAGCCTTTCTCCCCCCCAAAAAAACCCCAATCTTATTTCTCAAAAATAAATTGGAAATATTAATAAATTATTATCAATACTCTTAAACCATGCTGGCTTTACATGGCTTATCAAGGTCTTCCTTATCAACAACTTCCTTTCACTGTATTGGGAGAAAAAAGTGAAAGAAAAGCAAACAAGCAAAAGGGCTCCACACCAGCCTGAGGCTGAAGTAAATGTATTTTAAAGCTATGCCCAACCACTGTGACGAGCAATGTGCTGTGAAGAGGTTGGCAGCATCCAGCTGGAGGAATTAAATCTTGCTTGTCTGGCAGACACTTAATAACTTTTTGTAGTGATGATGGAAATGATTAATCCAGATCTTCCTGTAGGATGTCTGTTACCAAGAAAGGCATATTTAGGAAGTGTCTTTTTTGTCTCCAAACCAGTTGATTATGTCCTGACTGCAAAGAAATAGAACTTCAAAGAACAGTGAAATAAGAGTTGTCCAGTTTTGGCGTATAATTGATGTTTGCCAAGTCTGGAATACTGCACAGTGCTAAAACTGACAATCTTTCATTAAGCAGAACACTCAGGGATCAGAGTTTACACCATTGTAATTTAAGCACTGTCTTAATTTTATTAGAAAATGAAAATATTTCTACACCCCTTACTATTATGTGATTTCTCTTCCTGTATGAATTCTAACAAAAATGCTCACTCAGACATAATGAACCCAGAAAGTGAAAATCATTCCTCTAACTTGTGTGTATAAGACTTTTCATTTTAGAGCAGGTGACTTTCTATTTTACCATCATTGCTAAAGCCATATTCTAAACACTGAGGGGACAAAAAAAAGTGTTAAAAATCTCTAAAATATCTGTAAAGTATTTCTGATACTTTTATCACAATGCTACTGTTCTGCAGGTATTTAATTTTAAAATAGATGCCTATGATTTTCTTTCTATTAGAGCTGTTGGCATTTGGGAAAGCAAGCTTGGTAGCTTGGTTATGTCTTTTTACATAAATAAATTCCTTAATTAATTTAATTTAATAAAGCTCATAAGATGTAGCAGCAACTTAATTAGAAGCAATGGAGGAAAAAAATATTTAAAATGAGGCCAATGTGAAAATAAATCAGGAGAAAGACACTACAGAAAATAGAAACAAACATCCCTATAATAATCCAAATTTTAGGCTGAATGTAGCTAGTGCCAATCAGAACATGCAAAAGGTGAGATCACATTTACACTTTCTGTGAGCTTGAAGGTTGGATCATGCAATGGTAATATGGACCAACTATACAACCAAGAGCAATGTTTGTGCTGAGCTTTGGGATACATATTTAAACAAATATAAATATGGATTTTTCTTTCTTGATGCATTCCTTGCAAGGGAAATTATTGTGACAAGGATTTATTACAGACTTTATTTAGTGGAGAGAATATCACTGTAAGGTGTACTTAAATTCAGATTTAGATCCTCAGGGTAGAAAGGAAAGCTCAGTTTTCCATACTGATGCAAAACCCTTTAGCAAATATTTTGAGGCACTTCTTTTCAGAGGTATTATTTTGTTGGGTAGGAAAGTGGAACTTTGGACTCCAGAGCTTCACTGGTAGATCTACCAGTGGGAGCCCAACTTATTTTCTGTGAGTCTTAGCACGTGAAATTTAATTGTCTGTTTTTAAAAAGTGCTTTGGGAACTGGAGTTCTCATGCTTGGTTGATTATTTCTGGTTCTACAGCACAATTTGCAGCCTGTACACTTGTGTCAGCATAACTGTTTGTGGCACTGTGTAGAAAAGCAGATTCACAAAATGATCCAGGTTTAAAAGAAGCCTCCAGAAGTGTTTTTTTTATTTAATTCTGATCATGATTTGTATCATCCGGTTTATGTAAAGGCTCTTAAAACTGTTATCTTGAAACAGCTGAAGAGGCAATAAAGTGATACTGGGATAGGATTGAACAGTTGGGGGTGAGATTATTGGAAATTTCTAAATCTGACTTTGCTACCAGAAATGGTTTGAATAAATATACAGAAGCATTTTTCATAGTTTCTGGAAGGGATTTTCCACCCATCTTCCATCAGGTGACAGGCTGCCAGTAGTAATATTAAATTTTGTGTATTGTTACTGAATGCATCACTTTCAGGGAAATAAAAAAACCCCCAAAAACAAAAACAACCAAAAAAACAAACAAGTAAATACAAACCCATAAAATTTCATTTTCTCTACCTACAGATACCTTTGAGCTGATTGATGTCATTTTTGAAAATTAAAGACTTGTTTTGATTAGAACTTTCAGTACCTCTGAAATGTAAACAGTTCTAAAATTTTTGGCTCTTAAAAATTAATGCATGAACTGATAAGTAAATTTTTACTCTTGACAGTGTATTTTTGTAGCAGTGTTTTTCTCCCAGACAGACCCATGGGAAAGTAGAACTGCAAAATTATTATATTACATCAGAATATCATCAGTCAAAAATAAAATTACAAAAAAATGCTATTTCAGAAGTCATGGAAATACCTTAGATTTTGCTGAGATTTGTGTTTCTCCTCTTCTCTTCTCTTCTCTTCTCTTCTCTTCTCTTCTCTTCTCTTCTCTTCTCTTCTCTTCTCTTCTCTCTCCTTTCTTGAAAGTACTAAGGCCTAGGCAAAAGAGGGTTTTTCAGAGAACATTGTTGGATTGAGCTTTGTGTCCCCTAGGATAAGGGAGTGGAAAAAGAGAATAAAGAAAGGAAACACAACCTAGATGTGGAATGAAGGAACAGCAGGGACATTGCTGAAGCTGGCAGAGAACAACCAATAAAAATGTCATCCCTTGGCACAAGCAACCCAAATGGTTTTTTTATAAGCTCTGGTGGACCAAATTGCTGAGTCATGATACCATTCAATTAAAACTAATAATAAGATGCATCAGTGGTAATGTAAAAGCACACTGAGGCCTGATGACATCGGCACCAGAGGAGACACATGGTTATTAATGGTAGAGGTTTTGTTTTCCCAAGTCAGTGTTTTACACAGCCACCAAGAGATTCTTAATCACCTTTCCCACTAGGCAGCATGGAAGACACTCCTGATAATACTAATGGCAGAAATTAGTTCAATAGGCAAAATAATTCAAGTAAATACGGTTGGGGTTTTTTGTTTCTGTCTCTTTTTTTATACTGCTAAGTTGAATTTCAGGTTCTAATTAGAGCAAGAGCTCAATCAGAATTCGTCTGAAACTGCTGTGCTGCAAAGCAGAAACCAAAAAATTGTGTATCTTTCACTTGGACTGATAAAATGTGTTTATTGGCACACAATATCTGTATATTTCTAGTGTGTTTTGTCAGACCAGGGTTGAGATTAGGTTTGTGCCTGAATTTACTCCCTGTTTGCACAGCCAATGCACTAATCCTGTCTCACTGTCCTTAATTCTGTAGTGCTTGGATCAGTGAAAGTCTGGGATGTGGATGTAGGCATAATAATCCTGGTCTCTGTAGGAGTGAAGTGATACTGTGTTGGTGCATCCTTAATCACACTTTTTGCAGGCATGTGAACTTTTCCATTCTGCTCCAGAATAAAGACAAGCAGGTCAGTTTAAACTTTGGGTAAAGACAGGTAGGAAAGTGTTCACTCACAAATATATTCCCCTGGCTGGCAGATTTTGATATCAAAGGACTTTTTCTCCTCCTTTTCCCTTTGGAATCAAGAATTTTAACCTAGTAATCTGTGATTTACACTGATCTGGCTGATTGTTCAGGAGCCCGAAGGAGGACAAGGCCTCCCACAGGGAGACTAGCTTAGTGCCCTTCACCTCTCCTTCAAGACACTATCCATGCCTTAATCCCAGCAAAGTAAGGCCAGGACTACAGGATCAGAATTCAGGTATGACACCCAAAGTGTGCATGTCAGCAAGACCTCTGTTCCAGATGCTGCGTGTTACAGAGAGATACGTAGCTATCTGTTCTTGGCAGTCCGACTTGGTCACATTTATCTGTCATTTCCCATGATAGAATCTCAGACGTTGAACACCGTCTTTCTGAAGTAAAAGAACTCAAAATTAGGCTCTGGCTATGTTTAAGGGTTCACATGCATGGAATAGTTTTTAATCTAACCCCTAACCTCTGTAATACATAACTAATGCAGTATTACTGTAGTTAAAAATGCAAATGAATTAAGTTTAAAAATAATCCTAACAGGGAATTACACTGGTATAATGATACTAATCTAATTATAATGGTATATTTCCCCATATAAGTCCTAACTATTATTATTTTTTTTTTAATTCACATAAGAAACAAGTTCTAAATAGACTTAAAACCAACATGTGCACAATATGCCTTTCCAGGAGTTTCATACCACATACACAAATGCCCAGTTCCCAGATTACTTAATCTTATTTTCAAATTGCCTCTTAATGTGAGGAATGAAAGCCGAATTTCAGTTCTGTATATAGCATGGCATCTTTGTCAGAGCTATCACTAGTAAAAGCTGACAATAATGCACTTTTTTCTTCATGGGCTTGGAGCACAATCATCTTGCCTTAAAATCAATACAAATTTTAACATTGAATTGTAGTGAGGAAAATTCTCTTAAACCTCTAAATTCTAAGGTCTTTCATCTGCTTCTATTAGTGTTCATGGTATTATCTAGCTAATGAATTCTTTCTCAAGAAGGATGAATCCTTAAAATATAAAGTGTGTCTGGATAGCTATAGCAGTTGAAAAAAAAAAAATCAGTTTTTTGAAAGTTAATATGTTTGTGTTGTGAAGTAAACAGCTCTGTAATTTAAAATTTCTGAATATACCTATATTTTTTGGTGTTAAATCGCAAAAAATAGTACCAGAAATGGAGGTAGGGGGATGGATGTGGACTGACAGATCAAACTAATCATGAATTTAAAAAAAAAAAAAAAAAAGAGATAACTTTTAGTTATATACTGATTGCAGTTCAGTCTTATCAGAAATCAAAGGTTTTATTGTTTTGGATTTTTTGGGCCTGTGGGTTGAGGTTTCTTGGGGTTTTTTTTTGTGAGATTTGGAAAATAAGAAATGGGTCATAATGGATCCCACATTTCTTAATATTTGTTTACAGCCGGCAAAATGATGCTATCAACATAATACCTTTGGACTTTAAATCTACTCAACCACTATATAAAGGGATTTGATGTGTGTATAGTCTGCTGCTGAGATTTATGGTGAACATTTATTTAAGTATTAAGGAGCAATGAAGCTCTTCAGGGTTGTGCTACTATATATTTTTCTGCATATTTACGAAAAAGGAATGCATAAACATAGTAAGGATTTCAACAACTAAAATTAAAAATACTTTTTTTCCCTAATGCTTGCTTTGCTTTGGAAATTCTTACATGACCAGATTGGGGGTAGGTGGCAGAGGGGGGAGGGGGAAGAGGCACATTCTACTATGCTAGAACTTAAATTGAATTTAGGTGGGTTAAAATATTTGCTTTGATATGGATACCTTCAGTATTCAAGGCATTTAATGTCTCAAAATAATATATGAATTAAATATTCTGAGCTATGCTCACAAAACAATTTAGGCTACTAAACCTGGGATATTGGTCAGTTCCCGTTAACTGCTCTGTGGTCCTGCCAAAAGCCCATATTCCAATATTCCAACAGTATCTCCTTTTCCTCTTAGAAAAGTTCCTTGAGTGAAAAATCTGCTTCTGAATGCTCCCAAGAGTAAGTCAGTCTGTACCATGCTAACCATCTAAGGATGAATTCATGCTTACACCTTTTCTTGGGTAGGAAAACAGTTCTTCTGCCTTATGTGGGGATCACGCACTCTGTCTTCAGCTATGACTGCTCGTGGGTGCCTAGGAGAGTCTCTACACATTAGAGAAGTGGGCATTACCACCTACTTTCCTGCAATACTCACCAGTTCTTCAACAATTTGAGCTTCAGAGACTTCCTGAATTTAATTTTGTCTTGTATTAAATAGCTCTTGATGTACATGTTTTTCTGCCAGAAATTCGAAAAAAGCTTTTGAAGAGTTTCAGCCCTCAAAATATTACTGTTAAACTATTGCACAGATTAAAAAGCTGTTGTATCAAGGAGTATTTCCATTCATTCATTTTGAACCTTCAACGATGACCGTTTTTCCTTTTTATTTTTTAGGAGATGACTCCTATTTATTTTTTCCATGCCACCTCCAATTTTACAGACCTTCATCATGTTCCCTGCTCATCCTTCTCTTCCAGGCTGAAAGCTATAAATTCTCTATTTTTTCATCATACAAAAGCCATATCATATCTTTGAAATCACTTCCAGACTTTTCCATTTTAGCATATTCTTTTGAAATAGAAAGGATAGAGCTGAATAGGTATTCAAGATTCAGATGTACCACGGATTTAACTATGGCATGCCAAGGCTTCCTCTTTTGATTTCTGTTCCTTTTGAAATAGTTCCTAGCCTTCTATTTGCTTTCTCAATAATTATTAATAGTTTTATTCTTTCTGGAGTTCATGATTATAAATTGATATAACAATCATGAATAGTAATAATTTGTTTAGATCCCACTTATACACAAGTAAATTGGTTTTCTCTATATGCTTTGCTTAATATTTATTAATATTTAATTTTGTCTGCCCATTTATTATGAAGTTACTCAGTATTAGGAAGTTATACTTTGCTGCAGACCGTCATATTTCTTTCCTTTAGTAATTTATTTGTTACCCTAATTTGGGCACTTCCCTCATTTTGTCTCCTTTACTAATTAATTTGTGATTATGAGCAACACCACAGATACCAATGCAGAGAAGAACGTGAGATGTTCCTCTGCTTTAAAAGCTGACTACTCTCACCATATTTCCTATATGTTGGAGAATTTTTATCTGTGTGAAATGTTTCTTTTTATTCTGACAGGCTAATTTCTTTAAGAGGCTTTGATGAAAGGCTTTGCAAAATGTTATTTGAAAATCAAAGAGGACTACACCAGCTAAATGTCTCTTGCCAGTATGCTTATCAGCTTGTTCAATGAATTTCACTGGATTTTTCTGACGTGAATCATGCTAATTCTTCACCAATATATAATTTTTAATCCATGTGGCTCCTCAATTTCATTTTTAGAAAGCATTCTATCAATTTACATGGTAAAGATATCAGATTTATGCATCTGCAGATAAGTTAAGGAGCCTAGGAATCCAGGGAAGGACAGAGCTTAAAAGCATGGTGTCGTGATGCTAAAACCCTTCGAGAAATTAAACCATAGTTGCAGGAAATAAAATTCATACAGAGTATACAGATATTTTTAACCTGAAACAAGGTTTTGATTCTGATCTCTTAGGATAATTAATGATTCAGACTTTTCATACTAGGGCCTTAACTGGTTATTAATATTCTAACTGCCTAAATTTGCTTTCTCTTTAATTCCCTTATGAAAGTTATGTATTATCTTGTCTTCTTGGCTGCTAAGCAACCATAATAATGCAGCCAGCCAGCCTAACAGATAGCCCTGACTGCTGTTTGCTTTGTTTACTGGTGGTAACAGTACATAAATGTAAATAAGAAATGGTAGGGATGGCAATAACAGAACAAATGCCACTGGAACTTACGAGAAATCTAAAGTTTAAACATTAAGCTGTATAGGTAGTTGAGAGAGTTTCATGACAGAGTCTGAAATTGAAGGAAGAGAAGCAATCACTATTGTGGGAGTGAGCTGGCAACTCATTAATTGTAAATTAATTTCTGTATTTAACAGCTTATGAGCAGTGTTAATCACATTAGTGTCTTAGTTGTTATAATCAGTAGTGGATTTATTCTCACATCACCTGAGTTACATTAGAAGCATTATTTCCTTTGATTTACTGAGGCACAAAAAGACACGTAGATCTTGCTTAATTTAGCATCTATGTAAACCTCTATGAGTGAAGAATTAAGATATAGAAATCTATCCCCACCAAAAATCTAATGTTTAAAATATAAAATATTATTATTTTGCATAAAGGTGTTTCTTTAGGTGGAACCAAATGGTAAGGATTTTGTTTTTCATTGATTTTAAACAATTAACCTTCAATCTCATGATTTTGTAGTATGTATCTAAAACATTAATTGCATTTGTTTTCTTATTAATAACTTCTTTATTTTTATGGCCAAGGCTTTGAAGGATTTTCTTCAATGTAAGGCAAAGCTGACAAAGCTTCAGCATTACATTTTGCTTTTTTTAAAACTCAAAACTCCATCCATACACAAAAATTCCAGCAAATTTCATTCTTGTGGAAGCGATTAAGATCTCAAAGCTGTAAACTATGTTCTTTACAGTGTCTCTTCAAAAGGGAAACTGAGTGTGTGCACACTGAAATTGTGCCAGGTAGCCTGCAATCCATACCAGAAGATCAACACCAAAGAGCAAGAGTTGTACTCAAGTGGGCAATGCTTGTTCAGCTGCTGACACCAATATTAGGGCTGCAGTGATAGTTCTTGTTAACTTACCTATTTCTTACCCCTGAAATGAATCCACTAGTTTATAAACAATTAAGCCCTATTAGATGGTAACAAAATGAGTCTAATAACATGGTACTTAGCATGTTATCATAACAGTTTTCCTCTTCTGAGTGTTTTGTTAACTTTACCAGAAGAAGCTAGAATTCAAACCAATGACCTCAAGGTCAAATATTCTTTTCACTGAAAATAAATTCTCAAAAAGAAAGTCAAAGAGCACTAGAATCAATTAAGAAAGTACAAGGTGTTAATGGAACAAAGGTAAGATTTCTTTCTACAGAATATAAACTAAATCTAGCAAAAGAGATCAAAAGCAATAAGTGCTTAAGGGTGAAAATATGCTATTGAAATACCCTGAATGTTACTTGTCGTTAATTTGCTAACTTATTGTCTGATTTTAAAGAATAGTTTGTCAAAAGACAGTTTTCTACCTGTCTTTTGACAAAAAGATCTTGGAATCTTCCCATTTGCACTAGGAACACAGTAAGTCTGTCTCTATACTTACAGTGATACAAGGATTTGTTTTTTAAATAAGTGATGTTAAAATTTGGTATCAGTGCTCCAAACAAGAATAAAGGGGTAGGAAAAAACTTCATGTTTCAAAAGGTTATTTGTGACTAATACTGCTGATATTGATCTTAAAAATGTGACATGCTTCTCAGATGCAACAATTTTATTATGATAGGCACACCAAAACATTTTAAATATTACAGTTTGGGTGTATGCTTTTAAAATTTGCGACTTTGCTCTACAGATGCAATATCAATTTCAGTAAAACTCCTTGGCAGCTCAGTTTGTTATATTTTTCACATGCCATAACATCTGGCATGCTGTTTTACATTTTTTAGAATGTGGAAATTTCTAGACACAGATTATTGGAGAACAATTTGTAAATAATCAATCATCTTTGAATGTAATTATGAAGTCCATGCAACATGGCAAACTCCCAGGTACACAACTTGATAGAAGTATATCAAATCTTTCTAACAGGTACAGCTAATATTCAACAGAGTTGTTAAGGAAGTCCTCGAGAGAGAATAAAGAGGAATGGTTGGGAATACATAAGGAGGGAAATTTGGAACATTTTTCATATGAAATGTTGTTTTCAGCAATGAAGGCTGGGATAGTCAAAACACTTCATTGATACTTACAGGAAATTGAATATATGTATGTGAATGATTTTTTATTATAATTCTCATAAAAATAATGGTCCACTCTTTACATAAATTACATTGGGAAAAATAGAAGGCATTCTAGGAAAGCTAACTGGAATAAATAAATAATTGAAAAAAATCACCTTATGGAGAAAGTGCTAGGGAGCACAAAGAATAAATAAAGCTCATTTTCTGCGAGATTCTGGACTGGTCTGGGGCAAAATTAAATACAGTACAATCAACAGAATCTGATGTGCTAAGAAGCTGGAGAGATAAAATCTATCTATCTTCATCTGACAGCAATTAAGAGTATCCAATATATTCTGGATGCTATATAGCCTTTCTATGCAGATCAAGTCCTCTTTTTCCAACTACATATTAAAAATATAAGATATTAGATGGTCTTTAATACTGCTGCAAGATTTGATTTATTTTCCATCCATTGAAAGTCTGAAAGGTGGGGTTTTCTTTCTCTAAACTACTCAGGTGTCTAAGACTCAGTGACTAATGCAAAAGTATACTAGATAGACCTCACTGGAAATTTGTCTTCAGAATATTTTTTCTAGGAAAAGAGTAAGTTCAGCAAAGGAATAAAAGTCTTCATGGGAATATTTTCTAGAACTGAGGTGGAAATAAGATCTGTTTCAGAATGGATTGGTGATTATAGCAGACAATTGAATTTAAAGCTATCCTTTGCCTCACCCCACTTCTTCCTGACTCAGCTAATAGTCACAGCCTGTGTTTCAAATCATCCTTGGCAGATGCCCTAAACTTTCTCTTCCTCCAGCGCGGGTTATCAGCAATTCTAAGACGCTTATTCTTTTTGTAAGACAAACAGTTTCTTAAACCTAAGGTGTGCACAAATTAAACTTCTGCCTTAATTTTTGCAGGCTAATCACTGTATCAAGTGAGGAAAGGTGTATCTGGGTTTGCTCAGTCTCCATGTCTTTCACTGGAACCCTCAGTGCTCACCTGCAACATTTTCTTCTGTTGTTCTGTTTGTCTATAGAAGTGAGAGAAAACTTCAGAACTCATTTAGGGATAATTTTTTTTAGACAGCTGTTGACAGACAAAAGTGCTCACATGAAATTGTAGACTTCATACAAAATGGTGAAAAATAACACTTGGAAGAATTAAACTACAAAAGGAAAAAAAAACAAAATGCTCACACACTATAGGAAAGAAATGAAGACAAGAAATGTTTTATTTTTTCTATTTTTTTAAAAAGCAAAGCTGATGCAACAGATCATGCTCTAATGCACTTTGCTCAGTGCCAGAGCTACAAAAAGTAAAAATGGATTCATGTAAATTTTCAGCCTCCAGGTTCTCACTCCTGGGGTACTACACTCACCAATGATTAGTTCAGAAGCTTGGCAGACAGTAGTGCTTTGCCTGCAACTGTGCCAATGGGAATTACTCAAGCATAGAGACTAATCTCAGATAAAGCAGCTGTGAGGAAAAGTCACAGACAGAAGGCCTTTTAGGGACATACAGCTGAATTCTTAGTTCTTGTCACTTAGCTAGAGCATCACAACATGAGTAAAGAACATATAAATGTATGCATACAGACGATGATAATGGTTTTGGGTTTTTTATCCTTGGAAAAAAAGTGTAAGATGTACTTGTAAGCAACATACTGTCATCACAGGTGAATATTTTTGGGTTTTATCCTCAGTAGTGGAAATCTGTATTTTCTGTAGAGCTACAATGATAATTTCATCATCTTCCCTCTTTTTTTAAAGGTTATGCTCAAATAGCCAAAAAAATATAAGCATTACACATGAGGTGTTTCCTAGCAGAGACTAAACAGAGTTCAAGATGATTTTGGTGCATTCACTCCATCTGGAAAATGTTTCCTCCAGCAGTTGCTACAAGAAAGAGATTGACAGAGTCAGAACTCAGCATGAGAGGGAAATTTTTGAATTCTCTTGCATTCTGGAGAGCATGTAGGTTAATCACCATCCTAAGATGTTGTGCCGGTAGCACAGCCAGACTGTGAAGCACAGAGATCAGAGGTGACTTCACCCCATGTGAGCTGAATGTAAGGGACAGGAATAACATCTGAAAATTTAGGTTAAAGTGCCCAGTTATAGTATGCATTGCTAAAATTTTAAGGAGGAAGGGAAGTTAGAGAAGTGGATAGAGCTATTAACTTTTGTCTCTTCATGTGTTTCAAAGACCATATGCTCTCATGCTGTTAAAAACAGCTTCCTAACAGCGTTGCTATCAAGGTGACTTTGATTCTAGTTGCCCCAGTCCTCTGTGGTTGCTTTTTGCAGTGCTTTAAACCAATAGGGATCTGTGACATTATTTGTTAGAGAAACTTCTGTTCTTTGGATTCTTTAGATCTTTGGGAAGATAGTTCAAAGCTGTCAATCCCTTTAAGGGAGAAATTTAGAAAGGTAAAAAGAAAAAACAACAAACGCAGGGAGTGATAGGAAGAAAGTAGATGTCAGGGCTCTTCCTTGAATGGTACAAGGCTTGGATAATTTAGAACACCTGCTATTTCCTGCAGAATAAGACAAGTAATTAGGTACATATCCATGTGCAATTTTGAGATGTAGGAATCCACTCACGGCTTCTTTGTGACTTCTAAAAACATCATGAAATCTTCTCATGCTTGTTGACTGTACTTCTGCAGTTCAGAGGCCATTGCACTATCTATGCCTATAGATTATGTCATTCAATCAATAAAGAAGCCTTTGCATGCAGTTGCCTTAACTCTGGCAACTGTTAAGAAGGGCTGCAGTGCTTACTGGAATATCCTAGTCTCATAACTGTCTATGCTCACTTAGCCCATTTCACGTGATTCCTTTAACCTTTAGCAAATATCTTCACCAAGGCAGAACAAAACAGTGTATTTTCACAAAGTTCAGAAGAACAATGTGAAATGTCTAGATACAGTAATCAGTAAATATGTCTTTTCTCTGCAGTAATATTTAGCAATTGAGGAGATGGATGGAATGCTTTACTATAAAAATAGAAACTGTTATTTTTCAAAGCATGACATTTTCGCTTTTGCTTGCTGTCCAAATACTTCTCACTGAAAAGTGCCAGTGGCTTAAGCACTCTACCTCATAACTTTTTAATATTTTCCTTGGTATCATACAACATCTAATGATTGAGAGTAATTTTTGAAGAGTGGCTTTATAAACAGTTTCATTTGATGAAAGGAAAGAGGGATAGCATTCCTTGTTTCTACTTAAAATGATTATGATCAAAACTAATTTTCAGCATTCATAAGGCTCATAATTCAATATATACAGACTATTTTTCCATTAATAAAATTTAAAAATGCTTATGGGAGATAATTGTGGCTTTGCCAGAATATTATTATGCCTGAGATGCTCCAGTTCTGTTTCTCCACAGCATGCTGAGAACCTACTGGCATGCCTTGCTCTTTTGCATAAGCATAAAGCTTAGCCTACAGCATTTTATTTCCTTTTACCATTATCAACAAGAGTGTAGCTATAAATATTAACTTTCATGAAATACATTTGTTGCAGAAACATAACCTAAAATCTTCCCTGTCATCTCATGTTAAATTATTACTTACTCTCTACAGCAGATGTTCTTCTGCCTCTGAGACTCTTCTTGTTTGGGGAGACACTTAGGACCTCATGGAGTCTGGTAGAAAGGTGATCAGAGATAGGAGGGGAGTGCATATTAAAGAGTTTCAAGATAGTCAGAGGCCAAGACCAATTTTTTTCTCTCTTTTTAGAAACAGTCTTATTTTATTCTACTTATGCAATGAAGCTACTGTGGTAAGTGCAGGGATGATGAATGTTAAATTACAGATAGCAGCTTCAAGCTATCTATTAGATATCACTCAGTTTGTATGAACTTCTTCAAAGGTTTCAAAAGAACATAGCTATAGGATCTTCAATTATCTTTCTCAGGAAGACTTTCTCTCTTTTCTATACAGAGTGCCTGGTTAAGCACATTTAAGGCAACAGTGACAAGTTAAATATCATATAATGTGTCACAGCTGTGTTGTCTTATCCAAGCTCATCAAGGAGTGAATCACTTCGGTGTCTGTGACAGACCAAGGTGTATCTTCAGAGCATTGTGAGCACACAGGCTCAGCAGCAGAGCAAAGACAGCAGTGTTTTGGTGGCACTGTGCCAAATCAGTTGGGTGTTCACCAGCTTGCACACTTGCATGCAAACAGCATCTTCCCATATCATTTTGGGGGTAGCATAGCATGGCAGAGCAGAGTGCAGCATAGCCCCAGCTCAGGACCTCAAAAGCAGAGAAAAACCTGATTGGGACGATGGCTGAACCTGAAGACTTGAGAGAAGCCAAGGACCACAATCCTCTTGAGGGCAGAAGTTTGACAGAAAGCCAGTCTTTTGGCACCAAGTTTTAAACCTAAAGCTTGGTTAAAAGCTTTCATCCCCACCCACCCTGGCCAAAGTAGCTCCCAAGGAAATGGGTGAGTGAGCAGCCAGGAATTGACAGGTTTTTGGCAGGCAGGATTTATTCAGAGCCTTCCTTACTTTCTGTCAGGACTTTGGTAATGTTGAAATGTGGTTTGTTAAATATTTGATTCTGAGGAATCTACATTCTCCAACAGATGATTTTTCAGCTGAAAAATTTCTGTCAGGTTCTGACAAACTTTCCTGTACTTGGCATATTTGACCTTTCAGCAGCTCTCCTACTAGTGCTGACACATATGGCTCAACTCAGAGCCATGATGTTCTTCATTTTTACTAGCAAGAAACTTGTTCCTTTATAGTGAGAGATGGTAGCAGAGCATTTAAAATCGCAGTCTGCTCTAACTAACAGTGTACCTCTGTTTGGTTTAAGTGTACCCCATTTAATTTTCACCATTACTCACCAGGAGTGGATTGGGACATCAATCCCAATTATTGAATTTTCTCAGATGGCAAAACCGAAGCAGACATATTTTCTTGCAAAATATAAATATTATCTGCAAATATTCATCTTGTTTTTTAATGTGGTTTGAAAAAGCAGCAGTGACAACTTGGCATTGAAATAAATTTAATTTTGTTTCTAATTAAGCAGAAATGAGTACAGAAATTCAATAAAAGCAAGCAGTAACTGGGGGATTGAGTCTGTTACCTTTTTCTATTATGCTATAATCATGTTATATAGAGAGGCTTTCATGACCTTTAGAGCCACTTGAGAATCTAACAAACAGCATCAAGTCCCACTCTGTCAGCAGCAAAGATTTTTATCAATGTAGTACTGTTACTGCCAGTAAGATTTTGTGCTTTTATATGTCATTTTGGCTTAATCTAGAATTTTAAAATGTTCTAACATTTATTTTTATACCATACGTTAAGCTGTTGCTTAGTGAAATAACTGCAACATTCAATATATATATATAGTGCATGGACTTATGCCACTAACCTCATCTTGTTTCCATGGTTTTCTCTTGTTCTCCACACATCTAGTCTGTTTTTAAATCGAGTGTTACACATATCTTTGGGAGGAGGAATTATCAGGCAATCGCAAACAGAAATTGAGAGAGCTGGGGACTTAAGATTATATTGCTACCTGTTTAAGCTGGAATAATCAGCTAAAAGACTGGGAATCTGGATGCTAGGAGTCTATTTTTGCTTCTGTCACCAAGGCATTCTATGAACTGAGGCAAATCACTCTACCTCATTAAAAAATGGCATAGTAAAATTTATCTCAAAAGGCTTTTGCAGAGCCACCAGGAAAACTCCCTTTCTTCATGCAGATTTCATGCATATGGTGAATTATTTTCTTTTCTTGCAGAAATTGTTCTTTGAAAATAGTTGGTTTTCATTTGTTTGGTCAAAGCAAAATCAAAGCACCTTTTATTGCCAAAAAGTTGTCTTGAAACTGAAAAAAATCCTTATTTCCCAGTGAAAAGATACTTCTAGGGGAAAAAAAGGTATTGGATGAACCGTTTTCTGCTAGGGAAAAGATGCTTTGAAGGAAATTTTTTGTATCAGTTCTGGTACTGTATGTCTGAGATATCTTACCAAAACAGGCAGCCTAAAATTAAATATGGACAGGTGGGAGATGGGATAAATTATGCTAGAGGTAAACTAGAATGCTATTGTGCCTTTGTTCAATGCTTAGGGAAAGAAAAGTTTCAATGGTCTAACTGATCTCTAAGGTTCTCTCTACTCACTTGCAAATGTGTCATATTATTTATGTCTGGCTCACAGAAGCATGAAAACCACCAACGGACATTTGTAGACATTGTATAATAAAAATTCAGATAGTCAATTTATACTTGGGCAAACAATTTTCAAATATCAGAAAAGCAGAAAATATGACCAAAAAATCTGCTAAAATAAGTCATTGTTTGATCAGGGGTTATCATGTTTCTCATATTTTAAATTACAAGAAAAAGTGAAAAGGGCTTAAGGGGAGGAATTTTCCTACATTTCTGTGTGTGTGCCTGTAATCCTGGCCTGCGCTGTTGGGACAGGTATCAGTGCATGACATCTAGTGGTAGATAACAGAGATCGATCCATCTGTGCTATCAAGGAAAGGTTCTTAAATTACTGCAGTCACATGTACCCAGCAAAAAGGAAAATTATTCCTATCTATAACTGGATGATCATATAAGAAAAATTAATTATTTAAGCATCCCTGGAAAATACATTCAGACTGTTCGAGTGAATCCATCTGAAGATGTTCAGTGTTCTCAGCTGAGGGAAATATTTTGCCTCTCTGAATTCCCTTCACTATGTTTTTTTGTTTCTCCCTCCCTTTCACTTTCCTTTTCCCTCCTGGCTAACAAACACTGTTCCTAAAAATGGTTTGATATGTCTTTTCAGAACTGCTTTTTCTGAGAAACTGATGCTTTACTAAGAAATATTTTTCCTGAGATTTTTTGTAATTTTTTCTAAAAATAAGAAGACTTTTCTAATTGAGAAAAAAAGCAAAATCAACAATAACTAAATCCCAGCCATAACTACATAACAAAAAAAGCCAAAAAAATTCCAACCCCAAACTGAAACTTTTTTCTCAAGCCTGCAGCAAGACACTGTAAGTTCAAAGTGGGGAAGATGGAATAGTGTTTTATCTGGACAAAAAAAACATATGCTCATAAAGCATCAGATTATCTTATTTCAAATGAGGTTCCAGATGAGTTGACCTGTCAACAGAATGTAAAATAGAAACTCTCAGCCCAAAATATTAAAATCAACAATAGCATTGACAACTGAAAACAGGATTTTTGCTAAATAAATTACTGAGAAACTATAACTGGATAGTGCCAGTCGTGCCATTCTAAGTCAGCTAGTATACCTGTCTCCCAGGTATTTCTCTAATATAAAAGGCATCTAAGTTATTTCAAAATTAGAATATTTGGAAAAGAGTACATCAACCACGGAGCAGGAATGATGTGGCTTTTTTTCATTTGGACATTTTCATGCTAATCATGATTTAATCTGACATATTAAAAAATCATAACATGGAAAGTATTTGTGATAGAATGTCCATCCTTGGAGATGGACTGGCTGCTTTCCATCAAGAGCAGTGAAGGCCAGAGCATGGAAGGTTTAGCAGGTACAAAAGCCCTGTGGCATTGCAGCCCTGTGTATGAACAAGCAGGGAAAAATCAGGGCTGAGCTGGGCTGATAGAGGGAGGCAGTTGAGACTCAGCTGTTATTCAAACGTCTACATAAATAGGCATGGGCATGAATCTGAATTATCATTCTGAACTCTACCTCCTGGACCATATAGCAGTAATAACCATTAACCTTTTCTAAGGTCTGAATACAAAGATCATCCATTTAACATAATGGCAAAGACATCACAGGGACAGAATACAGCACATAAAGAACAGAAATGAACTGTGAAAGGACAGTGCAGAGAGGAATTTCGACTCAGCCTCCTCCAGTAACAATGACCTTTGCAGAGTCCTTAGTTTTACTGAGAGTTCATACAGCTGCTAGAGAAATGTTCAGAAATATTTATATTATAAATACATAATGTGAAACAATAATACAGCATGAGATACATTTGGTAAATAATAATGTCTAATAAAGCTGAAATCAGTGAGTCTTTTGAATCGCACTTTTTCTTGTACCTTTTCTAGACAGCACTAAAACCTCCTTGTGATGATCGGTTTAGAAAGGGGCAAATACAATATAAATAAAATTATGACATTTTGTACAGAGACACTGTTGGAATTGTTGCCATTACCCATTTGAAGGATGGGGACATGCAGCAGGACTCGGTAAAGAAGAATGAACTGGTAACTCTAGATGCAAAATAGGCTAGAAAATGCTTGTTTCTGTAGTTCCTCCCCATTTTCCTTCTTTGATCCACAGCCTCACACACATAAACACACACACATAAACACACACACACACACACATTTATATGCTCTCTCTTTCTCTCTCTCTCTCTCTCTCTCTCTCTCTCTCTCTCTCTCTCTCGCTGTCTCCACGGTAACAGCAGCTCTGGGATATTGCTGCTTACTACTGCATGTTTTGGATGTTTCCTTTGCCCAGGGAACCCCTCATCCAGCCCTCCTGGGGCTTGGATGCTACAGCATCACCCACCAGCAACTCTCCCTGTGTGCAAAGAGCCAACAGCTGTCAGACACTCTGGGCTGCAGTACTGCGTGCACACTGCTATTTCTTTTGGCTGCAGGTAGTTGATGGTGACAGGTGCTAAGGACAAGGACAGGTGCTTTTTTAACATTTGTACATTAGGCAGAGGGATTAAATACATGAGGGTTCATTTGTACAGGGAGCAACCAGCTCAAGACAAAAAATGCACCATATGAGTCCCTAGAAGCAGGAGTGTCCTCTTTTGGAAAGTGGGAGAAGAGGCTCCTCATTGCTGAAGATGATGTGGTTTGCAGTGTCTCCAAGCAATAGTCATACTACTTACCTTGAAAGTTAAGCCTACAGAGACAGATTCTTTCCCACTTTAGGCTTTTGATGGAAGAAGGAGCTACACATGTACAGAGGAAATAAAAGTCCTCAGTATCACCAAATCTCATGGAAATTGTCAAGAACTCTTTTGGATACCTACTGGTAAACACCTTTGAGTTGGGAAGTAAAAGCCTGGTGAAAAGTGTTTATTAAAGAGCATGGTTAAAGACCATCACAGAAGATGACTTGTTGCAGGTCAATAATTTTTGTGCCAGGAATTTCTCTCACAAAGTGAGATTTTGCTCAATGGTGGTGTATTATTATGTTATATTGTCTGAACATGTTTATGAAATTAGCATTAGTCCAATGCAGTTCTATTACCTGTAACTAAAAATTACTCTTTTTATTTTTAACGTCCTACCTTCTAATGAGAAGAGAAATCAGAATTGTTGCACAATGGAAAGTTAGCCATGCATCTGGAAATAGGAAAGCTTTGATTCTGTTTACTCAGAGGGTAACTTTAAGAAGTAGAACAAGAACACTAAATCTCAAACACTGGATATAAGAACTTAAATAATGCTAGCTGGAATTCCAAATTCGGTATTTATACCATAATAATAACAATAACATTTTTCATTCATAATTTCTGTATAACATTTTGTCCTACAGCTCTGTATCCACAATCATTGAAATACATTTAGCTCTGCGATAGATGTTGGCAAACAAACAGATCAGGGGAAAATCAGCATGCAGCCCAGCATGAGAAACAAAGAAAAATTTTGGTCAAGGACTCAGGGACAAATCCTGCTGACAGTGAAATTGCTGTAGGCTATTTAATGTCCATGCAGCATAGAAAGACCAATGCGTAGTAAATGCCATGGCATTCCATTTATTTGCTCCTTATATACTATTTAAATGCTTACCATGAAACACAATCTTTCCAACAGTGTTCTTCTTCGTTCACCATTCTAGTGCAGAGATATTTTCCTTTTCATTTGCATGTCAATTGTCCACATCATTCTTTTACCTTTTTCTTTCACATACAGCTTTAGATCTTTTTTAGCTATTTTCTTATAAAAGGTGTCCGGTCAATCCACAAAGGTCACTAACTAACCTATCCACTACCTCTATTCCCCTATTTCTACTGTGACACCTATTACAGAAAACAAGTTAAGAAGCATTGGTTTTGTGCCTGAAGAGCTAGGTTAATATTTCATAGACATGCTCAAAATGAGATTTGTTTCAAAATCTTCAAATGGGAGCTGTCCATGTGATCATATATTTCTGTTAGTATTTGATCTCTCTTGCATGTTTTGTCCACTTATTCTCACTACACTCTTGAGTAGCATGTTATAATTAGTGTTAAATAATCTTCCTGAGTCAAGTGAAGTTCTTTGATAAGTTTTTAATTCTATTAAGCCTCGGTCCTAATGAAAGCATTAGCGTGTAAATACGTTTTTACAGTTGTCATCAGATTTAATTCAATGTATGGATAGTTATAGATTTTTTTCCACTTTTTTCGTTACATGTTTTTTTTTAAACTTAGAGCTTTTTTTTTTTTTTTTTTTGTGAAAGAGATCATTAGAGAAGTATCTCTCTCAAGCTTAAATGCCATATAACAAAAGCAGATGAGATTTGAATAAGTAAATTCAAACAAAAAACAGAGAACAAGAGAGACAGACCTCACTGATGTGTGTGTGCCCATTGGGGAGGGGTTGGACTGAGAACAGGAATGTAGTGAGCCTGGGTTGTGGCATAAAATAAAGAAGTAAAATCTAAAAGGAAAAAAAAAGGGAAAGAAAAAAGAAGCAGGAACCCCTGCAGCCGTTGCATTTGACTTTCTAATAATGTCAGTCTCAGAGGCGAGGAGAGATGGAAATGAGAAAGGGTGCACTTGCAATGCAGTCATTCTTGCTGTCATTGCCTTTATGGCTTTTCAGCAGGCCACAAAAGGCCAATCCACTAGAATATGAATGAGATACAGTCATGGCCCCACCAAGTAAGTAGGAGGCATGAAACCTCCCTGTTTGGGTCCTAATAGCTTTCTCTGGCTCAGTAATCTCTCACTATAAAGGAAAAACAAGACAAGACAAACAAAAAATGATCTTCACTCCCCATATCCTGTCTGTGCTTGCTTTTCTTTGATTGTTGTTCTGAAGGGCTTCAGAGAACTGGAAGATTTAATAATCAGCAGGGATTTGGGGCTGTAAACCCCTCTGAGAAGGAGTTTTATTCCCATCAAATAGTCCTCTGTATTAAATATGCAATATTGTTATTATTGTTATGTGTGGAAAGGTCTGACAGATAGGCATGGGGAATAAAACCATTGAAGGAAAAAAAAAATTAAACAATTGATGTTTTCCATTAATAATGTATCTGAAATTCCTTAGGAGAAAAGAGGTATGCTAGGAGGAGGTATTTTAGTTGATACAACCTGCATACCAAAGCCATATCCACTCTCCTTTTCTTATCAATTAAAGACAACTTGCGGTGAATTCAGCTGTGATCTTTGATCTAATGTGACACATTAGCAAACTCATATTTAAGATGTTTCTGTCCCTCTCAGGAGCTGCATAGGGTTCAGAAACAGTAAAATATAACAGGAAATTTCAGCAGGCAGAGGAGAGCTCTGTGTTACTTGGCAGATCACCATTCACAGGACCTCAAGCAAACTCACCCTGGAACCAGCAGTGTAGCCACATGCTGGAATAATCTTATTTATGAAGACTATGCTTCTTTGATGTAGTTGGAGAAAGCTCTTCCTGTTTGAATGTGTATTGTACCATATAGATCTGCCTGTTCAGTTGAAGGCAGACATATGGGATCCATGATGTGGTGTGCTATGGAGGGGCAGAGTATACTCTGCAGATAACGGGGGATCCTCTGCAGGCAGTGCTGACTCAGGAAGCATGGAAGCAAGCTTTTCTCCAGCCTATATGCTCCTGTTGACAATAAGATCAATTGTATACTAATTGTAAATTTAGCTGATTCATTCTGTCATATAAGTAACTAAATATTACTAGTCTCATTAAGGTCAAAAGAAAATGTGGACAACGAAGTTAGGTAATTTGGACTAAGGCCATTTCAGAATGTTAGAGCAACATTTATGACACAAAATACTTTGCTAGACCATGTTAGCTCTTAGTCTGTTGCTGACAGACTTATGAACTAACAGGAAGCAGAAGTGGCAGAGCTGCAGACTAGACTGAATTAAGTGTGCATATAAAAAACAACCACTATTTCAGAAACATGTGATTTAAACATTGCATATACTTCAATGTTATTTATTTCCTTACAAAAAATCTTTGTCCCTGTGAGAGGCAGAAATAATCCTTGACATAGAACTTTAGCTAATATAACTATAAGAAAATTAGTTAGGATTTTTCCTTACTACAGTTTATTTTGTATCTCTAAATTATTTCAGAGAAGAGAGTTGTATAAAATATTTGGGGGGATGTTGCAACAGGGATAACTTGCAACAAGAGCTTTCAGCAAGACAATTAGGGAGGAAATATGAAACCATATTTCTATAGATGTTGATGGATGTTTATTCCCCTCCAGCCCCATCATGGCTGGACCTCACAATCACGAGACTCCCCCTTCTGCCCAAGCCTGGGGAGCCCCCAATAACCACTCAGAAGTCAGGCATAGGCCACACGTGCCATGGGGACAGGGACAGGGACAGACCCCAACACTCCAGGGTCCCTCCCCCCGGGACCTTGGGGAGAGGTACCTCAGCAGGGGGATTGGTTTACCTTGATTAATCAAGAAAACAGTGGTAGAAAAAATGAATCTTTGGCAATATACACTACCCTTTGGGTTTTGGATACACATTTGGACAAGGAGGGTTAAGTTGTTTGACAAATTGTTTTCCTTGGAAAATGTGAACTCAGTTAAGGTAATTTCTGAAGGATGAGAGTCAAATCAGTTTAACTTAGTTCCAGAGAAATTAAACTGAGAAGATTGATCTATATTTTAATAAAAAAGCATTCTGCAGTGCTATTATGTTCACTAGCTGAAACCAAGAGGATTTAGTAGTACCTACGTGGCACAATCACAGGTTACAAAAATATTACTTTTGCATTTAAAATATGGGTCTTTAGCTCAGCCTAAACCTTGCACAGTATCTATTCATTGTTTTAAATATGCAAATAAAGTCTTTATCATCTAATTCTGACTCGTCCAGTTTTAGAAGGACAAGAAGCAGCATAGTAATTTTTCCCTATGCACTCAGTGCAAGACAGAACTGGGAACAGAAGCTACATATTAGCTCTTTCAACAATAATTGTCTCACCAACAGTACTGAAAATCATCCTTATGTCATCTTTAATAGGGTTGTATATATCTATCACTGTGTTCTAGAAAAACATGCTTTGAACCACTGACTTTGGCTGTCATTACCACCAACTGTTTAAAATTTATTTTTTGTTTTTCTTCATTTCATCTCATTTCTGATATAAATTAGATTACTATAACCTTCCTTCCTTCCTTCCTTCCTTCCTTCCTTCCTTCCTTCCTTCCTTCNGAGTTTATTTTCTCCAATGCATCACTTTAATCTCTTATCGCCTTTACTCATATTTGAAGAAACTGAACATGTAAAGGCTGTAAAAGAAGCAATAAAATTGTAAATTATTCTTATTCTAAGTTCATATCTCCCACCCACACCTGTTCTACTTCAACATCTGCCCTCCAGCACTATCAGGGCAAGAGTGAGTCATGGAAAAACTGTAGTAGTATGACAAATACAGATAGAAACTTTTAAGTTACTTGATTTAGTCCTTAGCAATCTTTCCAAGATTAAAAGAAGTGATTTCCTCTGTTGCATGATGCCATAAAAAAGTTTCACATACAAATTCAATCAACCAGATGCCCATTTTGCAGCACCAACATCTCACACCTGAACCTTTTTAATTTTCTGTTCTTGAGTTGCCGTGGAGAACTTTTTGTCTTGCTGAATTGTGCAATTTGCAAGACAGTTGTAATGTCCCTTCATGCTCCACCAATATATAGAAATTCAGACAACTTAAAGGTACATACATAGCTGTTCTAATTTCAGCCAGGACAGGGATCCTATTTGCACTACCTAGGAAGGCAACTTGGCCAGACACTAATGTTATTTAAAACTTTTTCTGAAGCAAGAAAGAGAAAGCAATTACTTTGAAGCAAAGTAATCTGGATTTATGGCATCTTCGGGTGGTTCAAATACAGAAGTCATAATACATGAACACACACTTTATGTGTATGTCCATGTATGAACACAGTATGAAGATTGTAAGAAGATAGTACACTTTACGATGAGGTGAAGAAAAATATTTGAAAAGTTATGCTCATAAAAGAAGTTGAGTTCCAATATAGGAAAGTTCAACTCTTCAGTTTGATAGAAATACTAAATATGGACAAGTTTGAGATAAAACTACACTTTATATCTAATCAAATTAAATTTGATATTAGAGGTACAAATCCTGAAATGAAGGGAAAGAACTGCTGAGTGAATATTTCTTAGGAAAGCTACTAAATTAAATAATATTTGGTTTCATTTTATAATAATAGTTTGTTACTGAGAAGTGTTTGGTTAAGGTCTAGAAAAATACATACAATGAAACTATGAGCTTTGAATTTTTGATGACTCCTTTCATCTGAGAATTTCTCTCTGTAACGTAATACTTGAGATTCATCATTCAGTATTCACTTGTTCCAAGTATGCAAAATGAAGATGCATAACCCAAGTAACCAAGCACATCTGAAGTGTTGAATGCTACATTGCTTAATGTGCATTCAGCAAAGTATTTCACAGTTTTTGATTATCAACTCTCAATCAACTTATTGATTACATACAAATATATAAGAAATAGGTGCTAAAAAAGGCTGCTTTTCAAACAATTTATTTATCAAAACAGAGGTGTCACAATCATAAAATTATTCATTAAGAGTAGCTTGAATAATTGACCTGAAATGCATTATTTAACAGGAATAAATATTTAAAACCAATATATCTAATCAAAAGTGATTTAACCACTGCTTTTCACCAAAGAATCCATTGACAATTGTCCTTTCCTGTTGAATGAATCAATATAATGAGCAACTGTTGAAGCAAAAGGAGCCATCATTTATCATTAGAACAGTGAGAATGTTAAAATTATCCTAGAGATATCCCAGTTTTATTAAACCAGTGCATTAAAAACAATGGAGAAATAATTGTAGCTATAGAAAGAANTCTGTGGAGTTTAGAGTACCAAATAAGGTGTTTGTTTCTGGGATTTTTGCAAGGTTTTTGTTTCCTTGTCTTAATAGACTATGTTTCAGTTTACTGCAAAGATAGAATGGAAGTAAAGAAAGAAAGTAAAACTCCACAAAGTTTTGTTGTTCAAAGTTACCTTATTTTATCTTTTTAACCAAACCTGAATGAGCATACCCAATTTGTATTGTATTAGTGATTTTCCTCGGAGAGCCATGAGTGGTGGCTATGAGCTATAAGAGAGCAACTAGGATGAAATAAATGAAGTTGTATTGATGATATTGTTGTATCATGGTGTGAAGCATTAGCCAGTCTTTACTCATCAAGTCAGTGAAAGAAATACAATATTATGGTAGATGAGATTTTAGATGTCATATGAAAATCTCTCTAGAATGTCTGATTCATTTGCCTTGCTTATATGCTCAGGATTATATTGTTCACTTAATTTAGAGTCAGACACTTCCTTCTTGATTAGACTGATAATTTCTAATGCTGGTTTTACTTTCACTTTCCAATCTTTCTGTAAAATATATAGCACATTTTTTATGATCGTTTGGGTATGCTGTCTTGAGAACACCTCAGGCTTTTTTTCTGCTGATTTTACCTCAAAACCCACTAAGAATACAAAAATACAAGCCTCTGAGTCATAAGAAATATAACAAAAATTGTATTGAATGAAAGAAATAACCTGTTGGTGTGACTTTTTGGGGAATAAGTATGTTTGTTTCTTAACATAACACCAACTAAATATAAGTAATAATGTCACAGGTGTTCCAGGTGCTTACTTCGTATTTTGTCTAGTGAAAAACTAGCTTGATTAAAAATTTTATACTTAATAAATTGGACTACATACACTAAGTGATCATTTATGGTGAAACTAAGTGATCTAATGTTTCCTTCTGGACTTAAGTGCATAGACTGCAGAAGTTTACATGCTGCTTGAATGAGGGAAGAACAGCTCATTCCCTTTTCACCTAGCAGCAGGGTCTGGCTCATAAATAAATATCAGACATGAAACCTATTCTTTAAGCATGTAAGGTATTTGCTTTTTTGCTATCTATATTTGGAATAACTTGTCTACTTATATAATCAAGAAGTTTACACTTTTATTTATTTATCAAACCTTTCAGGTTCATTTCCTTCCCTTTTCCAAGGCTTATTCTGCTAAAAGTAGATCTCCTTTCATGCAGGCAAATTTAGATACCTGTCCTCAAGAGAAAGCTTTTTTCCTGTATGAGAAAGCTTGGTTCTGCATGAACCAAGACAGAGTTATCCTCTGGTAGGTGTTATTACACTAAACTACCTTGAAGGATCATCATGGAGAAATACTCAGCCAATCCAGCTTTACACACTTAACTCAGTGGGCTGCAGTGATTGACTCAAGTCAGCACATGTGAACACTGGTTTGCCTTGTTTCTAGATGAGGATGTACAATGCAGCATCTGACATTTGATGAGTTCTCATTTTTTGCAACATTTCATTGTTGCAAAAAATATGTGTGTGGTATGGATGAACAGAATTACAGGAATATGTAAAAGAAGAAAAAATCTGTTTGCTTTTGATAATCTAGATGCTAAAACCTTCTCTTATGAATTTCCTGGCAGAAATCAGCTAAATCCCCAACAAACTCTCTAGCCTCAGTCTAAATTGTAAGTCTAAAAAGGGTATTATTTTTGAAAAAGAGAGCACTTCAATACATTCATGCATTCAATACTTTCATACATTTCACAAGTCAAATAAGCATCAAAACAGCTGTGATCCTTTGGTCCTTGGCAATTATCAGAGCATTTATCTGCAAGATTTGATTATTTTCATTATTTCTATGCAAATTTGGCTATATGACTGAATTCTGTGTGGATGAGACTTCCTTATAGGATTCATGAAAGACTGTGATCTAGAGTAGACTCTTTCAGTACTGTGCTAATAGAACACTTGCAGTAATACTTTCAAACAAGGCATAGAAGCCATCCTAGAGAATCAATAGATCTGTGTTTTTACTCCCTTTCTATTACGTAAGCTTGTTCATTGAGGTAGGGCTTGAAAAGGAGTAAAACTGAACATTAGAGGCTAGAGAAGGAGGGTTCCCACAACATAATCTCTCTCTGATCTTCAACCTCTGCATGCTGAAGTCCCTTTCTACAAATCACTATATGCAACAGAAAGCCTTTTTATTCATTTCATCTATTTTATAAAGACATCTACTTAATAAAGATATTTTAGTGCTGTCATACATGACTGAAACAATTCATTTTTTCAAAAACTAGTCTTCATATGGAAATAACATTTCTGCAATATATAAGTATTAGATAATTTATATTGAAGAGCATTGCAATGTAAATTGTATCAATGATAAATTTAATTACAGAATGGCTGAGCTCAGTTTAATTCTTTCTGACTCCTGATCTTTACTTCAATAACTTGGAGTATAATTTCAATACAAACTTGACTCTGTTTTTGATTTGGAGATTAGTTAGAATGCCTTCCTCCCCCAATCTACATTTCTATATTTGTAGTTGTATTTCTAACAGATATCACTGTCATTAACTAAAATTGATGAACAATTGATTTGTTCAGAATCACATAGGTGTACATGTTTCTAGAATTTAAAAGTATTTGAAAGATACCATTACAAAAAAATTTAATTTTCCATGATATCCATTCTATAGAACCTCACAGGCTTTTGATTTTTGAGTCAACTCATAACATAAAACCAGTTCTAATCTAAGTCTATCAGCAGCATCTGAAATTTTTCATTTCTGGTGTTCCTAGTCCATTATGAGGTTTCTGTTGTGGTGGGTAGTTGATCTTGGGGCAGGCTTAGAACAAATTCATCCATCTATCTATCTATCTATCTATCTATCTATCTATCTATCTATCTATCTTTTTTAATANATCTATCTATCTATCTATCTATCTATCTATCTATCTATCTATCTATCTTTTTTAATAGAAAGGATCACAAATTCATTTGCTGACTAAAGAAAATAGATAATTAAGGATTTTAGGTGCTTTCTCTTATTTGTATGGGATTATCATTATAATGAGCATTCCCACTTATTCAGCTGTACAATTAGAGGTTCCCCAGAGAAACTGAATAGTTGGATGGCTTTGCTCTTCAAAGAAAAGCCACAAAGTAAGGGAAAAAATTATTGCCATGTCCTTTGTGGAGGAACACGAGGAGTTATAAAAAGTCAAGGGAGGACCATGTATACATTTTTTAAGTCATTAGGTGGAATTTTCTGTCTCTAGTCAAAAAAAAAAAAAAAAACCTGTCTTTTGCATATAGGCTTTGGAAACAAAATTTCAGCCAGATTATTCCTGGTCATAAGTATTTATAATCAATACCTTCTAAATCAACATGCTGTATTTCGTTTTACACAAATGCTGAAACAACAAACTTTTTTTGACATGAAAATCAAAGCTTTATCTAGGATAGAAAAGGTGTAAACAGAAAAAATGTGAACAGTATGTTTACAGTCCTTACAAACTGAAATAACCATTTATAAACTAAAACTTATATATTTTTTTAAACTTTTAAATTAATCAGCCCTAAATGGGAAAGAAATTTTGTCAAGGGTGTACTTACTCTCAAAAACAGTAACAAATGTAGGTGTTGATTTTCTAATAATTGGAAGAGACATTTTAAGACCTAATTTGGGAAGCTGAAGTCTATAGTCTTTGTCTCTTTTATTATTAATTATTCTCTATCAGTTTGTTGTATTGAGAAGTACTCCAAGGGAAGCAAATTTCAGTGATTCAGAAGCATTTCACATAACTCATAGCTATGGTTTGATGGGCTAATAAATTTAGACAACAAAAACTGTGAAAAGATTCACCTGTTTATAGCTAGGTGATGACATGTAATTAGGCTTAATATAGACAGAATCAATTCCCATAGTGGACTTTCTTTTCTCAAATTTAGAAGATTTTGGTAAAACAGTCTCTGTTCTTCTGAAGAGCAAAACACGTTGGCTCTTGCAGAGGTGACAGATCTTCTGTGACAGAAACATCTGTCCACTGATGCTTTGGACTGCAGTAAATCTTAAGATGAAAGATTTTGTCTGAAATGGAGTGCTGATGCATGCTTGATACATGCCTGTTTTAAAAATGTATACACAAGCACACAGGTTTTAAATTACGATATTTTTTTCCTTCAGTATTGAAAGATTTAAGTCATTACCATGGAAACTGTTTGCATCAGATTACTACTTTTCTCTCCAGCTATTTCAGTATCATTAAATCCTTGCTAATACCTTATTATTCACTATCTTTTAAACCCACATAAATTTCAGTATCTAATTTACTTAACAAATTGTGTCTGACAAAAGAGAAAAACTTATAGTACAATAAACAACGCTATTAATTACTCTGTGGAGCAGTGAGCCACTCTGTTTGTCAGCAACGTTACGCCTTCAAAATAATGACACCCAATAATTAAGTATGAGCATATTCTATTATTAGAGCATATATCCTTTTTCTTTCACTTATTTGTAATAGAGAATAATGAAGCTGAATTTATTATAGCTGTAGCCTTTATCCTGCTAAAACAAAGCACAAGGAAAAGAAAAAGGCATTCAGCCTGGGAACATATAAGAAAAATTATGTCGCTATAGTAACGAAAATTTCATTTGTTATACTTTACTCATTAAAGCTTTGGAGATTATTAAAAGATAAAAAAAGCCCACTAAATTTAGAAGGTCATCAGTTAAAAATAATTTATTTCTGAGATACCAGGTGGTTACAGTTTGAGAATTGTATCTTAAACCTCTTATTTACATGATCAACTCCTTTGTGTAGAAATTTTCATTTATATTATGAAATCTTCCTGCTTAAGAAATTCCTATAGAGAATATAATAGGATCAAATTTCTATCTTGGAAATACCAATTTAAATAAACTCTAGCCTAACTCTAATTGTCTTCAGCATCACACCGAAGTAACCAAGATAGGATCTTGACCTCAGAGAAAGCTGAAATCTGCTTTAAGTTTGCTACTTAGTGCAAATTATAGATAATAAGAGTGAACAGTTCCTTAACTAGTTTCTAAATACTATGGAATCCACCTCTTTAAAAATAGAACATTTACTTTGGAATCAAGTTGGATTGTGCGTTCTGGAATCTGGCTGTGAGCTAAAGGAATTGGAAGGAGAAATCCTTGGCAAGAAAATGAGAAAAATCACCAAATTGTTCAAATTTACTTTTGAGAGCCATGAGTTGTTTTGTTTTTTGAGACCTGGTGAGATAAACATACCTGTTCCACTCTGCTCTAGCAGGTACCTGAGCAATAACAGAGTTCAAATGCAAGGAAATTGGACTGGCTTACATAATTCATAGCCATGTTATTCAGGATTGTGATCAGTAACAGTTCTCTTAATGCTTTTGCTACACTACATATACAATTATACAATCATTTCTATCATATTGTTTTTTCAGCTTCTTTATACTTTATCAATATGATAATTTTTATCTTGTAAACTAGGTGCTAGATATGATACTTTTTGTTCCCTTTAGAAAAATATCACTTTAGCCTTTTTCAAGAATAAAGAGTAAATAAATGTTTAGGTTTGCATCATGACCCCTGGTATTGCTGAGAACAATTGTGCTGGCAGAGTTATTCAGGCCTCCTACCTTTAGTGAGCTGCCTTTAAGAAAGCCACTTAAGCTGGCTCCGATGCAAATGCCTTTCCCTGGCTTTTATTGATAGTGCCACTGTTAAGGGTATATCCCAAACCTTTTAAGAAAATTAAAAAAATACCATATGTGTGCTGGTTTTGTTGTGATCTTGTAATACAACTGTCCAGGAAATATGAATCATTTAATGCAGAATTTTCTCAAGACTCTTGTTTGCTCTTTCTTTATAACTGTTTGGTAAAGTCCTCATGTTCATTGCCACCTAATCACCAGTAACCTCAATGAGCAGGGATTGTGATTAAATGCACTCATGCAGCTTGTCTTGTGTTCTGACAACACAGAATGAAAAATAATGAGGAGAAAGCTGTCATAAGTTAATTTTCGTAAGATATTATGTTCTTTAGTGCTTACTCACTGCTCATGATTGTCCTAATTACCTAAATACTAAAATAGACATAATTTTCTAGAAAAATGAACCCAAAGCTCAGAAGCTATGCTGGTGCCTCCATGAGAGAACAGTCTAGAACACTGTAATCTAATTATTGCTTTTTTTCTCATTTGAAAAATGTGAGATGTGAAAGCACACTCTCACAGGAAAATGCCTTTTCCATATCCTAAAGGTTTATCTTAAGCACTTTCAATTTCTCTCTCTCTATTGGTATAGTATTTTCTGACAGAAAAGGGATCTTTGAATTGCTCAGGCAGTTTGTTGAATACTTTTAAAGAAAACCATCTAATTCCTATGCTGTATTTCTACACCAAAACCACTAAGTTGATCTCAAAGTTGCTGTGTCTGGTCTGGATGATTGTCCAAGCTGAACACCAACTTTTGGTAGCTGCTATCAGTTCAAACTACTAAAAAGTACAGAGAAAATTGCATAAATACCATGTGGTCATCTGTGTGCCATCATTTGTACTGCTGCTGATCCCTTCATGCTTTGCTTCCAGACTTTGCAATGCTATTTTGAAGGCAGAGGTAGATGCCACTGAAAAAGCAATAATTTCAGCCCTCTCCATCATTCTTGTGCAGGCAGACAACAGGGCTTTATAGTTGAAAACTGATTTTACTTTCTTCCTTTTTCCCTGGGCATCCCTATATCAGCAGCCTTGCAGGACACTTTGTATTTGAGATCTAGAGCAAACTGTATCTAGTCTGTGGGGTATTCTACTTGGAGCTTGGGAAACCCTTATATTGAAAATATTGCCACCCTATCAATCTGTGCATAAATCCAATTACTGTTATAGGTAGAAATGGATTTTCAAATAAGAATTCAGTTTTTTGATAGCTCAAAATAGCTGTATATGGACTGCTGCCACTACTTTTCTCCAAATGTTTTTGAAGACACATTTAAGAGCCCAGATTTTCAAAAACACACAGCTCACACACTTGTGAGCTATGCTGGTTAAAATTGTCTTGAAAATTCAGCACTATACCAGACATACACATTGTTCACTCCAAATACCATCTTTGTTTCTTCAGTAGTCTGCCACACATATATATAAATACTTGGGCTCTATTATGTAAATGTCATGAGGATAATGATATATGAGCAAATGGAATCCTATTTTGAAAGAATTAATCCATCATTTATAACAAATTGAACACCTGCAACAAGACAGCAATTATAATAACCAGTAGAGTTGGATAAAATTTTCCTCTGATCCATAGAAAAAAAATGAATTCAAGGTTTGTTTTTGATTTTTTTTTTTTTTTATCAAATCAGTTTGCCCAAAATATATGGATGCTTTTCAACTCAAATAGTATTTTATTTAGAAATTTAGATTATGTCCACACTCCTTTAAGGCAGGTATTTAAAATGGGATTTCCTGCATTTAACTTTGGCCTACTAAATAACAACATTCAGATATCTAGTTTATCTGCATCTCTAGGAGCACTTCTTTTTTATTTCTAGCCCTGAAGCCACTGAAAAGACAAGTGAGAGACGTATTCCTAAATATTTTTCATTTTTGTATAGCTGTTCACAGAAGTAGGATGAATCATCTTCTGAATAAACCTGTTTCCACTGATTTACATGGAGCACATGCTGCTCAGTTTAAGCATTTGAGTCTCAGGTTGCATTGTTTTACCTGAAATCCCCCCCCATTTCCCCTCCACCCTTTATCTTTTTTTGTTTGGCTCATTCAGTCAGCAATCCAGAAACAAACAAATGAACAAACACACAAAACCATCAACAAGACCAAACAAAAAATCCTTCAAAACTGACTTCTTCTATAGTTCTACAAATCTTAAATATGTTGAATATTCCCATCATGGTAATAATAATGGTCACAATCAACTCTAGGCTTATTGTGTAGAGCTTTGTACAAACTGGTTGAGAACAATATTCCATTCCCAAACCATTTATTAGTTGTTAGCTAGGACATAACTCATGGATAAAATAAAACAAGGAGTAGGAAGGAGTCAATGTCAATCATAACAACTGAGTCTTTTAGTATCAGCAGTAAGAGTAATCACAAAAGAAATAAAACCAAATTGACAGATAAGGTCTTTGTTCAACAGAATGCAGAGGGGAATGAGAAAAAATAAGACAAGGAAATAATGTAATACACATGTAAGTTGAATAATTGCACTATTTATAATTAAAATATATGACATGCTCATATTGCAAGTATGTAAAATTTTCACAACATAAACCTAATCTGAATTCAATGAATCTATCATTCTACCTAGTCTAGTCTAATATCTCACCAACACTCATGACTGTAGCAGGCTAACAATCTTGAAATACATAGTTCTGACTTTAAAAATTGCCATATTTCTTGGGACTGGAGTATTAGAGCTATAGAGATAATTTCAGATTAATCTGAATATGAATTTTTGATAACATGGAGACTGAGAAACTAGAATCAAATGTCCTATAAAAAGTCCCTTATATCAAAATTCTTTAATTGGGTTCAGCTTTGGGCACAGGAGGACAATGCAGATAATGTCATGAGTTGGTCCCATGATGACTGTATGGTTGAAATCAGATAAACCAAATTTCAACAGCTCAACAAATGAGAAACTTCTCATCTACTTATCATAAATGTGTTGAATTTTCTCCTTCTGACAGTTTAAAAGGATGATGCTGTCATCCATTTTCACCTCAGGGAATTTTGAAAAACACCACAGCAATAGATGCCATCTGTGAGAAAAACATGAAAGATACCATGTGTAATTGCCCTTGTGATATTAAGGATATACCACAATCCTCTGGTGGTATTTTTTTCCCTGGCAACCCTGAAATGGTGCAACATGTAATGAATGAAGAAGTCAAAATACAATTTCAACAAGAAAATCTGTGTGGAAAGGATTTAATTTCTTTTTCCCACCCGAGACTGCTTTCCTATACAGAGGTGTATCCCTGGTATGGCTGTGGTCATAGGCACCTGACATGGTGATGGGATAGAGAGTGCTGCTGTGGGTTGCCTGGCATGGTTGTGGGGCATCCAACATGTTCATAGGATAGAGGGTGCTGCTATGGGGCACTTGGAGTGGTTGTGGGGGCAGGCAGTGTGGCCATGGGACACCCAACTTTGTCAGTAAGGTTTGGGGTTAGGGTGGTAGGGTTTTTTTGCAGGGAATAACTTCAGGGACTTACCAGAAAGACTATATATAAGAAACGGTCAGTTTTCCATAGGGTTTGTACCTAGTGGTACCATGTTTGATTGCCAGAAACAGATCCTATCATCATGCAGACATAATCCTCATAACTTCATTCTATGCCTGTGCCCTCCAATTTCTACTGGACTTCTAGAGGTAGGAACCAGCAGGCTGCACTGTCCTCTGTGTTCTGGGTGTGCTCTGATAGTCCAGGCTTTCTAACCTGATGCTAACGTGGTCAGGTACAAACTGAGTCTAATACATCATTGGCTTGGCAAAGTATGTAAACTTCTACATTCCTTATAATGACTGAAATAAACCAAATTGCTCTGCCATAAAGGACTGGCAGCAGAATTCACACAAAACTTCAGTTTAGTCTTGGTTTCATCATTACTAATGAGGTAATTTGTGTTTGCAGCTGAATAGTAGAAGTACTGCTACAGATCACTGAAGCATTTCAAGTTATTGAGTTAGTGCTACAAAGGAAAAATGCACCTGGTGATTCAGATGATGGATTGGTACTTGCAATCTTCTGGAAAGGATGAAGAAAAAGTAACTAAAGTGACTTAGAGTCTCTTTTACTATTTATTGGTGTTTTGTATTATGGTGCATGTTTTCCAGCATCAAGAATGGAGAAGTAGAGGTTACTGTCTCTGCAGAAAAGAACAGCGGCTCTTGTTCTACCACTTCTGACTTGTGACAAGCTAAACAGCACACAAATGAACAAAAAGAAATGCTCAGCTTTATTCAGCTTACAAAAAGACACCATTGACATACATAATTGATACTTCCTGTTGAAGTATCCCAATTTCATCCTGACTTTTCCACTCTCCTAAAATCTTGGAACGTTTATGAGCGACAGTTGCACTAATTTTAGACTAGCTACCACTCACAATCTAAAGCTATCAATGTAAAGCCTTTTTGACACACTGTTATCAGAATTCCATGTCTGTGTATTCTGTGGGATCTGGTTTAAAAGAAATATGAAAATATGTTAGCTGTTAACTTTATTAATTAAAATAGCAATTCTGGTGGAAAATTAGAAGGTTTTAATATTAAACTCCTTACTTAGTGACCCTATTCCAGCCTGGTAATGCTACATGTTCCCTCTGCAACAAAGAGAAAGTTAAATCATTCCAGAAACTTATTTATTTACTCTGAATTTGAGCTCTCCCTTTTACTCACGACAGGAATTACATATGTAGATTAATCTCCTAATCTGGGTTTAACATAAGAATACTCCACAACATGTGATTTGTACCTATAGTGAGACTACTAAATCAAGATCAGTTACATAATCAGGTGCAACCTGTAGATCCAGAGACAAAGGTAATACCTCACTGCATCACATACATGTGTAAGGGACACTGGAATCCAAAACTGTGTTTCAGTCCTGACTTAAGTACTGCACTGATAATGAAAAAAATTGTAAAGCTTTCCGGGCTTCTCTTTTCAGCCTTGGTCTGTCTTCTGACAGTACCAATTGAAAATTATTGGAAAACTTAGTAGCAGAGTGTTGAGGTTTTGTTTTGGTTTTTTTTTGGGGGGGGGGGGGAAGTGGACACCTGTCAGTTAACATCTAGGTTGAGATGTAAGTAGTTTCACGTGGTCCACCTGGTGGTCATTTGGTACCACCCACCCTTGGTCACCAGTAGCTGCTGCCTTACATTAGAACTGATGACCTAAGGGTGACTATTCCACATGCCATCCATCCAGTCTCTCATGATCATATTTTCCCACATTAAAATACAACACAATGCTCTCTGCTCTTAAAACTGTGTTTCACCATTGGTCACCACAATGAATAAGTCAGTAATGTGTAAGAACTGCTCTGCCTGTGTTAAAAAGCCAGGCACAGCTGTTGCTGGATTAGTAAAATGCACAAAAATTTGGCTTTAACATTTTGGTAAAAAGGCCTTATTTTTCAGCTATGGAAATTTAACTTCCAATTGGTACATATGTGTTCTCAAGTATATTTTAAAATTTACACAAAAAAAATTCAACCTAAAAGATATAAATAAAAAAAAAATATGAACACACTGAGACATTTGTTAACTTGGAGTTGAAATTTATTAGTAATCATATTTTTCTTATAAAATATCTACATGTAGAAAAGTTCTCTTTGACACAGAGTTTGAGCCTCTGTGCAAAGTCTGAATTTTATTGATTGCTTTCTATACATGTAAATACATGGTAGAAAGCTTGAAAGTAAGGAGTATTGGCATCAGTAGCTACAGCAGCACAAACAGAATGAAGAGGGCTATACTGAGATCTAAGATATAAGGTTACATGATATTCTGCAGAGCTTTGCTGGTGAGAATGAGAACTTTAATATGATGGCAAAGAAGGAAATTAAGAAAAGAATTACAAGAATGAATTTGTAGATAGTGATTGATAGGAGAAGAAAATTATTACAAATACCATGAAGTTTTATTTTCAAATATTTGCCTCCTACTTTGAACATATAAGATTTTTATTGTAAATGTATGTAGTACTTTTTCATTATTTTTCATGTGCATATTTGAATGATGCCAGACATAGAAAAAGTTCATATTAAATGAGTTCAGACTTGTGCATTCAAAGTGTTTCTTAACTTTGCTTGCAGATGTGACAGAAAACAATAACTTTCCAACACTTGCGAAGGAAGGGGCTTGAAAAAGAAAGACGTGAATATCTACACTCTTCATGAATGAAAGACTGTCTGGTTTGTACTGTAATAGTTTGTTCTGAACCTTTCTAATGATGTGTAGCTTGTTTAGCACAAATTACCTGTCATGTATATTGGCAGGAACTGTGAACATTCTTGTAGGTAGTCTGACATGGTGTTTCTGCTCCTGCCCCATTTTATTTCACTAATGTTAAGTTCTGGGAACAGCCAAGTTCTGGTCTATGGACCCTGCTGTGACACAAGTTAATTTCTGTTGCAGGTGTTCCACATGATTTTTCTCATGAAAAACGCAACACTTTTCTTTAATTGCACCAGATCTCTTTCAGGTTACCTGGGCAAGAAAAAACAGCCACTATGTCCAAGTGTGTCTAATATCCGTGACTTTGAAAAACTGAATTTTTATTCCAATTACACCTTTTAATATTTTGTCTATGCAGTGGAACACAAGCAGCTAAAATTCACTGAAAGGCTTATTCATATTGGTGTGATTTCCATATACACTCAGACACAAAATAATCAGAACTTATTACATGTACTCCTTAAGGTAGCAGCAGCATCTTTGTCTGTGTCTAGCATATTATATGCAACAGTGAATTCTCCAAGTACCATCATTTTACCATGGTTTTAATTTTTATCCCACCCAAGCCTACACAGTCATTCTGACTCAAACATCTACATCTATTGTGATGAATATGGTTTAAAAATGAGCACAATACAAAATACTGATGTGAAAGGGTTAGCACAAAGACTCCATGAGCACCAGGGCCCAGTGTCTGAGAACTGCTGGTGACCTGATTTCTGCTAGAGGTTAGCAAAAATCTTCTGCTTTGAAACAGAGGAAAAAAATTCAATTTGAAAACTTTGATGAAGCTGTCAGGCTCTGAAAGTCAGAGACTACCCTGGGGACAAGGATAATATTACTGGGTAGAACAAGCCCTTTTGGTAAAGAAAGATTCATTCTCTTAGAGGTGTGGGTGGAGGATAAAAATTCGTTTAAGCTATTTTCTGATGGAATTATGTTGTCAGAGGTTTTGTCTTTCTAGCTTTTAAAATACACACAGAACAAGGACATAATTAATATGACAATTTCATAATGAACTTTTCAGCTATGTCTTGTTCTCAGCTGAAGAAGGGCAAAACCTGTTGCCTAACTTAGATTCAAATACACTTTTAATTGAATGGGTGGTAACTTCTTCTTTAAATAGACTATATTTTTTCTTTTGGAACATCCAAGGGAATAAGAAATAAGGTATGTAGAACACTTACAGGGAGATGTTAGATGAACAGATCAGAAAGAAAATTTTAAAGCAGATCAATCATAGAAAATAAGTTTAGAAGAAACTTTAGTAGATCATCAAGCTCATTCCATAATTTTTACCTCTAAAATTGATAGATATGCAATCTAAATATGAAGGACAACGTTACCTCTGCTTTGATGTGGCAAGACAATATTTCTTTCCTTCATTCTTTCCCTTTTACTTAGATGCAAGCAAGTCCTCCTATGTGATACGTATCATTTTATGAATGTTCCTAATCTTAGCATTTAGTGTGCATATCTAAAATTCATTTGTATTGTAAATATTTGTTGTAAGAAGTAAACCAAAATCATAATTTTCTTCTCAGTGTGCCAAACTGGATGAGATAAACTGTGGAAAGATATCAAATTTTCCTCGACTGAAAATATTTTTGCGACAACAGAGTTGTTCAGCCTGATAGGAAAGATATTTGTTATGAGAGAAACTGAAGAATAGGATTTGGCTAAGTCTTGGAAAAAGTTTTGGTAAAAACAAATGAAATGTCGGGCTTACTAAACTACAGTTTTTAAGTGCTATGCCATAGTACTGTATGGATCTTAGAAACAATGACTCAGAAATGTAATATATGTCAGTGGTTTGGGGATGGAATGACGCCTAAATTTCTAACACCTGTCTAGTAGCATGCCAATTCTTATTTTGATAGAAAGTTGCTGGGATATTTTAAAACCATTCACTAAGTAAGATAGCCAACAGTTTATGTGAGGTTGTGACACAGCAGCTTGTTCTTTTCCTTTTTTTTTTTTTCTTTGAGTTTATATAGTATGCTCAGTTTTTCAGTATACACTAGTAGAAAATCTCAGTTTATTACTCTTTAGTACTGGAGAGAGAATAATCTCTTTATATTAAAATTGATATGTAAAAAGCCTTGGTCAGAGTTAAAAATTATATATTTTTAAGATTCTAACAGACTCCTATGATTTGAGCAACTTTTGTTGCCGTGGTAACTTCATGGAATATTTTCATAAAGTTTTTTTTCTTTTTCTTTTGTTTTTTGTTTTTGGGTTTTTTTTTTAACATGAGAAGTTGATATAAGTAAGAACATTTACTAAAACACTAAATAGAGATTTTTTTTAATTTTATTTTATATGTTGAACTGTTCAGATGTCAAAATTTTAAGGTAAGATGATAGTCTTCGATCATCTGAAACACTGGAAGAAAAGACAAAGGAAGAGCCACCGTATGGATCATGTTCTGCTCAGAAAAAAAGATGGTTTTTATCATTTTTGCTTCTCATACTTCTTTTATAAGAAGGGTGTAAAAATCAGCTTTAAAACTTGACACATACTCAGTTATCTTCTTTTGTAATGTGAGTTTGTTCATCCCTCCACCTGTAGGTCAACCTCTTCTCAATCCCTCCATGGGATCCTTTTGCATGGAATAACTTCCTACTCAAATAGGAGCCTAGAAACTCTGCATTGAGTTCCTGAGCTTTGAGGAAGGTATTCCCAGCATCTAAAAGGTAAGTAGGTGGCAGGGAGAGATAGCTGATCTCTCCAGTTTAATTCAGACCCATCTAACAGCATACTGACCCAGTTATGTTCTTGCATGTCTTCCAAGAATTCTTCATATACACTGTTCCAAATTTTCTGCAGCCTCAATAAAGCAGGAATCTGGATTGGAACCAACAGGTTTTATAACAGTAGGTGCACAGCCTAATATAAGACTAAACTACTTGACTTGTCCACTTCTGCTGCATAATACTATTCTTTCTCAACAATGAACACTACCCTTGTTTTCTAAATAGAAAGAATATTCTTGTGACTATCAAGTAGGTCATTAGAAATCTGGCTTTTCAGACACTGAATTCAAATGAAACAAGCTTTATACACTTCAAATCACCACCAAATTCATTCTACTAAATGCTTTTGTCCTGAACAAAAAGACAAGGCTGAATCTGCACTTGTCAGCTCAGTGTGCATTGTGTTTATGTTGCTGGTTCTTTTCAGTGGAGATAAAAAGGCAGCTTTACTACATGAATTACAATGGCAATAAGAAATTGTGAAAAACTGTAATGCAGTTAGGTTACTCTAAAACTGCCTTCAGGACTTTCAAATATATTTAAACCACAGAATTTGAGACAATTTGGGTAATTATACAGACCCAAGATATATGATTTGGTCATTATTAATTCCTGAACAGTCATAGGCAATATAGCTAATAATACTGGTGGAAAAAGAAGATTGGTTTATTTCATATTTAAGTGTGATTTTAAATTTACTTGTCCGGGATTAGTGCAAGCCTTGTCTGACTATAAAAAAATCATACAAAAGGAAAAATAAAAATGTCACTTTAAAAAATAAAATAATAAAAATAATCTCTAAATCTTTGTGAGACTTTTGGAGAAATGACTCTTAGGTGGAAGAAAAAAAATGCACAGTAAAGGCTGCCCCTTATTTTGGGTTTCCCTCCAGTTCTTTAGACCTGTGTGTCCTCAGAAGCTGGCTGTGTGTATCCTGTGCCCCTACTACCCTGTTGGCCTGGGTGCCAGCAAAGCCTTCTGGCATTTGTCCTTGTGCTTTTATGCCCTGCTATTCCAATTTGTTCTCTGTTCATACTGTCCCCAGTGGTTATACTACAAATCTCTATGCCAATATGAGCTAAAAGAATAAAATTCATATTAAAGTCAAGAATAAACACCTCCCAAAGTGTATTTTATCACCAGGTGGGGAAGTCACCACACTTGATCACCAAACGCCTTCTAAGTTCTGTGCAATTCAAGAAACATATTCAATGGAGACTCTCATGCGCTGAGGATTTGTCATCAGAAAAAAGTAAAACAGAACAGAAACTCAAAAATGTCAAATTGTGCTGAAGAACTGAAGAATTCTCTCCTGTTTGAAAGCACAATGTGGAAATGGCAGCTTACAATACTTTCAGAATAGCACCTAAAATATCTTGACTTGTTCTCACTTGGAAAAGCATTCATGTTGTAATCTGAAAGGACTGTAGTCAGGGAGTGCAAAGAGAATCTGAATAACTGAAATTTTGCCATCTTCCCCAAAGATGAAAATTAGAGGATAGGTGCTATTCTTTCTGGTATGTTATGCTGAGAACTGAACACAATATGAAATGTGCAGAATTCAGGTTTTATAATGCAGCAGCTGAACTACAGAACTGCATGATGGGATAATAAAACCTAGACATTTTTCTTATTCAAGTTTTAAAAGACAGTAATAGCATAAATACTTTCATCCTGATACAGCATGAATCATCTGTCCTAGGCTATCTTGGATACGAATTAATACACTCCTGTCACTCCTATGCAATGCTAGCAAGACTTCATGATAATCATTAAGTGAAAAAAATGTCCTGTGAAAACTTTTCTAAATATTTCAGGTTATCAAAGATACCAGTAGCTGTAGCAACAGTAGTACTGGCAAGACAACAAATGAATTAAACTTTTTCAATCTCTGCATTAGTGTGAAATTTGAACCAGTGTAATAGAAATTCCCTTTTTACCTAGCAAGTTGTCTGTACCTTCTGTAAGGGTTAATTATGGATCCATTTTATAGGCCCTAAAAGAATCATCATTCATCTGCTTCTTGCAATAGCACAGCAGTTAATTTATTCAGCGCAAAAATGAAAATTGAGCATTAGCATACATTGAATGATAGAGAATGATATAACCAAAGTCTAATTTTACAGTTTTTATAGTTTGCATGGGAAGGGGTAAAAACCTTACAAATTCCCTTTTATGGATATCCATGTCTTTTTTTTTTAAATCAAATTTAGATTTAATTTTTTACAGCTGAAGTGCTGGTTACTTGTGATGAAGCCCACCTACTTGAAACATCTATTTTAGGAAGAGATGAATCACTTCTTGTTGTGCCTCTCTTGCTCTTGACTATGGATGAAGCATAAGAGACTATTCATCTAAAAATAAGACATCTAATCTAAGCTAAAGTTAGTCCGGAGGAATCCTAGGATAACTACCTAAATATGTAGTATCGTTTAGTGCTTGAAAAAAAGAAGTCATGTTGGAAAAACTGAGCACAAGAGACATGTTGACATGTTTTTAAAATACATCTCTCAGCAGATATTAGGCATCTTAACACCTTTTGAAGGGATAAGGCTTCAGGAGTGCATCCAAAGCTGACTTGTGACATGTCTAAATTTGAAGTGCATTAGATAGGGTGATATTGGTATTACTGAGACTTGAACACAAAGATAAATATAGATTGCAAATAAATTTATAAAGATACTTTACAGCACTGTGATGGCATAGCCACACAGAATCTATTAACATTTTTGTTACAGTTATCTGTGAGCATGTGACCAAGAAATGGGCAAAGAAAGACAGGTGTATTTGTATACAGAAGGCATGTAAGAGACAAAAGCTGCAAAACAAAAGAAAAGATAATGACAATGAATTTCAAATAGGTGGGACTTCTACCTGAAAAGACTGAGAGTGATAGGTATGGGGCGAAAAAGAGAACCCATGTTTTGGGAGCAGAAAGCAAATAGCGTAAAAATGTCAGGCCTTTCTAACTAAGGAAAATCACAGAAGAATAAACTGCCTGGAACTCTTCCACTTTTTTTTTTTTTTTTTTCACCATTGGGTACTTGGAAAGAGACATTTCTGAAACATAGATTACTGGATTACAGCATATTGCAAAATAACAAACTTAAACCACAGAGTGTAGGCTTAAAGTGTCAATAAATTGTGGTCATAAGGAAGCACGTGGTAAAATGATACCATTGATAGGATGGCCATGCTCTTCAGTAGAAGATAATGAGGTACACAAAGGCATACAGGTATTTTGAGGAAGACAAGGAGGCACAAAACCAGTACATTCTTGTTTTATACAGCTTTCCAACAACTTTTCTAAAGCAACTGATGTCTTATTTAAGAAGCAGAACAGATAGCTCAGTGATCTGGACCTTGCTGTTGACTTGTGCCTTAAAATACTAGTCAGTTTAAAAACGTGTGAGGCTTTATTAAACACATTTTTCAAACAATTGCAGCTCTAGAGGGAGAGTGTTCCACACCCCTAGTGTTTACAAAATAGCCACTTTCCTATTTGTTTGCCTTCATGCTATGTGATCATTCATAGCTGCTAACACAGAGATGCAAGAAACAGTCATTTCCTTTACCACGTGCAGGAATTAAAGCTCTTTCTTTATTCAAAGGTACCCTTTCTAAAAGAAATCTGACAGCAACACTATCCTGACCCAGATGACCTGTGACTGAAGCATTACTAATTAACAATTTCTTCTGTCTTATTATCATCACACTGCAGGGTAGATAAGAGACTACAATTTTTGCTGCACTCCTCTGCCTTTGGTAAAGTCTATTATTTTAGTTAACTGTGTTACTGAAAGAGATGGAACCATCCATTTGCCATAAAGAAATGGGAAGGCCAGGCCAAAAGGCCACAGCTCTAAGTTCTGTTCACATTGATCATCCAGTGTGAAAATAAGGATAACTGATTCTGGTATTAAGTAGCTTAAACATGAAGTAGGGAACAAAATGTCTCATGACATTCTTGTTGCAAGCAAATATGTTTGGCGATGTATGCATCAGGAAATTAGATATCACTGTGGTGGAAGTGTAGAGGGCTTATACATCAAATTAATATCATAATTTAAAATAAAATATACCAAGTTAATTCATTACAAAACATTAATATGCTAAAGTAGTTGTGAGTATAGAATGCTATATGACCAGATGTGTGGTCCTTGATGATTCACACTTGCTGGTGTTTACACTGCTCATGTGTTCACCTAAAACATTTATCTGTTGTGTCTAGTTATGTTATGAGTTTTATGAAGTATTTCTATATAGTTGTTAGTTACAACTACTTTAGTATGTTTATATTTAGGTTCAAAACATATTAATAGTAATTTTTTCCTTCTTAGTGGAAATTCTTACAATTGATAGATGCCACAGGTCTCCTCGGTTGCACTACAATTCAAACAGTGCAAATAAAAACTCCAGGTTTTTGAGGTACAATATCAGCTCAGTTGACACCTCAAAATTCTGTTTTCTGGTAGGAAGCAAGGAATTGGTTTTCTGATCACTATGATAAATTATGAAGGTTTAATGCTGATAATAATTTTGTCATGAAAAATTTTGGGTCACTATGCTGCCTGCATATGGTAAATGCAAAATTGTCATTTTATTGCCTTGCAGTAGCAATCCCACATTTTTGATCAGTGCCATAATTTCCTCCCTTCACCAAAGAAGGGTACCAATTTAAATCGTGAAGCACCAGAAACATTCTCATGTTAATTTTTCATTACTATAAGTATGTAGGAATTATAGTCTGCAGAGAAAGCAAGGCTGTTCTGTAATTAATATTTTGTACAGATCCTGCTTCACTGTTCTTAGCTCAGCCCTCTGAGTCCTATGGAAAAGCAGTTTCCCGAACCACAGCTTGGAGTCTACTGCAAATTCTGAGGTTGTTGGGTCCTTTTCAGCAGATGGTATGAACAGAAATTTCCTCATGTGTTAAATCTTTCTATTTATTATCACAACTCAGTCATTCCACTTAGGGTTTTCCTCATGTCGTGCTTTAACCCCATACAGTAACCAAGTACCAGGCAGCTGCTCACTCACTCTACTTCCCCTTGCCCTCGTGGGGAGGAGAATTTGAAAGAAAGGGTAAAGCTCATGGTTTGAGAGAAGAGCAATTTCATAATAATAATAAAAAAAAAGATATAATAACATTAATGATCATAACAATCTGATCATGCCAATAATGACAATAGTAGTTGTAATGCTGAAGAGAGGGACAGTAGCAGAACCCAAGAGAAACTAGTGATGCACAATACAATTGCTCACCAGCCCCTGACCGACACAGCAATCTTCCCCTTTTTGGGTCACTTCCCCAATCTATACCCTGGGCATGACATTCTATGTTATGGAATATCCCTTTGCCTGTTTGTGTCACCTGTCCTGCCTGTGCCACCTCCCAGCTTTTTGCACAACTCCTCCCTGTCAGAGCACAAGACACTGAAAAGTCCCAGACCTAGGGTAAGCACTACTGAGCAGCAGCCAAAACACCAGTGTGTTATCAGCATTACTTTTTTATTAAGTCCAAAAAACACAACATTATACCAGCTAAGAATAAAAAAAAACTCTGTCCCATCCAAAACCAGGACATCCTGCGATTTATCTGGAGCCTGTTGGCTACAGAATACTGCTTAAAAGTGTATGTCTTTAGGCCCAGGATGAACATATTTTTTTCTTATCTGATTGTTTTTATGTTAGAGAATATATCTAGACATGACTAGAGCATAGATCTTCAGCCTTTCTAACAATCAATTGCCCCTGTGCAAAAAAATCAAGCAAGTTCTGAGTCAATAAACCAATAAACCTGCCTGAGAAAGAAGCTGTTTGGTGGCCCATCCTGTCACATACTGTTTCCCATTTTTGACTGAGTACAAGTGGTATTCATTAGACATACACCAGTGAGTATTCAGGAAGACAAAAAAAAAAAAAAAAAAAAAAAAAAGAAAACCAGATTGAGAAAAAGCTGAAAAACAATTCTGTTCAGATCTCTACAAATCCATTAATGTTGATTTTGATCTTCCAATGCTGGGGCTGCCTTTACATTTTGATTTTATTTTCAAGCCTAGCTGCCCTCAGGGTTTTCCTATAGGAGTAGCATTTTGTGACATAATTTATCAAGGTATCTACATGCCTTGACAAGGTAGCAGTCGGCCTGGGAAGCAAATGTGCCTGGAGCAGTTCTACAGCTAGATAATAGACACATATGGGGTGTTCCAGACTAGGAGTTTCAACAACTTGCTGAGTGCTTCCACTCTGTCTGAAGCATACTCTGAGTTTTATTCATGAAGGGCTTGGCACCCAGACGACTTCACTCTTATCACCACTCACTTTACATCAAACATCTACATATATTATGCACACTTTTCACTGGTATGACTATGCATGGTTATAAAAACCAACTGTGCTTCTGAAAACTTACATTGATTGTTTAATAAACAATAATCATTAAAATCAATCTTACAGTAGAAAGGAGTCAAGTGCCTTACAACTTGCTCAAGCTCATTTTAGCTCTGCCAATGTCCAAACAAGACAGTGATCCAGCAACAGGACTGAGTTCATAGTTTTTCCACAGTATTCAGGAGTAATAACTATAGGACTCGGGGTCTGAAATATTAAATTTGTCGGGAAACACACCCCTGCCATAATACAGAAAACAAAAAAGTCCCCAAACCCAAAATTTCATTCGAAACACATTTTAAAATTAAATTTATTTACATTCATAGTAGCAGAAAATATAAGATTTTTCTTCCTACAGTCAATAATTCTGCTTCTCCCAATAAATCCAACTAAGTTGAAATGGGGCACTTGATTACCCCAGCACAACATGGCAACTTTAAAGAACGGGTGAGCCAAGCAATTACTCATACAACCTTTTTCTGTGCAGTCCAGATAGGAAACATCTCTTCATCAGAGAAGATAGAATGCCAGAAGCTCATAAGGTCAGTGATGGGGTTTTTTTTGTTTGTTTGTTTGGTTGGTTGGTTTTTGTGGTTTTTTTTTTTTTATTATTTTTTTTTTAATTTTTTTTAAGACATTCTCTTGTATATAAAGCTTGCTGGTTTGGCATTGATACAACATGTGTTCTTATGATATAGAGAGGAAATCTGTCTGCTTGTCTCAGTGTTTATATTTATATAGACACTGCTCAGCCCTAAAGCTGTTCTTCAGATCTCTAGCTAAAATAAATGTCACACACTGCTGAATTATTATAAAAATAATTCTGTTTATTTACAAATATGACAACAAGCTGGTAACTTACTGAGATTCTTGAAAGGATTTTCAGTCTTTACAGAGATATATTCCAGCTAGCCTATTTCCATTCTCCCTGAATATCATATTATAATCCAGCTATTAGTCCCTTGCCAATAGATGTGTCCAGTCTTAGAAGCTATGTATTATGATGGCTATAAAGGACATTATTAAGTCCTGGGAAAATACTCTTAATGAAAGACAAAATTGCTCAATCCCTTCTCACTTTTTAGGACTGTGCTTGGCAGCAACTTTTGTCTCTTCTTTCAGGGTGCAGTAGGATTAAAACACGATGAGAAAATGAGAATAAAAATTGAGAATGAGATTTAAAATTAAATAGTATATGTAGATAATGTAATATGATTACAATGAAATGAAGGGTATTTTTGCTTAATGCCAGTATTTTACTATGCAACATCTATTTTTTGTACACTTAACAAAGAGGATCCATTTCCCAAAGCACACATTTTACCTTTCAAAACCTGCAAAACCACCAAAATGTTTATCAATACACAAATTAATACAAAAACAAGCTATTCTATTCTAAACAAAGGTATTTGTTCTGTTTTTCTCTTGGGTAATTAACATCAGCAAGAAGGAATTGCCACGAGAGAGCGAGCACATGAGATTGGAAAAAAATATCTAATGATTGAATTATTGTTTACTTAAATATTTTGGAATATTCAGTATGACTTTGACTACAGATGACTTGTTCCAAAATATTTCAGACAGTGAAATAATATAAATAAGTATTTCCTCATGGTGATCCCAACCAATATACAAATCAAGACAGACTAAATAATTTTAACATATATTAGCCAATACTGATAATCTCTTCTGCGATAATTGGTGTGTAATATTCACATTTATAAACAAGTAAAATAAGGGGCTGAGAGAGTGAGTGAAAAAGAAGAGAAGAAACAGATTCTGACAGCTTTCTTTCCTGTTTTTTTCTCACCAGCTTTAATAAATTATCGACATGTGTACATTGTCTGAAAAATATATGAAGTATTATTAACACTAAATGAAGGATAATAATAAATCTACATACAGAATCTCTATGTTGAGTAAAGGCACATTTACAAAAGCTTTGTCCAATATTCTTCAAAAGATAGAACTTTTCAAGGGATTATAAAATCTATTCAGTATAAAAGCCCTTCAGGAGTTCAAAACATTTGGCCTTAAAGAACGTGCAGGTAGCTAATTATGGTATATGTATTCAAAAAGAGACAGAAGTGCATGAAAGTTTGCTTTCTCCATATAGCAAGATGGCAAAAGGCATAAGGTATGTTCTCAGTTTATGATGAATGCATTTCAGTGGATGTCAAGGAGGGCCTTTTTACTCCAAATATGATTGCTAGCATGCAGAATTCACACAGTAACAGTGACTGCATTGAGTATTTTTATTTAGAGCAAGTAATCAGACAATTTGAAAAGATGAGGAGTACACGTGTAATATCAGTCACACGTTGAGCTCTTTCTGGTGCTATAAATAAGGATTTTATATTTCACTGTCCAGAAATATTAGTAAAGCTGTTTGATGAAAAGTAGAGATTTCCATCTAATGTCAAGGGATTTTAGTAGATACGATAATAACTCATCCTCTCCTCTCTCTTTAATGAACTCATCAGCGTGATACCTGACAGCCATATTAAAAATCACAGAATCCAGAAAAAGCAAAAAATCCTGAACTGAGTAGCCTTTCAGTTTCTGCCTCCAGTGCTGGTTGATGCCTTGAACATAAGAATGTAGTGGACTGATTTAGATTTTCTGCCTGGATTTTCCCACCTGGCTCCCCACTTTGCACAAACCAAAAATACAAATAGAAGTATCTCACCTTTGTGTGTGACTTGGTGCTGCACAGCAGGAGCCCACAGCTGGGACAGCCTCAACATCTGCAGAGGTTTTGGTGGCTTCTGCTGAGAGATTTGCTGCATTCCCTTTTCCAAACTTAGGGCATTGCTACAGATCTCAACTCTGTAAAATAACAAACAGCTCTTTTCATAATGCAGTGCTCCTGTGCAAGTGTGAGATTGTTGAGACATTGTGTTATGCTTCTAAAGCTGAAACACAATACACAAAATAATTTCCCACAGATTTCAGGTAAGAATAGATGAATTACTGTGAGAAGCAGTTAGGAAAAAACTAAAGAATAATGCTAGTTACTTAACTGAAGTCTGGAATGGAGGTGGTGGGGAAGTAGATATATTCATTTTTAAATTAGTTTCTATTTTATCAAATAATTAAACAGTCCAACAATGCAAATGTACTCGTCTGACAAAAGAAAACAAAAGCTTTTTTTACTATGCAGGCAGATTTTTCTCTTTTAAGTGAAGTTCAACAGCCTGATTGGATATCTTTGGCCTCATTTAGATCAACACTTAAACTGTTGTTCTAAGGAGCTTTGGATGCTTTATCCAGATTACAGTCTTCTAGCAAATGTATGTCTAAAATATGTGATGACCACTGAGAAATGGTAATTTATCATTAAAAATGAAAAAAGATTATGTGTCATAAATATATTTTTCTCTCCAGAAAAAGGAATCTGAGGTAAGTAGTAATTTAGATTTGCTCTTTCTTATACAAAACAGCTCTAGTTTACCATAGCTTGGCAAATAATAACATCTAAAATAAAATCTGGGAAGGGAAAATGTATTTAAGTTGTTCCAACATTTCTCAGAGAATCTAAAGATAACAAGAGTTCTTGCTTGCAGAAAGGTGAAAGAAAAAAGCCTTTTGACTACACTAGAGTACAGAAAAACCATATCCAGTTTAAAATCAGGAAAACAGTATTTCCTGGATTCCAGACATACTAGTGGAAAATAGATGCCCTGAGATCTGCCCACACATCAGCAAAAACATCAGGCTTTCACCCACAATAAATTACTGGTCTTACATTAGCTTGAAGAAAAAAAACAACGAAAACCAAATAATATCTCTTATCTGTACTTCTAAGTTTCAAACTGTATTTTCCAATGTGGCAGAAAAAGTCATCAACACAATGAGACAGTCAGAAAGTCCAAGGAAAAGGGTTTGTTCCAAGCTCTCATTATAAGTTTACACCCATCTTCTCCTAATTAGGGCAACTTGCCAGTTCTGAGGTTGAAATTATTGACGGTGTAAAAGAGATCAGATTATTTAACTGTTTCTTTGTTATAAATATATGAATTATAATCTCTAGAAGTGTTCAGACCTATGTTAACAAGGAAGAGAAATATAAAATATGGTAAAGGTATTATTTTTATAATAACCTAAATCAATTAACACCTTGGTCGTAGTAAATGAAAAAAAAAGATTCTACTAGTATTGCACTTTAATTTTTCTTCTGATGGGATTATAAAATGTAAAACCATTTAAAACAATTCTGTGACAGTTCTTATGTGAAAGAGGTACCTGGGGAAAGTTACTAGTTCATGTGATTTCTTTATCTGGACCTGCCATTCCTTAACTAAATTTAGAACACAAACATTAGAAAATCATTATGGACAAGTTTTAATCTGAGATTTAAATAAAGAAATCATGGATAGAATTAAGAAACAGATTATCTATAGAGAAATATTGATTCATGCCAAAGCTGCAAAAATGTTGAGAGCTTTATTTTATTTTACTTTCTAAACCATCAAACTTTTTACAACTCAGGACTTCTTTTATGTCTTTACAGATCAACCCAATTGGAACTTGCGAAGAAGTATGAGAATTTCAAAGCCAAAATTAAAAATTCAATTTGAGAGCCCACAGATACAGAAGCCTGTAGGCTTGTATGCAATCTCTGTAATTTTCTTATATAACTCATGATTAAGAATCTAGTGCAGATAATTTTGATTCTATAAACTACAGAACTGGCTTTGGTTTTAGAGTCAAGAAGACACACCGATATTCCTACAAATTACTACAATAGCTCCTTTTAATTGAATGAGAGCCTGCAGAAAAGAGACACAAAAGAGGTTGGAGATATGCAAAGTAAACAGAAGCTTGCAGAAATACAGGCTCTTTGAAAAGATTCACTGTTATTGCCTCAACTACTATAAAAATAGACAAGTGTATAAAGAATTTACATATGTAAAATCTCACATTAAAGTGAGATTGACTAGTTTAGAAGCAGTAATAGAGCAGGCAAGCAGCCTGCAGCCTACAAAAGTGCTGCACAGTGGGAGGCTTATCCCAGCAAACAACAATTCACACCTGTTAATTACTCTGAATAGGCTTGCACACAATGCTAGGCATGGCATTTATCCATTGTTCAGAAGCAATACCAATGTATCTCTTATGCTGTTGTTATAAGTGAAATGAAATCTTAACATGAGTCATTTCCTTGCAAATCATCAATTAAGTCATCATAGCATTTTCCAGAGGACCCTTAAAGATCCAGAATAATGAAGATACATAAATAATATTTATCTCAGTTTTGCTGACAATTACGGTAAAGTTGTGGATGGTGAGATTGCAAAACCAGTATATTTCAGGTAAATTTCTATTTAAACCTTTATTTGTTACTTAAAATCTAAAATACATGTTTGTACCAATACTAACAAAAAAATCTCAGAATTTTCACTTACAATTCTAACACTTTCTAATTACACAGTATGTCAATTAAATTTGAAAGCTTCAAAACAATATTTAAGTAACTTGAACACTAGTCAAAATCTAACCATTTAACATGACACACTTGAACAACTTAGGACTTCTGTAACTTCATTCTAGTTTTTCATGTTAATGATTGGATAAACCCAAGCTGAATGCATGAAATATTTTGGGAATTCTTGCTTCATCAAAATTATTTTACTAAAAAATGCTTTTTCTACCTGTATCTACTTGTGTACCTAAAACATTTTTTGAGCAGCATTAGAAGTCCTGACCCTAATATTAGACACTAGCACACTCAGACCCAGAAAGTCTGAAGGTGGTTTTCAGTACTGAAGATTATAAAAATATTGTCCCTGCTATTTGTGTATTCAAAGAGTTTGGGCTGAATATACTCCCAGGCATTCTGCACATTAAAAACGGTAGACTGTATAATCATATTGAGAAACTCTTTAAGACAAAGTCTTAAAGGAGAAAACACATGCACAGTGAGTCAGGGAAACAAGGGTTAAGTAAATTACTAAAGGGGCTGCTTGCTAAAACGATGCCTATAACTTGCTTAACATGTATTAAATTTGTCAAGTAGGAAAAGGGAGGATATAAGACTATTGATAAGGAGAAGCAATTGTCACCAAAAGACCCTGCTTTGGACATAGGAACCAGTTCAAACCAGCCTGGGTGTTTGAACTTGAGCCAGGGACTCAGGGAACATGTGCAAGGAAGTAAGGTGAAAAGTTTAAAGCGAGGAAGACATCTGACTTCATCTGATGAAGACTTCTTACCTCATCCCAGAGACCTCTGCACGAGGCACTGTGCAAGTGCAGGCCATATGGAAATGACTTTGGGCTCATTACAATAGGAAGTGGGGCTATGTGGGGCTAGGTGGGACTAGGAAATGTATATGTATAGGTTCTTTGGGAAGCTTGATGAACGTGCAGCTTGTAGCTCAATACACACCAAGCCAAATGGTATTGTGGGCACGCATGCATTCGGTGGAGCAGTCCACATGTGCCCCAGCGCTGGAATAAACATACCTGCTTTACTGCTTGTTTCAGTAGTGGAGTCTTTTCTGTGTATCAATAGGATTTGGATAAAAATATTATATTTATATAGGCCCTGAATATGAACAGGACTGCTCTGATTTTTTAATAGTTAAAAGGCAGTAAAAATCCAAACAACAAAAAACTCCCAACAGCATCCAGGAATTTTGGAGGGGATCAGTAGGGAGGAAATTTAGACATACCTTCTGTTATCTAAAAGCATTAAAATTTAAAGATTATATATTTTATGCTGGTCTTTTTTCTTTCCATGGAAAGCAGAGATTCAACATACCAGGAGACTTATTTACCTTTATCTCTTTTTCCAATCCCATCTAAATTGGCATTAATTTAACTTTAAAAGCATTCCCCACTGATTTCAGAGAGACTTAATGACCTAAATTATATAAGATCCTTAGCTTTTACTGCTTGAGGAACATGAATCCCTTCTGAAATGCTTGTACTTATCCATGTGTTTTAGGTGTCTACAAAAAAATGAAGGGACCCTGAGTAATATACTCACTATTGATTTGGTTTTACCCTTCGTATGAACAAGGAGTTCTAAAGAGCAAGCCTGGTAGTCAAAGTTCACAACCAATATGATTTCTTTTGCCAAATAGTTTTTCACTTGTGTAACTAACAATGAAAAGGCCATTATTTGTCACTAAACACAGAATGATTGAAGTTGGAAGGGACGCCTTGAATGCATCTGTTCCGGACTCTGCTAAAGCAGGGTCATTTACAGCATGTTGCCAAAGACTGTCCAGTCAAGTTTAGAGTATCTCTATGGGTGTAAATTCCAAAACTTCCCTGGACCTTTCCCAGTGCTCAATCCCCCTTACAGTAAAAATGTTTTACCATGTTTATACATTCAGGTGTATTTTCCTGTGGGTTTATTTGTGCTAATGTTCACTGTCAGCAACAAGTTATCAAGTTTGTTCAAGGACGAAATATATTCAGAAAACTTTAAGCGATTATTATTCTAAGTGTTTTTCTCAAATGATGATGAATTGGGCTTGTACTTGGCCATATTTATAAAATGTTCAATTATACTCATTGAAATTCCCAATTCTAATAACTTTTCATGGTGCAACCCACATGTATTAAGTAGATTTTTCTGTACTAATGCCTTATTGACAAACTGAAGTATAAACAGATAAATTGGTCAGTTGTATGGCAAATGGTGGGTTTTCCCTGTGGTGTTCATGTCAGAAGAACTTAAAAAGTTTCACAGTAATGATGGGTTGGTCTTGAAGTCATGATAATAGGATGCTGGAGCAATGGAGCAGTGAAGAGTTCCCAGGAGAAAAAAAATAACATAGAGTTTTTATTTTGTTGACAATTAATTATTCAAAAATATTCAAGCAGAAAGTCTAATAAAGCACAAGGTTAGATAATAACTTGGTGGTGATAGGATGAAAATACCACCTTGGATTACCTTAGGTCATTATAATGTTAAAAAACATACTCCCAAGGGAAATTTGTGTGTATAAATCATATTTTAATGTTCTGGACCAAGACTGCCAGAGACTCAGGGTGCTGACTGGCTCTTGCACATCACATGAAAGAACCCTGCTTTAGGGACAACAGTGACCCAGATTGTACAGCTGTAAAGCCTTGCCCATATCATCTTGCTGCCCCCAGCAATGGAGAATCGGATCAGACACGATTCCAGTGCACACCAACCAGTTTGTCAGGTACTCCACCTCATTCTCCCCAGTGTCCAGGTGGCAAGTGACTCAAACGTGCAGTGCTCCAGAGACATGAGCAAGGACAAAAGAGTTGTGTTTTCCTTGACTGGTAAGTATCATATTTCATTTCTTTCATGGAAAATAATCAATGGTGTGCACAAGGAAAAGTGGTAAAAGGAAATTTTTTCTTGCAGGTAGGTGCTTGATATCTGGGGAAAAGGTACCTTTGCTGAGGCATCAGAGCAGAGTGTGAGAAAGTGGTACTAAACAGTGGAAGCCCTTTTTCCTAGATGCTCAGTTCTGAGGGAGCATGCACCTTTGCTGATTAATTTGGAGCCGAGTGTAAGTGATATAAGGTGTATACAAACATACAAACATACATACATACATGCATGCATACATACATATACGTATATATACAGAAAAAATACATGTGCCTTTAAGTCAAGCAGTGAGGTCAGAGAGTTGACTACTTTTTGTACATGTTCCATTTACTATTTCAGACTTGTTGAATTGGAAATGACGTGTTGGTTCACATGGAGAGAATCCTGGAGCAAAGTATCAACTTTTGGAAGCTATCAAGTTGCTTCATAACCCTAATTGAGGGGAAATACAGGCTATATTGAATACTTTTTTTCCACAGAAGAAAAAATAATGGTACTAGATATGGTGAAAGGATAGACAACATTTTGGGGTCTGAAAGGCCCTTTTGACCTGAATGAATGTGTTGTTTGTAGGCAGCAAGGACACTGGAAAAATTAATGCTGTAGTAGGGAAGGGAAGGCTCAATCAGAGGAAATTAATGTTATGGTGCTGGAGGATTCTGACAATGACTGAAGAAGACTAAGGGAAAATATGATGGCATCCCCAGTCAATCCTCTAATTCCAATAAGGCTGAGGAATGAAACAATAGATTCATTTTTTTATACAGATAGCAGAGTCAGTAGTACCTAGTTGTAAGGGTGCACTAAGTAAATACCACACAATACCAATTTTTGCAGTGATGGGAATAAGAACTTTGTAGCCATTCTTACAACTTATAGAGTGTACCATTGGAGATATTAAACTGATTTATGAGTTTCTACATGCTATGTATGCCAGAATGTCCTTTTACATTGTTAAGATGAAATTTATTATGCAAATGATATTTTCAAATATCTTGTGAAAATTCTGTACAGCTATACATCCCAAAAGAAATGCAATGGAAGGTTCAAATCTACTGAAAAATGGGCCAGGCCTTGGAAGAACCTGAGAATGGCATCCCTGAAGTGGTATTGAATGTGGTAATTCCCTGGTATGGGCTTCAAAGAAACCAGGTAAAGCAAAGAATGTGACTTCACTTAAAAGAAAACAAACTACTAGCAAAGCCAGTGAGGGTAAATCAATATCCTATTAGACTGGAAGCACGTAAAGGATTGGAATCCTTGATAAATACTTTCGAGAAGTATGGATTGCTTAGAGAGTGTCAATCAGAATTTAATACTCCTACTTTACCAGCAAAGAAGCCTCATTTTCAGGAGTATAGACTGGTGCAGGACTTAAGAGTAATAAAACAAATAAACATGGACATACACTCTATCATACCAAACTCCAGGTCAGATCTCACAAGCATGGAGTAGACAAGGAGAATCACGTCCCTCAACTTGCTGTTTCTGCTTTTTTTTGACGCAGCCCTGGATGTGGTTGGCTTTTTGGACTCTAAGAACAGATTCCCAGGTGATGTCGAGCTTGTCCTCCATCAAAACTCCAAATCCTTGTCTTCAGGGCTCCTATTAATTTATTCTGGGTCCAGCCTTTATTTGTGCATGGAATTATGCCAATCCATTGTTAGAAGCATTTTGTTAAATAATTTTGAATTCAAATTTGATACACCTAATCTCATTAATATAACTGGGCTTTCAGTCATCCCTTGGTCTTCCACTTCCATCTCTTTTTCTAAGATGCCTAGGACAACGGCCTGATAACTTTCAGGGTTTGGTTCCACATGCGGCCTCAGAAGGACTGGTACCGTGCCATCTTAAAACAATGTGTTTGGTGAATGCCCTTGAATGGGTGCACTCTCAAACTGCACTGTGCTCAGCATCACTTGCATGGCACTGACCAAATGCCCTTGCAGGTTTTTCGCAGCAGTTCGCTCTCTTTGTGCTTGGGCCATAGTGGGCTGCATTCGTGTGAGGAGCTCTGAGATCTTTGTCAAAGAACACTGCATCAAAAAGCACAAAATCTGCCTGCACATCACCAAAGAAACCTAAGAGGCTCTTGGGTTTCCTGAGGTTAAACCAGTTTACATTAGTTCTGAGTGTTTTGCAGATTGTCACTTATTCATCTCAATGGGGTGCAGATAGTGCTGGATGGCCATCTGTCCCGTGTTTCAGCTGCCAGCAATCAGCCACTTGGCAGGGCTAAGCAAAGAATATCTCCATGATATTTAAAGACATACTGGACATTTTACCATGAGATTCCTGCCAGCAGTTCTATATTTAGGAAGCATTTCAGTTAAGAGAAGATTGAAAGTAAGTGGAGTGCTTCAGAGTCAACTGAGTCTGAAGAATAAGTTGAAAAAAACATTGAAGTCTTTCAAGGATTTAAAATGTTTAGTAAATTTATTTACAATGTATTTTTGTTCTTGCATTTTACAAATCAAGCCAAATGTATAATTAGATTATTATTAAATGAGTGTAATCTCTTACTTCATTTTCAAAATACACTGAACTGGAATGACATATATCTTCAGGTATCTTCTGACTCAGCAGATCTCCTTTCCAGAATGAAATGGGTGTAAATCTGAACTGGATCAAACACTAACCAAACAGTACTGTTGATACTAATTTTAGTTTCTAAACATGCAAATAAAAATTAACAACCAACTTTCTCCATACAAATTAAAAAAAAAAATCTTCAAAATACTGATCACTGCTGAAACTGCAATAACTACCTGACCATCATTGTATAATCACAAAGAGCAATGTTTGCTTGTTGAAATTTAAGAGAATTATATTCCTCATTGTCCCTCTGAGTTACAAACCCAAACAAATTTGGATAAGCGTGCATTAATGAAATATGCAAAACTTTCTGGTAGCTGGCAAGAAACAAAAAGCAAATGCATAGGAGACTCACCATCCAGTGAACATTCATCAGGAGAGGTTTTAAGGGACCACTGAGTTGGATTTAGCCGTTTAAGTCACTCTGGTATTGAATAAACTTCAGCAACATTTTCCATGGCTTATCCAAAGCATTTCTTAAACAAAAGCTGCCTATGACTAATTTAAAAAAAAAAAGCCCATCCAAGAGTTGCTCTTTTTATAATATTACGAGTATTTAAAAACATTTTCTTTCCCCAGGCACATGTAGCAGCTGATAACCATAACACACTGTGCTATACTACTGCAAAAATTATTTCTCTTGTAATGGAAACGCAAATATGATGTAGCTTTAATTTCCTTACTGTTGCTATACATTTCTGAGAATTTTTGTTAAATTCTGATATAAATCTCTTTGCTCCTGAAAGCTGCCACTTTTATCACCTACGCTGATCAAGTCTGCAGAAAAAAAAAGTAACTATTTCTTTATTTTCTTTTTTCTTTATTTTTTTTTTTTAATCCAGTCTTAAAAGGATTGTGTAAAATTATGCCTGGTTTTTGTCTTTTTAAGTTGCAGCAAACTATGTTAGTGTTTTTGCAGGTATATGATTATGTGATCAAAGTTACCAAGGAAATGAACCACTGCTTGGTCACTAAAGCTTTAATGCAAAGGAATCAAAAATATTGTGCATCAACTCATGTACAAAACTCCCAAATGAAAAAAAAAATATAATTAAATAATTTAAACCCTAAAACTGTTCAACAGATTACACTTATACTCTAACAGCATCAAAATGATTATGCTGGTTGGTGGCCCAGACAGCATAAGTTGAAGTTTTATGCAAGACTGATGAGCAATAAGTTTCAAACCAGTTTGATAAAGTGATGCATCATTAATGTATATTTGCTGAACCTAATCCTCTGAGAAGATTTAAATTTTTGATGACAAAATCTGAAATCCTCAGCCAATTTTAAACTCCTAAGAGATTAAATTAGCATTAGAATGAGGCTGATTTCAGATTCTTTTGAGTGATGACTATACCAATTAAAACCAACACTAATAATCATGTAATCTTATTTCAAAAACCCAACAATTTTTTAGATATGAAAAAAAAAATTCTGAACCTTAAGTTAAGAGACAGCATTGGAAACTTACGTTACTGTGACCCACAGCTTTAGCTAAATTAAAAGACCTCTATTTCTCATTTGGATTAATTTTTTTTTTCTTACATTGTTGTAAATTAACGTCAAACAGTAAATTATAAGGTATGTTTTACTACCAGCATAAAATGGGCTTTATCGGAATTAAAGCCCATTTAAAATAGGGTGGTACAGACATTAAGTTTTTCAAAACATCTTTAATAGTAAAATACAAACAATAAATCTTATACTGTGAAATCTAATAGAGCAAAGCAACTAGCCCTATGCAATCACATTTGCATTATATCAGATTTATTTTATTTATTTAAAAGTAATGTCAAGAGATTTAAAAAAAAGACATCAGTTTCTCCTCTGCACTGATATCCATTCTTGTGACATCTTCAGTAGCTGATTATTGCTTTCTAGGATTTTCTATCTAATCTATACAAATCACAGGAGACTGCATATAAACTATGCTATATCAGAGGTACTTGGCCTTCAGTCACCCCTGTTTTACCAGCAGCTCAGTAATCTTTGCACTGAAAATGGAGGGTATGTGAATACTGGGTTTGATTTGATGGGTGAACAGTCACTGCATTTACTGCATGAATTAATAAAGCAGGCCAAATTCATGTTTGTCTAATTCCATTAGAATGAATGTGCTTACTCCAGGGATCAAAGTAGTTGGTGGGTGAATGTGCACCAGGGCAGTAAATTATGGTGGTATCTTTCTTCCTGGAAGATGTAAAATGGGAAATACAAAGATATTTCATGTCTGGCAGCGGGGTCTGGAGGGGGAAGTTTGAGCTATAAAGAATTAACTAGACATTCAGTAGTTGTAAAGTGTTCTTGACACTGCTTAGGAAAAACGTAGGTATTTATGTTTCATTTCAGCCTTTTTTTCTTCAAAAATACAAGATCAATTTCATTCTTGAAAAAACAAAGGAATAATAAACCCAGAATCACAGGAACTATCACCATCAAAAAGTGTTTTCCTTGATTGCACTTCATTGGGTTTACGTGTTATCAGCCAATTTTGGTATTAAACTCACACAACCTTGCCAAACTATAACAAATAATCTTGAATGTTTAAAAGCAAGCAGCTTCCCCTGAAACTTTGGTCTCATTAACTCAGTTAATAATTCTATAAATCCGTGTAACTTTTGATGCAGTTCCCGTTTCAGGAACTTCTGTCATATACATACATGTAGGACCTACTTTTGGAGCATTTTACCAACATTATAGTGAATATCAAGGCAAGACCTTAAAGGAGATGACAGTGATTTAACTTAAAATTAAAGCTGAAGTAAACCAGGTCTCCCTTATTTACGCTCTCCTTCACTGTTTCATACTCATAAACATCAGAAGTGTGTGTGGTACCCAAAAAGTCTTCTGCCAGGTGCCATGACAGGGATATTCAGTCTTTTCAGGTGCAGTCAGGCAGAATGATACCAGTGTTCACATTTGGGATCCAGGATCTATTGAAATGACATCAAGGACAAAGCTTTTTTGTGCTCACATGTCCTGTGTATTTTAGGTTTGGTGACTATGAGCAGGTATGGGATATGTATTTTTATATCATTTTGGAACTGATGGTGATTGGTGTGTTTGTCCTGTCTCAGCTTCATGACATATCCACAGTGCACACTGTTCTTTGCCTCCACATCTGGATGGCTTGTAAAGCTCCAGGTGTATATGCTGGAGTCTTGACTGTTCTCTGTGGCCATCTCTTACCTTGCAGCTGCAGTCTGACCTCGGCTTGCTTCTGTATTAGCTTGATCTAAAATGTGTTGGACTCACAGGAGAACACATGTAATGAAAGATTGGATCAGACCCAAAATTACTTTTGAAAAACTGCTCATCCCAACTGGGATTAATCAGACAACTGATAAATGTCATAGAGTAGAAACATTCCACAACCGGCTCCAAAGAGTTGTTTTTATTAAGCCCAGTTTCAGCTTTGATACTTGCATTTCATGTAACCTTAATTTAATTAAAACCAAACAAAAACCCCTTTGGTTTCTTTCTCATCTGAGCTGCTGATCTACTATAGCTTAAAGAGATCTGTCCTTTTACCTCCATCAGTCATTACTAGCTTAGAATCATTACCTTTTTCCATTGGCTGACTATTCTCAGGATTATGCACCAGAAGGCAGAGAGAAGGATACTGGCTGACTTTCACAAGATAAAACATCAAAAGTTGGAAAGAAATCGTTTTAATCCTGTATTAAAGTTATGGTAAATTGACATGGGAGAAACAAAGTAAATGAAACTTCTGAGTTTACTCTTCAGAATTCCTTTTTGAAGAGGAAAAGGGAAAGGAGAGAAAGAGCAGAGATTTAGCTTGATGTTAAAAGCATGAAAGGGCCAAATATTTTATTGGTATAACTCAACTAAATTTCCGTAGAGCTCTCTGTATCCATTAATAGTAGCTACATTTCAGACACACAAAATGCTTTGTTTATTCCCTTTTAGCTTCATAGCACTAGATGTAGTACGCAGCCTACACTAGACACAGTTTATAGTGATAAAGTTTGAAGAGATACAGAGGTTACATAGCAGCAAAGGACCATAAACCCTCTTTATATTAGAGGCTGAGAAGGAGAACAGAACTGCTACTGTGCCTGTGCTGTATGAAAAATGGATTATTGTCAGTGGGAATGAAACAAGATTATGATCTCCACTAATTCAAAATTCTTTTCCAGCTTTTTTCTCCTGTCTAATCTGCCAGTTTAAAGTTTTATATTACTTTCAGTCCTCTAGATTTTGTTTAGCAAGTTTTTAGAACAATACAGTTTTGGATCATATGATCATTAAATCTTTCTATTTTATGCTAATATGTTCATTAGAGATAGTTGAGCATTTTTATTGAAACAATTTTGGCTTGTAAATTATTTTTGACAACAAATATAACTATATATTCATATATATATATATTTATTATAATGATTGAATTTGACTCAAATTATATGAAAGCATAACATTGCCTTGCTCTACTCTTTTAACATATACTTTGGAGATAGGGAAAAATACAAAGAGAAACTTCATCATTTTTTATCTCATTTTTCTCCCTTTTTAGGTCTGTTTTCCCCACTGTTTATTATCTTTAATATGTTACAAATTTATCAAATATAAATCCCCTGTTTTTAGACTGAAAAAAAGCTGATGTCTTAAATGATTAGTGATCACCTTTTCAGTTCCACCATTTGAGATAGTAATTGAACAATATAGTAGGCAACCTAACAAAACCTTTTTTCATCTTTGGGGGACAACTGATCTTCTGCACTGACCCTTTTTTCAGAAAGCACAAGGAGTCTGACAGACAGCTTTCAGATTAGGTGTGGTCAGCACCTGATTGGCAATTAAAAGATCTTACAGTTGGTGAGTTCAGGCAGCTCTGTCGTGGAGGACATGTATTTGTATCCAGAGGAAATTCGTTTTTAATATGCATTTCAGATGTTGCAGCTTTTCAAAACTTTTATGGAGAGGTACCCAGCATTACTGTGTCTTTTAGCTTGGCCCCCTTCTTCCTCTTCAATTTATTACTGTTTTATGGAAATTACAAATGAGCTGTGAGAAGAAAGGGAGAAGAGATTGTTTTGGTATGCTTTAATATCCTGTGAGCAAGCTCTCCAGACAGAGTTAAGAAATTTTGATAGGATGGATATTCTTTTCTCCTTCCTTCCATCGTCTTGCTTACTAAAAATAAAACATATGAAGATACCCATTTCCATAAAAAATCACACGGCAATAAAAAGTGCCCATTATAGAGTGTCAATGGATGTGATAACATGCATAATTAACCTAGTGGGAGTATGCAATTAGAAAATTAACCTTTTGCATTTCTCTCCCTAATCAGATGCAACAAATGACTTGAGAATAACACATTAGCAGCTGTATTTACTGTATTTGCATGCTATTAACAAGAAATTGATTATATTTTAAAAGAGGAGAATTGAGTCTGTGTCTATGAAAAGCAGTTTGAGATGGCACGGTGGATTTTTGTACTCTTTTTTCTTTTCCTTTCATTCTGTTAAAGGTGCATTACCAATTCCAGGTGTCTTAAGGACATGTTAAAACACCTCAACTTTTCCTGTTTTCATGAACAAATGTATTTCTCATGTCTTTCTACCATGGTGATTCCAGCTTAGAAAAGACTTAATGAAAAAGGGCTATTTAATGCCAATTTTAATGACCTTTTTTTCAGATGAGATTAATATTTTTCTATTAAGAAACGGATAGACACCAATTACATTATGAAAGAGCAGTCTACAAGTAATAATATATTTTAATCACTATGAACTTTATCTGAAATTATTAATGTAACAAAATTAAAATCTCCATATCTGACTACCAATATCCAGAATACTTCTGTTCTTGTATTGTCAACCATACAAAATGTCATGTCTGTGGTGGTCTCGGAGGAATTTAGGATGACAGCAGGAGATACAAAGGCCAATAGTGCAGTCCTCTCTTTCAGCATGTTATACTTTGTGTTATCATCTATCAGAAATGACAAGGGCTATGATAGGATGGTCTACTGTTTTTGAAGTGCTGAAACAATGTGATTTCTGTCATTCTGAAGATTATTGCCCTTCAACAATAAATATACATATAAACTTCTGAGGAAATTTGTTGTAGTGCACAGAAATTTGATAAAGTTTCACTAGTAAGTGGAAAAAAGTCAGTTTGACAAGCAGCAGTCAAGTTCTGGGAGAAAAAAGAACTGTTTTGGAAGATTTAGGGATACAAGTATTACCATAACTGAGATTGCCCCTCATTCTAGGGAAAAATGAATAATTTGGAAAAATGTTTTGACTTTCACTCTTCAGAATATGTAATGTTTCACCAATGTTTTTTTCTTTATCAGGAAAATTTAGAAGATGGCAAAAAGCCAAACTCAAGATCTGAGCCTCTCTGACAAGGCTGTGTAAGCCTGAACAAAACATTTGTCCTCTCTGAGCTTCAATTTCCTTGTCTATCAACTTAAGATAGCAATAGTCCTTTACCTCATGGGGGTGTTGATTGACTGATGCAAAAATTTTTAAAGTTTGTGCAATTATAATGGGGATCTGCATAATAGGTATCTTGAAGAAACTTAAATAGATTTCAGTTCTATAGGCAGTAGTTTTATTCAGATTTTTTTTTCCTCCTCTGTTATTCCTGGATAATACTCCACAGAAATTCCTCTTTATACAGTTATCTAGGACACCTTATTCTGATTTTTTCACTCATGCTTATTCAGAGTTTCATTCTGGGGAAAAAATGTCAAATCTGACTAACTGGGCTTGATCAAGAGAGAGACTGAGATATACATATTGAAACTTTAGATTGTGCTCTTGAAGGTGTTCCACTGCGACTGGGAAGAGAGTTCAAGAGGCCCCTTTTCAGGGTTAAGTTCCCTTGAAGGAAGGAGTCTCAGTCCACAATTTTAGGATTTTAGCAACTTGTTAATCGGTGAAGCTTGACATATGGTAAATGAACTGGAGTGACAGACTGGACTGATAGCTAGAATCCCTAGAAAAGCATAGTGGTGAAGCATGATCACATTTTCCTTCTCCTGTGACTTTATTTTAAATATCAAGCAGCTACATTTGTGCTTTTCAAGGTTGCATATCCAGTCAGTGCATCTGTACTCTTTGTGATGGGAACAAGATAAAGACTCTTCAGGCAGCTTCATGCAAAGGAAGTGAAGCTTTGTCCACTTTCCACCACAATGGAGAGGATCTGTACAGAAAGGCTGTACAGAAAGGCTGTACAGAAAGGCTGAGGTGGATCTTAAGCAGAGCATTTTCTGTTGCAGAGGCTTTTATTACAATTCTGAAATTATGTTGGAACATATTCACCTAAGGACTGTGTTAATAGACTTTTAAGTGCTCTACAAGCATGCATAAGAGCATGCACCATCACAGAGTGTCTTAGGTCTATGTTGTGTGGCATTATGTGTGTGATGTTTTGTACATATATGACTGTATGTATGCACTGTTATTGCCATGTATTCAAACCAACAATCTCCCTGTGCAAAAAGATCTATTCCACCTGATGACAGCAGCTAAACATTGATCAGGATGTTGGTTTCACCTACTTGACAGGCCACACCCCAAATATAGTATGACAGGCCTAAAATAAATCTATTTGTTTCAGTTGCAGAATGTTTTTTCCCCTGGGATATCAAAAATGAGCTGTCAGAATTGTATTCAATAATGCTCAAGTTATTTCCCTGTAGAGGATAGAAATAGAAAAATAGTGCGTAAAAGGTGATCTTCTGGACTGTATTTTAGAATCTTTGTGGGTTATGATGAATTTTCACATTTCTCATCCATAAGACTATAGATGAGTCACCTCATTTCTCTGGGTGAAGACAGAACTTGTACAATCTGATTTGGTATGTTGTACAGGTATGTATTTTTAAACAAGTGCTTCAAATGTAATTATTAAAGCATTTGAGCAGATGTTGACTTGTTTTTTTACAGTTACATAACAGAGAATATCACCTTCTCATATTGCCTTTGAAATGACAATGGGTGGAATCTATTGCATCTCATAACTTAAAGGTCAGTCCTGATAAACTGCTGTTTGCAAGGTCCTGAGGAAAATATAACAGTAACCTCTATCCTTCTGTACCTAAAAAAATAGGAATGCCTCCAGAAACTTAGATTGCAAATTTAATTTTATATAATTAACCAAATCAAAGTAAAAATATGTTTTATTGAGATATTACATTGAATGGTCGTCAGAGTTGATAACTTATTTAGTAGCTTGTTAACAAATGAGCTATTCTGAGTGCCATTACTATCCTTCAATTAATTGAAGTATGCAACAAGAGTACAGTTCATGTACAAGAACACTATTTTTAATCTTCTAACACTGCATGCATCAAGTTTCCCATCATTTTATCAAAGTGCTATGCCTTTTTACTAGCAGTAAAATCAATAACCTTGATAACAATTGCTGAATCTTAGCATTTCAGGAGTGCATATAAGGCCCTCAGCTCGTGATATCTTCATTTAGGTTATTTTGGCTTATTTTCTTTTCAGAGAAAGGTGACAACTTGATGAAAACAAAACATATCATAGGTTATTCATTTCAGTCCTATCAGACCAGAGAACAGAAATACCAGTGTAAAAATGACACAAGAATATTACCTAGAGTTGAAAAGGCTCCTAAAACTTCTAACTACTTCAACAGGTTCTTATGGCCCCAGCTCTCAAGCCTATCTCAGTCCCTCTGGATGGCATTGCTTCCTTCCAGCACGTCGACCACACCACACAGCTTGGTGTCAGCAAACTTGCTGGGGATGCAGTCAGTCCCACTGTCCATGGCAATAACAAAGATGCTAAACAGCACCAATCCCAATCCTGATCCCTGAATGCCACTCGTCCCTCATCTCCTCCTGGACACTGAGATATTGACCCTACTCTTTTCCAGGCAATTCCTTCTCTACTGAGTGGTCCATCTATCAAATCCATGTCTCTCCAGGTTAGAGGCAAGGATATCATGTGGGACAGTGCCAAAAGCTCTGCACAAATCCAGGTAGACAATGTCAATCCTTCTTCCCTCATTCACTATTACTGTAATCTTGTCATAGAAGACCACCAAATATGTCAGGCATGATTTGCCCTTAGTGGAGCCCTGTTTACTGTCACCAATCACCTTATTTGCCACAATTTCTCTGTCATGGATCAGTTTCCAGGGCGATCAGCTCCATGATTTCTACAGGCACTGAGGTGATGATGACTGGCCTATATCTTTACCCAGATCTTCCTCATTTCTCTTCTGCAGGGCTGTGTGTGCTTCAGTCAGGCAAAGCAACGCCCCACCTTCAGAGAAGCATTCTCCCCATCCTCCTTCCATGAAAGCTGCCTCACCAGGTGCCCCAGAGCCACCTCTTATGGGAGTGGGGATGGCTGCTGTCCTGTCAGGCCCTGGCTCTGCCTCTGCAGCAGCTTCCCATTTCAGGAAACCTCCCTGTAGGCCATGATCCCCTGCTCTGCTCTGGGGGACACTTATTTTCCTTAGCTCATTCTCTGGTATTTCTGCAAAGGGAACAAAGTTTAACACTGTTATGAGTCAAATGACAAACATTGATGTGGACCAGTCTCCTACACCCTAAGAAGATAAATTTAAGGTCATGATTTTACTCACATTAGTATCTAAAATTACTAGTAATGGTGTAACAATCTCTGTTACCAGACCACCAGATAAAGCCGATTTGACCTGGAATCTGGAATAATGAAATAATTCTGTCAAATGAGCCAGTGTGTGTGCTTAATTTATTCTCAATAGAAGGTGGTGGTTGATATATGAAAAGTTGCACTAATGTAAACACAGGCTGATATGAATCCTGTTAAAATAAAAACAACCAGTCCAGAGATTTGTTTCAGTTTGGTTTGTTTGCATTTGATCTTTTCCTGTAGTACCTTTCTTTGGTTGTTTTTTTTTCTTTTCTTTTTTTTTTTAACAGCGCTTGAAATTCAAGTTCAGCGGCCCTTTGCAACAGCTCTGTGAGTTCTGTCAGTCTCCAGCATTCCTATATACATCCTGAAGTGTGTGTTCTGCCAGAGACCCGTGTAAGCTTTCCGAAATTGCCTCATGCCAGCACCTGATGTGCACTCCAATATTGTCCATGAGGATATTATCTCAATTACAAGGACTTAGAAGAGAAATTTTTAAATCTTGTAACTGACAAAAAATAATGAATTTTTGGTTACTTCTATGGATTTATATTATAACCCAGCACTTTCACAAGAAAGAGGATGTTTGAACTTTAAAAGCTTTGCATAACAAGGTGAATTGTAGGTGACTGAAAGCTAAGATTCAGTGTGAGTTGGTGACAAATAATAAATCAGTAAGGTAGTTTTGATCTATTCAGTATTATCATAACCCAGAGCCAAAAGGGGACTATCATCAAGAAAATATGACAGTATTCTTATAATATGAGACAGTATTCTTATCATATTTGCAATTTTTTCTATTTACGTAACTTATTTCTCTACAATATGGCTTAAGAATTCTGAATCCAAACTCTTGTGCAAAAATCTACTTTTTGTGCCATAGTAATTTTTTCTTCTTTTTTCTTTCTTTTTTTTTTTTTTTAATTCTAAAAATTAGTTTTGAAGGAGTGCAGAGGGAGGTTGGTCTGTCTCAGGAAATGTAGACTCTTCTTGTTGTAAATCGGGTACTCTAAGAAGTAATACTCCAGTGCCTCATAAACCAGAATGCTTCAGGGCACTTTGTGTTGGATCTGTCTCAGTAAACTTCAGACAACTAAAAGTTGTCATCTAAACTAGTCATCTAGTCTTCCTCTTTAGTCAATGGAGAGAATAAACACCTTTAGGGAGTGATTCATCTCATTGAAGATGAGCATCTGAGACAGCTTAGACAAATTGTCTGCCTACAATGTCTAGTTCTCTCAATAATGAGAGCTTAGATTGAGACAATCTTCAAGACATTTGAAACAAGACAAGACAAATCCCATGTTTCATGCCTGCTTGGTATCAAAGAAGAGAGAAGAGAAAAATAACAGTAGTTAAACATTAAATTGTTCCAGGAATAAATTAACCAAATACTTAAAACATATTTTCAGCTGTTTACTTTTAAGTACTAGAATAGAGGAAGGAAGTGGTGTTCAGAAATACACTATTCAGCTGTTCTTAACCAACATTTGTTGAAAGATCTTCTGATGGTTACATTTCAAAGTGTAAATTCAATTTTGTTTACAGGAATTAAAATGATGTTTTTACATTTTTAAAGGGGGAAAGTAGAGATTATAGTATGCATTTTGAAAAGCAGAATGGTTAGAGGAAAGGAATAAGGGTATTCCAGCAGGGTTTTGGAAACACAAATCATCAAACCATAAAACAAAAGAGAAAATATAAAAACATTCTATCTCCTTATGAAACCATATGCTTATAGTATAGCAAAAGATAATCACAATGACATGAGATTCGCAGTTAAACATAGAGTAAATCTTAGAAGATACATTAAAAAAGTAAAATTTGACTACAATGCATATTACATTGGCAGGAGAGCAGAATTAAGAAAAGTTTGATCTTGATAAAGCTTATGCAGTCGAAGAGTGGAGATTGATTTTTAAAGAATCGTCATCAGTGGTAAATTCAGGTGGCATTTCCTGTTTTCCTTTAAGGGTTCTCAGAGTAGTCTTTCACTATACAGATGATAGAGTTAAAGTGATAAGCTATTTTGCTCAGTTTAAATTCTTTGAATTCATACTTTTTGATACCCACTCATCCAATATATAGGTGATATGATCTGTTCTTCAATAATGTCTAAATACTACTTGAACATAGAAGACATAGCTGAGTTTTTTATTTCATGTGGTCTTGGTTTGCCAACTGAATCTCTGTAGTTTGCTAATCCAAAAAATGAATAGAACCTAGATGTCAGTAAGATAATGCATGCAAATTTTAAAGGATATTTGGAAAATTTTGCAAGGAAACAGAATGCCATATCAATGATAGGCAAATTGTTTGCTGGGAATGCAGAACAAAACTACATCTAAAGTTACAGCAGTATTCAGGATTTAATAAACACTTTCTACCTGTGCCACAGGATGTTCATGTAAATACTATCATTCAGAGGTATCCAAGAATCTATGTCCTTCAACACCTATCCCATAACCCCTCCTATATTATTCACTTCTGAATCTTGGTAAGTGCTTCACACAGTATTTAGAGTATTACTGCTCTAGGTTATGTGGGAAATCACAGCAAGTCTGCAAGAACTGTGTGCCCTCTGGGATGCTCACATTTGTCAAAGATGCAAGGCTGAAAGTGGAGGGAAGGAATATAGACACACTCCATCATCTCTTACCACCACTATCGAATGGAAGGAGGTTGAGTCTGTTCTGCAATGTTCTCACTTGTAAAATATTGAGTATGCCAGAAGGTGACAACTCTGCAATTTAGCATTCACACTATTTTAAAAAGTGGGAATGATAAGGACAGAATACACTTTTTTTTGCTTTCTTCTTTTTTTTCTGTTGTTTGTGTGCTTGACAAAGAATATTTTTTAATCCAGTGTGCTGATTAAATGTTGGGGTGAATTAATTTTAAAAAATCATGTTTATTTCCATTCTTGTGTAGATTCAAACTAAGCAGTTGCTTTCATTTATTTTATCAATTTCATAACTAATGGTGGAGAAGGCTTCATTTTAGATATGGTTAAAATTTTCTTGTTAAGCCTGATTTATTCTGCCAAAGAATGTAAGGAACAGCTATTCACAATCCCTTCAGCCTAGTATCTTGTTTCTGAAAATAGAAAGTTGTGAATGCTTAGGAAAAAAAAGTATCAGAACTGAGAAATTTATACTGTAAGACTTCCAACAACTTGGAATTTAATATCTTATGTCAAACTCTGTCTTCAATTTTGTGTTTAATAGCTCCGGATAGACATTTCTTTCATTTTTTTATTTTTTGCCTGAAAAACAATAATCATAAAACAATTAATTTTTTAATTTTTTATTTTTGATGGTGTAAATTTTAATTTTCTTAATAATTTAGACATTATTGAAGTGTCCAGTATCTACATTTGATGAATATTAATACTTTAGAGTATGTTTTTTTCAGTCCAGTAATGCCCACAACCAGTTAGGTTTTATAGATCACTTCAGTAAAACTAACAGGAACACAAATCTTTGGTCCTTGAACCATAAACAGTTATTACCTTATCAGAATAAACTCTAAAATAATACAGAAAGAGGTATTGGATCTTAAGAAATATAATTTGGAACATAATTTGGATTCAGACAAGGCAGAGGACACTTGGGTTTTGTTTGGACTCTAAGTCTGTAAAATGCAGCCATACAATGTTTCTCCCTGAGGGCGTTCCTTGAAAATATGAAATGCTTTTAAACCCTAACATTGCAAATCACTGTGTAAATATAAGGAAATAAGGAGCTTTCTACTACACACATGCAAAAAATCTCAAAAGTGCTAGAGAAAGGTCTGGAGGACTGTGTCCTGTGCCAGTGAACTCTGTGGTGCCCCAGGGCCCTGCCCTGCTGCGGAGAGCCGGCCTCTGGCAGCAGTCTGTGTGTGCCTTGCTGGCAGACTGCATGGCTGCAGTGAACAGCTGCAGGGAACGAGGTGATAAATTAAAGAATTACGGTCCAGTGATTAGGTCATTAGGTCTTCCTGACAAATGGTTAGCATATTAATTGGTGGTTAAAATTAATATCTCTATTTTGGCTTCTGATAAAAAAGCTAAAGAAAGCCATCTGATTATCATTAAGGAAGACCATCTTTTGATTTAGGTACACACACATACTACTTTGGAAGGTAATCTACAAAGCATATAAATCCTTAATTTCTTGTGGTGGCTTTTAACAGTCTGCGGTATTGTCTTTCAGTGAATCAATGGAAACCTCACTGAAATTTGTGAAGGTCATCTGAAAAAGATTTTGGAATGAAACTTCATGTAGACTGGCTTCTATCTCTGGCATTCTCATTCTGACACATACAGATCAGTTGAAAAAAAAGCAAATTAAGATTTCAATTCTGCTGTGTCAGTACAGAAGAGGTCTGTGTGCAAGAAGACATCTACATATAGTTAAATGCAGAATGGGATGCTTTCCACAGAAACTAAAGGAAACCAAAATGGCAAAAAGGTGATCACTGTAAATGATACTGTTCCTTGAAAAAATCAGAATCAGTATAAAAATAGTATATATAACAGGGTAAGATATAGTATTGAACTCAATCACACCAAACTGAATTGAAGCAGATAACACAAATATTTCTGTATTTGATTGATTGATTGATTGATTGATTGATTGATTTTCAGTTGAAATGGACCTACAGCTATCATCTGTTTCAACTGCCTGACAACTTCATGGCTGAGCAAAAGTTAATGATATTACCAAGAGCATTGTTCAAGTGCCTTTTAAATGCTATCAGGCACCTTTTCATTTACACATAGCATTTATGAAAATATTATAGCTAAAAAATTTCCCCCATTTGCCATTTCCTTAATTATATATTGTTAACTTTTCTAGGAATCAATGCCATCCTTAAATGACTTCTCTTCTACTTCTGTGAGATACTCTGAATTGCCGGGCAAAACTAAAACCTCTTCCATCTTCTGTCATGAGAGACTAATTTTAAAAAACCTGTGGACATCCCAGTCTTCCAGATTTGTTGGACAGAAGGGCATTCAGGACCATTTCCTCTTCTAGCCCAGTGTGCTCTAAGCTGGACACGCTGGAATAGCCACAGCCAGTTCACTTCCTTGAAAATGGCAGAATATTTACTAAGAACCTCGTCAACACTTCTTTTTGCTCTTGTTTTGATTGTTATGATTATTTCAAACTAGTAACTTATACTCGTGGTGATTAACTTTTTTCATATAAAGAAATTAGAAAACAACCTTTATCATACTGTCCATTTAAATCTCTTAGTTGAAGGAAATTCAGATAGAAAAATAATTTTCAAAGTAGGATGCTGTGACTTTCAACCATGATTATCATGAAAAGCCTACCTTCTCTTATCAGCCAGCACACTACCAGCTCTGTATCTATTTAAAGGACAAATTTTGTCCTTGACACCTCTATTCATGTGCATGGGAATTCTGAGGGTCTTCACAGCAGAGGCAGTGTAGCAGCTTGTGCTGGTTTCAGCTAGGCTAGAGTTAATTTCCTTCACAGTGTCTGGTATGGGGCTGTGTTTTGGATCTGTGCTGAACACAAGGTTGATAATACAGAGATGTTTTTGTTATTGCTGAGCAGGGCTCACACAGAGCCAAGGCCTTTTCTGCTTTCCATGCTGCCACAGTGGTGAGGGGGTTGGGGTGCTTGGGAGGTTGGGAGGAGACACAGCCAGGACAGGTGACCCCAACTGACCAAAGGGATATTCCAGACCGTATGGCATCATGCCCAGTATGTAAAGGGGGGAGAAGAAGGAGAAAGAGGGGGATGTTTGGAGTGATGTCGTTTGTCTTCTCAAATAATCATTCTATGTCAATACAAATTTAATTTTTTTTTTTTAGTGTGCACTGATTGCATCTTCTATGCTTTATTACTGCTGGTGATCAACCTGACTGTATATTTAGGCCTTACAGATGTTATTGGAGGACACAGAAAGTCAAATTATTATAATAATTTTAGGATCACTAGAAGTATGTAAAAAATTATCTCATCAGCATTGTTCAGAAAAAAACCACACATAAGAAAGCAAATAAGCTACTCAAATTATCATAGATGAAAAAACTCCTCTTGTTAAAAGAACTCACAAAGTTTAGATCAAATTTTTGAACTCTGGATAAGTTAAGAGTAATTCTTTAAGGTCAGACACTTAGTTTCTGAATTCCATAGAGATTCCAAGACTCTGCTTTGGGCTTCTTATGAGATACAATCTCCATCAATAAATTACATTTAACAAGAACTATAATTTTTTATTGTGAAACAAAGACTTCTATAATTATATTCTATCTGTTAGTGAATCCTATTTTAGTTTCATTAAGAAAAAAATCTAAATAAAACTTTCTGGTTTTCTCCAGAAAGCTTATGAGTATAGCAGTCTTTTTTTTCATTAACAATTGTGAATTGCCCTTTTTTCAGGGAAAAAACATATCAAACACTGCACTAATATATCAGGGGGAAAATGAGGTAAAGCTATTTTACACTTTATCTGCTGTGGAAATGTTATCCGTAAAATTTCTGGCATAAAATATTCCATTCACTTATCCAATATACATTTAGAAATGTCTCTATCTTATTTTTACACAGCCTTTTTACAAAAAGGTATCTTTTGCTCTTACATGTCCTTCTTGAAATAAATAAACCCCCACTTTTCTTTATGCTTTTCTTTATGCTTTTCTTTGTGAAGTAAAGAAGTCAGGCTTATGTCAGCACTTACCTGGCATGCTAAGGATCAGGGATGCCTCAGACGAGCACAGAGCCAAGTGAGTCACTGACTCTGTCCTTCTGATTGGCACATCTCTGTGACCCAAAGAGTTGTTTTGTTGTTTTCAAGACATAACACTTGGATAAAGATAAAGGTGGGGAAATTTCTCAGCAGAAAAAAAAGTGTGTATGAATTAAAAAAATGAAAATGTTAATTAATTCCTTCTGACACAAAACCAAAGAGGCGCAAGTTTCAGGCCTTCATGAATTGTGGTGGTACTACATACATACATGTTTTACTTAGTGTTTTTCTGTCAGTTTTCTTCTGTCTTTCAGAGCCTTGTTCAGCCACAAAAAAAGTCAAATATGCTGGTTAAGTGGATGTGCCTTCAGTGGAGGTTGAACATTTAGTTCAGATTGAAAGAAATAGCCTTCATTTGGGCTTTGAATGTTTTCCTATGTTCCTAAGCCCTAAGGTCTGACATGCAAGAGAAATATAAACTGTAGACACATGTAATGATAAATAGTATTTTACAGGTTATCAGCTGAGAATTTATTCTTCAAAACTCTTTTGCTTAACTCATACATTTTCTAAGTCTCTGAATTTAAGTGAAATATTTGTAGTTTTGTTATGAACATTGTGAATATTTAAAGTAGTAAATTCCCTGTTTTCCAACAAACAGTAGGAGATCTCTGTCTCTTTTAGGAATGAATTGCATAATTAAATGTATAATAGTCATAATATTTTTCTCAGAATGTTTAAAGAAACTTTTCCTTCCTTCTTTCCTTCCTTCCTTCCTTCCTTCCTTCCTTCCTTCCTTCCTTCCTTCCTTCCTTCCTTCCTTCCTTCCTTCCTTCCCCTGTCTCTGTCTTTCTTTTAGCAAGTAAGGGCTTGGTAAACAAATTATCTAATTGGCATATGCATTAACTGAGGTTGACTGTCAACACTGACTTCAATTTCATGTTATTTTTGAAACTATTTCTTTATAACACCTAGTGTTATTTTAATGCCATATCAAAAGAGAGTTGTTTTTAAATAAATGCAGGCAAACAAGAGATTGCATTATTAAGCAAAACTCTGCTACAAATTTTAGGGCTCATTAGTCATTTCATAGCCCCTAGTAATGGATAGCAGCAATTTTTTATTTATTTTAAACGGATGAGGTTGCTTTTTCTCCTTCCTTAGAACATCTTTCCCAGAACCAGTTTTACTGAGAAACAGTATCTTGGCAATTCTTTTCCTCTTGTTTACTCCAGGGATGAATATTGTGATTCTGAATTACCTTTATGTTCCTATAGCTTTCTCACTCTTTTTTCAAAGTTCTCTACTAAAAAAATGCAAAGATTTAATTTAATTAGAAATTCTGATGCATCATAAATGTGGTCCAACATTTGACTCTAGATTAGAGGAATAAAATAAGTATTTCTCTAAATATTTTCTTCATATTTTCTTTCCATTGTTTGTTTTCATGTGTTTTTTTTCACTTTTAAAACATTATACAATGTGAATACAAAAGTTATGTAGAACAAAATCTGAATAACAACCTTTTATATGTCCTTTGCACTTCTATAAATGCTGACAGTAGGTGAATGCAACAGCAGTTTAAACATTTGATTCTGTGAATTAGATTTTGTCTCAAAGTAAACTTAAAAAGAAACATACACAAGGAGCTCTGAGATCTATTGTATTTCTACCATCTTACAGTCAAAAAATATAAAATATATACAAAAGTAGAAAATTTATACTTTTGTCTTCTGTTCCAGTAGAGGAAGGGGGAAAAAAACCCTGAGCTAACAGTCCTTTTACCATCAAATCATGAGCCACTTCTTAAAAAAAGTATACTTTAAAGAATGAATAAGTGTTTTGCTGTCTTGTAAAGGTCAAAAGATAGCCTCTGCCAAGCTTTATAGGAAATATTAATTCCATTATGTCTGGCTAGGGAGTCATCACTATATTTGCACTGTTCTTCTGTATTTAATTTTAATTATTTGAGTTAACATGTTATATGATCTGCAGAAAAGTCATATTAAATGAAAAAACCTTGGGGTTTGTTGGGTTTTTTTTTTTGTGTGTGGTTTGTTTGTGGGGTTTTTTTTGGGGGGGGGAGGTGGTTTGGGTGGGTTTTTTTGGGTTTTCTTTTTTTTTGTTTGTTTGGTTTTTTTTTTACTTCCACATTTTGCAAGAACTTATTCTTAGGAAGAGCTTTCTTCCCATCAGATTTTTATTTTTAAAGGACTGAAAACACAGTTGATGAAAATCTATCCATCTGTGTCAATATTTCCTCAATCCCTTGCTTACCTTGTAAAAGGGTTTGATACTAGCTTAACCCAAGGCTTTCATAGACTCTTATGTGAAGACTCTTAGACTGAATAATTTACAAGAATCACATATTTAAACATGGAATCCATAGAAAATGCAGAGAAAACAGTTGTGAGCTCCATAATTCACAATTCTGAACATTTGTAAGCTCAGATAAATTTTAAGGTAAGTTTTTCTCATGAGAAGATCAGGGAAGTGGTGACTTTAATTTCAAAGTCTTGAAGTACTGGTTGAAAACACAAGCACTAAACACCAATAGAGTTCTCATCTGTCTCTAGGTAAATTTTTACAGTATATAAATAGTATAAAAATGATAAATGGCTGAGGCTTTCTAAATAAATAAATCTAATAAAACAAACCTCACCAGAGGAAAGCACATAAGAATCTTCAACAAGCAAGAGAAAAATACATTAAAACAAAGATCTGAAACCAATCATTGACACATATTGTTAACTGCAACCTCATTGAAATGCCCTCACTAAAAGACTAAATTGAATACCAAGAAAAGTTTGCTTCGCCATCTTTCTATTTTAAAAGACCAACCAAGACACACACAGAAAGGGAAAGCTGTCAAATTAGGGCACAGCAAGTCATTACCTCTGCCTCTCCTGCTAGCCTAGATCTTTAATACAATTGCTTGCAGGTGAAAAGAGGTAAATACTAGTTTTGAACTTTCCTTATTACAGAATATATTGAGTGTTATTGGTTTCTTGAATCCATTTGTTCCCTATTGAACTTTTAAACTTGTTTTGGACTGTCAAATGAATACTTTAATGCTTACAAAAACATCACTGTTCACAGAGCCAGTCTCCAAGTACGCCACCTGATTTCTATTGATCCCATAGTTTAAATCACAAAGATCACAATCTTAAGGGAATGTATAATGTTTCAGAAAAACATGGTATGAAATAAAAGGGATTGGCTGCATTGCTTCCTTCCCCAGGAAGGCATTGATAACGAACCACTGTTTGGGCTAATGCTGGGCTACTGAGTGCTTATACAGCATCTCTTTGCTATCTCTCCAACTTCTGCCTCCCCATCCCACCTCGATTCCAAAGGCCAGGACAGTGGGGGTGGACAGGAGGCAGGGAGGGGACATAGCCAGAACAGCTGATCCAAACTCACCAAAGTATTACTCCATGCCATATAACGAGAGCTCAGCAATAAAAGCTGAGAGCAAGCATGAGGAGAGGGGGCATTTGGGCATTTGTTTTTAAGACCTTTGTCTTGCAGAGCAAATGTTACATGTACTGAGGCTCTACCCCCATGAAGTCACAGGACAGTGCCTGCTGCTGGGAAGTTGAGAATAAGTCTTTTTTTCCCCTCCTTTCTTTTGTGTGCAGCCTTGTCTTTTCTTTATTAAATTGCCATTATCTTGACCTGTGAGTTCATTTTCATCCTATTTTCTTCTCCCTGCCCTGCTGAGGGTGAAGTAATAGAGTGGATTGGTGGGCATGTGACAGCCACTGAAGGTCAACCCACCACAAAAACATATTGCATGTTTTGTAGGAAAAGAACATCCAGTTTTAACAGTTTTTGAAATTATAAGGAAAATAAATCTCTAACGTAAATCATTAAATTTGAGTTTTACTAGCAGTGCCTTTAGTTGATTGAATATAACACTTGCTGGATGGAGAAAATGAACTTTCTTCACTGAAGGTTACAGAGTTTATGTTTCCTACCTATCACTGACAAATGCATGGCTATAACCAAGTGAAGAAAATCGAATATTCACATTTTGGAAAAACTAGTTGTCGAAAGTCCAAGAAAATAGTTTGGAAAAAAATAAAGTGTTCTCCTCTCTCTCTCCACTCCCACTTTTGGATCTTTTTAACTAAAGGACTTGCCTGCATCTAATACACAAAACAAAAAATAATATTGTTTAATATCCTGTGTACCATATTGTTTTCCATACTAACTTAAATTCTGTGATGTTCTTCTATTCACTCAGGTTGTACTGATCACCCTTTAAGTTGTATACATCTGATACTTCTTTCAGATACTTTAATTTTACTTATTTTTTTATGAGTTGCTGTTGTATCTCTGATTTCTAAAAATAATAAAAATTTAGCAATACATACTCCAAATGAAATATGTGTAGCAATTAGATTCAACTTATTTGCCATGATATTTAAACTAAGACTTGGTAGTTTTTTAATGACCTTTTTGGCATTCATTATTTCAAGCTGTTGCAGAACTATGATTAGTAGAATTAAAGCATAACCTGAGCAGGTGCACTGTGGGTTACACTCCTGTTTCTCCATTTCAGAAATAAACTGTTTTGTCTTTAATAGCAGAAGTGTACTGAATATGGGTATAAATGTATCTGAACACACAAGTGTGTGCTAAATACATTTGCACCAACACTTATATAATACCTATTTCAATGTCAACACGTAATTCTGAGGAAGAAAGACAAACCGAATGTGATACTTTTCAGTTTTATCACAAGCAAACTAGAAAGGTTTGATGATCTCTATCTTTATCAAGGTTCTGTCTGGAGGAGGTGTTTCATATGTGCTAATTAGCTTAAGATTAAAAGGTGATTTTTGTTTCTTAAAGCTCCCCAGACAAGCTCATTGCCACATATACTGATGCCACCAGGCATCAGTCAGCTAAAGAAGTTTCTACAACTGAGATAATGATTTGAAATTTTAAAAATGCTTTCTGAGAAATAATAGGAATGTAGCAAGTTTAGGGTTTGACCCTCAATTCTGTAGTTCCAGGCTAATTATATAAATGTAAAATTTTAATGCATCTTCTTTTTAAGATTTATTTAGAAACAAACAGAAAAAAACCCTCTGGAACAAACAGGCTAACAAATAAGTAAAATCAGAATTCAAAACAGGTGGAAGACAGATAGTTTTAGACAGAGATATTTTTTCATCTCCAAAAACTTTTGTCAAGAATATTTCAAAAATAGCTTTGCTGAGCTTTGCAAGAGGTATTCAAGTCTTTGATCAACTTGTGTTCACTGAGCTTTGATAACAATAATGGTGGTATTTTTGTGGTGTACATAATTAAGTGTATTTCAGAATATTTTCCTTCATTCAGAGATATTACTTTTTAATATTTCTTTTGACACAGACAGTTATAACGATTTTTGAGGGGTTTTGTTTGTTTTGTTTTGTTTTGGGTTTTTTTGCCAGAAGATAACATGAATCCAGTTTAAAGCTAATTAAGCACAAAACACTGAAAAAATCTCATATGATGATGAGTCTGTTGTTAGTGGCTTTGGAAAGCTTTAAAATTTGACCTTAAATGGAGGTTTAGCTCATTACTAGTCTTAAGAGCTGGATATTTTTTCAAAAACCAAGGCTGAACTGGCTTCCTTCAGTCTCTTAAAATAAATAATCCATGGCATTTTCATAGAAAGCTACAAGTGCACAGATTAGATCTTTAAACCACCAGGTGGTGTCAGCTATTAAAGGTTACTTCAAACAGTAGCCAGTTCAAGTACTCATATCAGCCCAAGGTGTGACACACCACGTCTAGCTATTCTAATCAAAATCAGAAAATCCATAAGAATACTACACAGAAGCAAAGCAAACCTGTGGTTTGTGTTGTCAAGTGAATTGTCAGCTGAGACAGTTCTGAATGCTTGTTATCCCTACTGGTTCAAATGTGTCCAATATACATTCAAAGTTATTACCAAGTTTACTCTTCTTGCAATGACCTTGAAGCAGTGTCCCTTTCATTTCAGTAGTTCCCCATTACATTGAAAAAACAGAAATAAGAAAAAAAAAACCACAGTCAGCCTCTCAGAAGTAGCCTCTGGTAACAATAAATCCCATTCTACTTATTTTTGCCCCTGGATTTAGACAGCTCCCCCTTATCACTGAATATGGAAAAAAACTGCCCTACTATTACCACTATATAAGTAAAGAATAGCAATCACCCAATTGCAATATATAATTTATGCATGGTGGGATGCATTATTATTTATATTAGTGCAAACACCAAATATTTCTGTTTCAGAGCCTCCTACAGTTGCTGTTGGGAAAACAAATAAATAATTAAACAAACAAAAAACCCAAACCCAAGCCTCGTAATGATATTCAAAACCTATGGCCAGAGGTCCTGCCATCAAGAACAGAGGCATAGATGTTTCACAAGTAGTCCCCAAGGACTTTGTCTGCCAAAGGGAATTCTACACATCTAGCATCACTATAGCCATTCATTTGCCATTGTTGCTGACCTCAGCCTTGGGCATTGTTGCTGCCAGAAACAGCCATACAGAAATGCCTTTCTGGAGCTGAGTGCTGAGGCCAGAGGCAGGCAGATATCCTTGGCTTTAGTTCATCCCCCAGGAGGTCCCAGGGTCAGTTGACAGCAGAGGACAACCTCAATGCATTCCCCTTCTACTGATTTGGTGCCAGGGCCAGCAAGAGATGCCCAGAACCTGGAGAGGGATTGCAGGTCAGCAGATCATCTAAAAAACACAACAAAGGAATTCCAGTTACTCCAGCTTCATTGGGATACAACTTAAATGCCTCTATGCAGATGTACATAGCAATGAGAATTGGAGGAGCTGGAGATGTGTGTGCCTACAGGGCTGTGATCTTATTGACATCACAGAGATTTGGTGGAATGGCTTCTATGTCTGGACAACACAGAATTAAATCGGGCCAAGGATGTCAAGGGCAACCCAAGAAAATTCCATAAGTCCATTGGTGATAAAAGAAAAGGTAGGGAAAATGTGGGCCCTCTACAGAAGGAAACAGGACACCTGGTAACCCATGACAAGAAGAAAGCTTTCACAGAATCAGTTAGGTTGGAAAAGACCTCTGAGATCTTCAAGTCGAGCCTGTGACCAAGCACCACCTTGTCAACTAGACCATGGTATTGAGTGCTCAGTCTTTTCTTTAAACACCTCTAGAGATGGTGATTCCATCACCTCTTTGGAACAGTCCATTGCACTGTCTAATCACATTTCCTGTGAAGAAATTCCACCTCATGCCCAACCTAAATCTCTCCTGGTACAGCTTGAGACTATTGTCTCATCTTCTCCTGGTTGCTTGGGAGAAGAGGCTGATCTCCACTTGGCTACAACCTCCTGTTGGGCAGTTGAAGAGAAATTGTCAAGGTCACACCTGAGCCTTCTCTGGTCCAGCTTTGAGCAACCTGATCCAGGGGAAGGTGTTCCTGTCTATGGCAATGGGGTTGGAACCAGATGGTCCTTAATGTTTCTTCCAACAAAGCCATTCTATAGTTTTGTGATTCAGTGTAAGGTGCAAGAGACACAGCCCGGCACAAAAATCCATGATGACACTCAGGGACGAACTAAGTGCTGCTCTGGAGGAGAGGGACCAGGCAGCAGCCCCAAACAAAACTCCCCACAGCTTTCCCTCAACCAGCTCATCACAGAGGTCTGCTGTTCCGGAGGTGTGATGGCTTAGTACATGTGTGGGGAGTACCTGCAGTTCTGTCCATAGAAGGGGCAGGGGGAGATGTTGCAGGGACTGATGGTGTTCCTGGGGCCCTGAAGAATTCATTCAGCCACCTGGAAAACCCATCTTAGTCTGCACCCAGCTCTGCAGCTTAAGCTTTCTGTGAGCAGTGGGATGGCAATGTCTTTCTGCTCCTTTCCTTCTCATTAAAGCTGGAAGGGGAGAAAAATCCAAAAGGCATTGTTAAGGACTTATTTAAAATTAATAAAGATGACTTCCATATATTGAAAACGGGTCATATATCTCTGATGTTACAAATAATAGGCAGAAACAGCTACAGTAAGTGGAATAAATTTGATAACACTTTAAGTAGATTAGCCAGAGAAGAACATATTGTGTGCTTGCAAGAATGAGAATAAGAAGGCAGAGAGAGAGAGGGGAGTCTCAAAAGCAATTTTATGCTCAGAGCACCAGAGGCTGAACAGTAGCACTTGGAAAAATTCACATTTGTCCTTTTTAACACATTTATCTTAAGTTTTCAGTGATATCACACATCATGAAATTAAACTGGATTTTTTAATATCCAGTTAATATCTGATGTTATAAGAGAAGAAAGAGAAGAGGGAAATATTGTGAAAGAAAAATGCCTTGTCCCAGTATCCCTGGTCAAGGAGGTAGCAGTATCCTGTCACTGATGCCTAATATCTAATGCATGAAAATTATTGCAAAGGCATAGCAGGTCCTCTCTTTCTCTATATACTAACTGCAGTGCCAGGAGATGGAAAAATTCTTATTTATCTTTTTTTTTTTTTTTGATCACTGGAATAAAACAGTCTCTATGGGAAATGATAATTCGGTACTTTTCTGCATATTTCTGACATATGGATAAATAATTAAGAAAGTGTTTCCTTTTATCAATGTCAAAAAGTTACGAATGTCGCAGGATTGCAGCTTTGAAAGATTTTTATATGAGAGTTTGTAAAAGTGCCAGATTGAAAAGTTTCTCTCCACAGGGAAGAAGTAGAAAATGACAAGTCAGTTTCTACCATGTCTCTCCAAACTTCTTTAAGTTTACCTTGAAAATCAACTCAGCAAGTTAAAGGACAGCTCATGTGTCATTAACCATTCAGGTTTTTCACCTCCTTACAGTCTGCCAGCCCAGTTGCTAGTAGTTTAATATTGTATTTTCCATTACTGGCTCAATTTAAAATACCAACTAATTTTATCCTGCACCTATGACAGGGAAACAACGTTTGGTTCTTCTAGAATTTATGCATTATATGAATCATCAACCCTGTGCTCTTCCATTCCATAATCTGAAATAAAGGCCATTTAAAGTGCAGGTATATGTCAACTTGTATAACCAAGTTACCATGCAGGTTCTCCCGCTCTGTAAATACCATCACTGGTAGTTAAAGTAGCTTTCTGTTTCCGCTGGTTGCTTTCTGACCTCTGCCCCTTAACTTTGCATGCTGAAAATGTCATCTTAGCAAAGCTCCCAAAATTGTTAATACTGATCCAGCTGTCTTGCCAACAGCAACAGTATTGTTACATTGAAAAATCACTGCAGGTGAGACTGGAGTAGTCTCTTCTAAAATATTTGCTCTTGAAAGCTGTACTTGCTATATGCAGTCCAGTTTTATCCTTTCCCCCAGTGTTGGCAGAGCCTTTCCACCTGTCAGACAGATGCTGAGAGCCTTTTACTCTGCAGTGGGCACTGTTAGCACGACGTGCTCTGTCCAGTATAGCCGAGCCAGTGATGGTACCATTGAAACATTTCACTTATCTTACGCAGGCCAGACTGGACATTCCCCTTAATGTTTGGGAAGGGGAAAGGAAAGATAATTATCATGCTGCACAAAACTAGAGACCCCTTCATGCTTACCTGCTATCAAAAATTTTAGCAGTTGCCTATATCAGTTCAAATTTATCAAGAAAAAAATTTTTTTTTGTACCTTCTTTGCATTGGACCAGTTTGAATGCCTGCAACTGTTCACACCAGAAAAGACAACTCATAAACCCCCCAAACACTTTAACACATTATTTAACTACTTTAGTGCATTAAAATTAAACACACAGCTGCTTCCTGGTCTTTCTGCCTAGCACTAACTACTTTCCCAGCTACTTCAGCAAGATAGGTCATCCCTTTTAGCTAACATAGCACTTCAAATTAATTAAATTAAATAAAAGGAAGAAGATGCATCTGTGTGCCTCTGTTTTTCACTCCAAAATGTTCTCCATCTCTGAAACTTTAGCAGGCAGTTCTGCAGAACCAGTAATTTGTTCATGTAGTGTTGTTTATGCTCATCAATTCCCACAGCTCTGTTAGACTTCAAGAGAAGGCTATGATTTTTACCTGTTTTAATTTCTAAGAGTTGCTTTTTGTCTCCTTGTTTTTAGTTGGATTGATTGTTCTCCTGATGAAGAGCTGATTTAACAAGCACAGTAGATGTCAGATAATATTGGAGAACTGATTCACAAAAGTGAATATGTTGTTCAGATGTTCCCTGGAAAACAGTTGCTTGCCCCAAAGGTTGCAAAGTTAGAAAACTATTTCCTTTACCCAAATGCTAAGGGCTTTGAGTGCCAAATCAAGGTGATGGCCCTGTAGCAATTTCTGAAAGAGTGGCATACCTTGGGAAATGAGTCACCATTTAACAAAGACATTTGGCTAAGCAAACTGGGATCCTCTAAATCCCAAGAACTCCTTAGAAGAAAAGGATCAAGTTACAAACCTGCCAGGAGGAACAGACTATTTTGTTTCCTTTTTAAATGCTGTTATGTCTTGAAACTTCAAAGTGTACAACTGATTAAACAAAATATTATTTTTCATTGTATTACATATCCATTGGTGTAACACTTTAAAACTTCCTTTCATACAACAGTGAAGATGAAATGGGAACAAGGACATGCACAACCCCTCACTCAAACAAATGTCATATGGTAATTTGGGCTATTTTTCTGGCCTTTTTTAGCAAATTAAATGTTTGTGTTTGAAGAGCGTTGACTTTTCCAGATGAGCAATTTCCTGTTTGTTTATTTTGCAGTAATAGTATCTATCATTAATACAAAGAAGAGGATTATCAATAATGTCAAATCTAGCTCTCCTTAAGATAACTAAGGTTTCTAGTCTGTTGCTGTCAAATCCCAAATTGACACAGAATATTTTGTTTTTAAATGTCAACAGATGAGAGTGGCAGCTTCACTACATTTCCCAAAGTTCATACAGAGAGTCCAAAGTCTTAAAGGAACTCTGCACAAAATTTTAAGGCAAATGAACCATTGGGACTTGGCTTTTAACATCCATAAGTGGTGTCCCATTTGATTAATTTTTAATGAATTTCCCTAAATAATAATATCCCATTGATTACAGAGCTCATAGGAAAATACTAGAGGTACTTTTTCTGAGTATAATCTACCATCTCCATTCTGAAATACCTCTCTTTTTTTTGCTCTTTTCTTCATCCTTTCTTACTCTACCCAAAAATACTTTCTCCTTAAAATCTGTATTTCCCTATGTTTGTATCTTTTCCCTCTCAATGATACTGTATATACTGCCTTGGAAAGTCTAGGCTGTTCCTGGACATATCTCCTGCTTTTAATGTTTCCCTCTCCTAGATCTGTGATTTCATCTGACCATACAGGGCTCTCTATCTACTTTGAAACACCTGATTAAATGAAAAAAAGAAAAAAAATCTGATTTTGGTTTACAGCTGACAATAAATTACAAGTGTTGGGATTAGATTGTTTTTTAAGCTTCATCATTAAACAATGATCTTTTGTGAGTTGACAGGCTATTCATTCTTTACTGAAGATGCATTCATAGTTTGCTTTCCAACTCTCACAGAAATCCAACCTTACATCAGAATTCCCTAGGAGGTTTGCAACAATATGGACCTGAAATATTTTACTATTTGTAGGTCTTCCAAATTTTTACTTCTGTACAGAGGATGATGAAAGTTCTTTAAGTTCTGGATTTCCTAATTCCAAGCCACATCATATGAGTAGTTCAAATCCCAGTGCTTAGGGACAGCCTAATCCATGATCTCGGCACTCTCTGGCCATTTACCTCTCTGGGGCTGCAGATTAGGAGAGAGCTGGGGATTGTGTTGAGCAGTTTTGTCAGGCTGACATACATTGCAAAGAAGCCAGGGGAATTTCCAAAAGTAAGATTTTATTGAAAATCTGAATCAAACCAACCAAACAAAAGCAAAACCAAAAACCAAATCAACAAAAAAAAAAAAAAAAAACAAAAACCAAACAAACCCAACCCCCCCAAAAAACCCTGGAGAAAAACCAATACAAAACCCCTAAACCATCAGCACACTCTTGAAATTATTTTGGTTTGTAGGGATTTTTTTGCAACCAGCATTTTTCAGAACAAACTCACTTCCATATGAAAACTCTATTAAGTCAACTAAACAACAAACAAGGGCTATAGATTCAGTTCCATCATCAAAACAGATTTCTTTTGATAAATGTAATACAGCAGGAAATTTCTTTTCCAATTGCACTAGTATTCCATTCTGTTGAGCATTCAATGTAAGAAAATGCTCAACCTTGTGATGAAAACATAGATTACAACACTCAGAAAGCACATGGATCAAACAAACACTGGTGCTCCAGAACAGCTTTATAAATGAAATGAAGTGTGCTGAAAGTTTGGGTTGTTGACAGATATTGATAGATGTTAGAGATCTGGGAGCTCATCTGAAATTTATCTAGACTATGCAAACAACCACATCTAAACCAGCAGAAATGATGTGTTGAAACTTCCATTAATTTTCCAAATGTCAGAGGAGCTGAAGCTTAAATGCTTTCCCGTTCATCTGGCACCAGCAAGGTAGTAGGTGATTCTTTATTTAGCAAAAAAATCCAAACATAGAAATAAACTTGCTAAAACTCAGTAGACTTTTTCAAACCTCAACAAAATTTGTCTATATAATGACTGTTGCTTCCCTATTTCACAGTCTCAGGTTATTTACAGTCTGTAAATTTCAAGGCTTACCTTGAGTTTTACAAAATTGCACTATTTTTAGTCAGTAAGTTCCTGAACTTCAGAATTGTTTTAACAAGGTCAAAAAAATCATTGAAAGCAACACAAAAAATTGATATAAACTGGGCTTTGTACAGCTCTACTAAAACGAGCATTTCATTATAGTCTTTCCAATCAAACTGAAAAAAAAAAATCATATAATAGCATTTAAACATTGGTTACACTGTATGAAAATAATTTCTGTGGAAATTAGCTTTCTGTCAAATATAAATTAAACTTGTAATTTTCTTGTAATTTGCTCTGCAGCACCTCAATACTTCTTTGGCAAACAAAACTGACCTAGTGAACTCTAAAATTCCTTATCCAGAGAGAAAATCTTACTGTGGTACAGGAGGCATAGTATTCCCTTTCCAAATCAACATCAGAGAAGGAGAGTTGTAATTATGTGTCTTCTTCTGAGAGACTAAAAGAAATGAAGAAATGCATAAAGTTGGTGTTAAGGAAAATAGAAGAACATTTTGAGCTTATCAAGCCTAAGCCTCAGTAACAGTGTCTGTGTATATCACATCTGCTAAACTTAAACAGTTGCCATACACTTTTTAAATTTTTGTCAAGCAGAGGCCAAATTAGTATATGAAAACAGGCAGAGATATCATGTAATTTTTGTTTTGTATATTAAAACCAGTTTTACTACCACTTTTCACTCCATTCTAATTTCAGGGAAAATTAATATTTAATAATATTGGAAATTAGTCTGACCAATAATAGATTTAGGTGTTGGAATAATTTTTTCTGAACAGCATCAACACTAGAAAAGGGAAGCATATTGCAAATATACAGTGTGGCAGCTCCCTTGCTTTAACTTGCCTTACTTCTCAGTGAGCTTGCACAATGTATATCAGTGACAGAGCTAAGGGTTTTATAAAAAACAGGTTTACACAGAATGTCAGCTAAAGCATCATGAAGCACTTGAGATGGGCGAGCATAAAAATGTAACAGTAACTTTCCATCAGAAATGACCCTGAAAATAAATAGAAAATTATGCACATGTGGAAAGAAGTATTTACTTTTCATATATCTATAAACAGGGTCTATCTCATTCCATAATAATTCCTAGGGAAAGATACTGCTGAATAAATAAATAAATTTTATTTATTAAAATTTTAGTGAATTTCAAACTTGATTTTGTAACTTGTTAGAATGTTAAGATTTCAGTTATATTAATGACAAATTCTTGGTTATAATTCTACATAACTTTTACTATCCAGTGATTGAGAAAATGGAATTCAATGCCTTGTTGAAATAGAAGGAGAAAAATGTTGTGCCTTTTTTTTCTTTAGTTGTTTTTTTGGTTTTTTTTGTTTGGTTGGTTGGTTTTTTTTGGTTTTTTGTATTTTTTTTTTGTTTTTTTTTTTAAATCAACTTTGCTTTCTTGATTGCTATGTTTTCCATAGAGGCACTTAATTTTATTTCATTATTTCTGCAGTCAATTACTGGCACTTTATTGCTTTGACTTAAATGAGAAATTCCTTTGGCTGAGCTGAGCCAAAGCCAGAGTAAAACATTATTTTCTCACTTCACAGAGAGCAGGAGAGGGGAATTCTGTGATTCCCAAAGCAGCACTGACACTCATGTACCTTTTTAGGGCCAGGTTCTCTTAAGAGGTGTCAGTCTGGAGATGTCTGCCTGGCTTGTTCCTTCTGTGTGCCGCGCTGAGAAGTGGCCACTCCTGTCCGCTCGCGTGTCACTGCGGCAGTGTTTGTGCAGCCACTGTCCCCATCCCTCAGGAGGAGGTGTCTGCACAGCCACAGGAGCAATCACAGCCTGCCCGGGCTGCTCACTGCTGGAGCCAAATTTGCTGTCACCAAAACAGAAGTCCAATTATTACAAGTCCAATCTCTACAGCTTCTAGAGAGTCTCCCAATGGTTTATGACAGACAACTGCTTCTGAGCTCCTGTCAGGAGATGTGCTATAAATAACTTGACAGCTAAATGGTGCCTGAAGAAGAGGAGAAATGGGTTAGGAGGATTTTAAAGATTTAGAATTACTTTAGAGATCCAAGAAAGATTCTGATTTTTGAGAATTCTATGTAGACTGTTTTAAGATTCCAAGGAATAAAAATAATGGAGAGAAGACCCTTCTCTGATTGGCTGGGTAGAGCCAAGCAATTCCAAAAAGTCATTGTAATGACCAACTTGAAAAGGGAAAGAAGTAGATACTGAATATCTTGAATTTAGGTTATCCTGTAAGGCATTTTACAAAAAGAAAAGAGAAAACAAATGAGCAAAAAATCTAGGAAATGTTCTTGTAAGACTATTACTAAAAACTACATTTACTTAATAAATAGGTTAATATGGTTATACATATAATATTAGAATGGTCTTGTTTTCATTCAGTTTCAGTCAACATTACCAGTTCCTCAGGTGTCAATAGATATTGAAATTTCCAGACATAAACAAGAGGTCTATGGGCATTGCTGTTAAAAAAGGGTCAGAACTTATTAGTCTATGTCCTGTTCCCTATCAAATATTGATGTTTCAAATGTTTTGCCTCTTACAAACCTTGGGCTTGATTTATTTATAAATAAATAATATATATAACAATTCTTGGAGGAAATTAAATTCTGGTCATGCTATTTATTAAAATTTTAGTGACTACAAGGTCAACAAGTTTGTAGATTTATTTTCTTTGAGAATTTCTAATTCCTTCTGAGGTGGTGATACAGGGAACAAAAAAGAATTTGGAATAACAGTAGGATTTTAAGTAGCAATACAGCAAACCTTTAACAATTGTTATTCCAAGAATATGGTAACTTCAGCTTCAGGAATGCTAGAATGTTGCCAGAATTTCACCAATGATTCCATTTAGGCTGTGAAATGGGGCAATGAAAACTCCATGTGATAAAGCACAGGACACATTTTCTGCCAAAAAATCTGGAAGAAATTCCTAAATCACCTGCTGTGGACTTTTCTACTACACAGACCAATATGTTTCCACTTAATTGTCCCTGATACTGAAACATTCAGAAATGTATCCAGGCCTGAAAAGATCTGAAAAGGTGCTGAATCCACTACTTCCCTTTGTAGATATTCCAAAATTTAATAGTCATTGTTGTGAAAAGTGCTCACACTAATTGGGAATGTGTGTGTCACAATAACTGGAAGTGTTGGTTCCTGTAGTGCCTTTCTTTTCTAAACAAACTGATTCATGTCAGCATAAAGACAGCATGAAGAAATGAATGAGCATATCCTAAGGGAAAGAAGATTATTATTCATCAGTACTCAGAGCTACTGATTAATATTTCATGGGTATCACTCAGACTACTAAAGTAAAGAAAGTCATAACCCATATCAGATATATTGGTAAAAAAACCCAGGCCAATTATTATTATTATTAGTAGTAGTAGTAGTAGTAATATAAATATAACCTTTTTCTCATGTTAACTAGGACTGCTAAGATAGATAAATAATTTCTTTGATTTTATAGCCACAACCAGATAAAAATATGTCTGTCACATTTTTACAGGCAGAAAAGAGTGAATCAAAGCAATCCATGAAGATTAATAGTAATTTAAAAAAAGAACAGAAAGATTTTGCAGCGGATTTCCCCCTCTAACTGTGACCCAGTCAAAATGTGAAATAACTCTAGTTTGAAAATTAGATTACTTTTATGCAATAAATTTAGTAGCATTCTATTTCTTAGGGTTAAAATTTATACAAATTTTCTCAAATTAACTCATGCAAAACTTATTGTGCAAATTGATTTGAAAAATAATCTCAAGGGCATTTTTTTTTGACATGTCATGGATTGTTTGTTCTATTTCTCAAGTACTTGATAAAAAATAAAAGATAAAAAATAAAACCAGAAAATAGGTGAGATGGTGCCTTTTTTACCAGGCATTGTCTTTCAGAAAACTGAATACCCTCAACTTTTAAAAGTGAGATAAGGCTGAAGAAGGCCAAGAGAACAGAACATCACATGAGAGAGACTTAGAATTTTTTCAAAGTTATGCTCACCTGCCTAATAAGCACTTCTTTCCCTAGATGTTGCATTTCAAGAAAATGAAACAGTTACATAAAGATTAGATGGTCAGATTTTTTATTATCAAAACACTGTGTCCATTTATCTGTACTTTTAGCCACAATATATTGAGAGCAGGGCAGAGTTCCCTTAAAAAAATGTTGACTGGGCTTGAAAAAATTCTTTGTTACCTTTCTCTAAGCAGCAATATTCAGGAGTTAACTAGATTGGTTCTGTCCTTTGAAAGCATCTTAGTGCTGACCAAAAACCTAAAGATTTATAAAGTTGGTTACTTTAATTTTGACATGTCACTGTAAGCCTTGACAGAGCTGCACTTCTTATATCACAGATTCCTAATTGTCTCTGTAGTCTTGGCACCTTTGTTTATCTTCACAGAAAATTGGTTTTATACATACATATATATATATATATATACCAGATTCTCTTTTTGTAAGTCTCATGGTCAACTGCTACAGAGCTCAGCTGCACTATGGAAGCTTAAATTTGGAAGGAGGTGTCTGATCACGCCAGACTCAACAGAAAGTCTTAATATGAAGTGGTAAAAAGAAATAGATTTGCTAGTACAGATGCACAGACAATACATTTTTTCACCCTCCAAAGAGAAAACTTGGAATCTCAGACACTTGTGGGAGTTTCCCAATTTTTATAAAAAATTGCACAAAAAGTCACCTTTCAGGAGCACAAATGCACATCATTCAATCAAAAGTCAGAAGTTTTTGGCTTGCAGTTTGTTTTTGGTTTTGCTTGTTTCTTTGCTTATGTGTTTTCAAAAATATGTTTAAAACATTTCCAGTTTTATAAGTATATTTTGCTTTGCTTGTCTAAGAAGCTACAACTGTTTGAGTTGCTGTGAGAAGCAAACATCTGGGACTAAAGAATGGCTAGGTTTTATACTGCTTACAATTTAAACTAGTACTGGCAGGAAAGGTATTTGAATATTACCCTAATTCTATCAAAGACATGACAGACAAATCTCAGCAGGAAAACTTGGACACAGCCATCAAGCTTTGGGAGCAATAGCATCCCAAAGCAGCTGAATTTGGGGCCACACATTAACCACCTATTTCCAAAGAATATTCTAATGCAAAACGTGTCTTGCTTCTCTTCTAGTTCTTTATTTGTTTTATTTGAGTTGGGTTACTAAAGCTTTGATTTCAGGAGCACAAAAGACAATGGTGTACAACTTGTTTTAGAAATAAACCATGTCTCTATAGAGATCTGCCTGCAAGAAATTTTGTTCTTGATTAATTGAAGAAATCTACAAATGAAACTTTTAGTCCAGGCCCTGAGCAAATCTTCAAAGCCTTGAGGACCCCATACCTTAATTATCATTAAGAATAATTTTTTTTTTTAAAAGCACACAAAATCTGCAAAAATGTGTAAAGGTTTGGGGTTTTTTTCCCACAAAGGCACTCTGAGGAACTGGAGCCAAATTCTTAAGGTGCATGAACAGAAGGAGCAGAACTGGCAAACATACAGTTTTGCTCAATTTTTTATTGCATGGTCAAAGTAAATCCTGAATAAAAGTTAACACTAAAAGACAGAAAGCTAAATAAACATAAAAATTAATCAATATTATAGATGCAGGCTTTCATACTTATACAAAATATTTTTGACAACAAATGTAGCTTTCAGAGAAGCTATTGTTCTGGAGAAAGTTGTCATATCTTGTGGAAGACAAAGGCTGACATCCAAAGAATATGCAAAATATTACTGTATTTTAAAATGGCAGATTGTCATTGATAAAAAAAAATAATAATTCTAGCAAAACCAAATGTCACGGGTAAAGTTTCCTTTGCCTTCAATTACTTACTATTGCATTTGTTTGAAAAAAAAAAAAAATATGCCAAATTCTTGTTGATAATCACAGAATAGTTTAGGTTGGAAGGGACCTAAAAGACCATCTTATTCCAACCCCCCTGCCATGGACAGGGACACCTTTCACTACACCAGGTTAATCAAAGTCCCATCCAACCTTCAACACTTTCAAGGATGGGGCATCCACAACTTCTCCAGGTATTCTGTCCCTGTGGCTCACCACCTAAGTAACACTATAAAGAGAAATTATTTACAAATGAAATAGTATTTTGAGATTTGGGGTTGGATTCTTTTGGTTTATTGTGGTTTTGGAGTTTGTTTGTTTGTTTGTTTGCTTGTTTGTTGGCTGTTTTTTCTTTATTATTCTAAGGTAGAAGCATACAATGTATTAGATTAGGAGTTGAGAAGCAACTATCAACCTAAGGAAATTGTAGGAAGAACATTTCTAGACAACCAAAACCCACCATCACCATCTGGTTTTTACATGAAAGACAGAACAGGAAGAACAGAAGGAAATTAGACAACTTACTTTCTTGTTCCTTCTGTGAAGAACAGCATAATACATTTTATTTTATATAAAGAAAAACCTAGAAAAAAATTAGCTCTGGCTAAAGCTTTCATGAGCTATTAAATGTGTTAGTTCATTCTAGACAATTTACAAATTCACACCCTCCTTTCTTCCCATAGGTACTCTCCCTTCCTTGACTCTCAAGTTCCTGCTATTCTGCTAAATTTACAACTGAAACTCCAGGCAACTTGGAAGTCTCCAAGGCAGCTAAAGTTGTTTCCATAATTCACAACACAAGAACCACTCAGGGTCAGAAGTTGCTTTGATCTTCCTGATTCCAAGGAAACACAACGTCACCTGAGCAGAGGGAAGAAGTGACAGTGACAGTACAGAAAAATGTCAGGGGACTGTTCTGTTTCAACTATAAGGGAATTTAATGGACTATTTGTAGTATTTTTTTAATGTGGATTTCAAACATAATTTCATTTTAAGAGCATAAAAAATGTCCCTGAAACTGTAAGTGTGTTTCTTTGATATTGTAAATGGGTTTTAGAGGAAAAAAAAACCCAAACAAATATTGTCTGTGAGATAGGAGGTTTAGGAGGGAAAAACAACTTACAAACTGTAATTTTGGGAGAATTTTGTATCCCTGGAAAGGTGACATGTACAAACACTCTTATTATTACTCCAGGTTTCTCCCATCACATAGGCATCTACAGAAGCCAGAATAATCCTGAGAATCTGACAGCAATAAAAGGAGAATCAGTCCTCTGTAAGGATGAAATGTCATCCTCTTCCCCTACTTTCTTATCCATACAAATGGTGAAAGCAGCATGCACTTAGAAAAGAGTTAAGCATCTCAGGATCCCTATCCCTAAACATATTAACCTTAAGCCTTCAGGTAGCCCGAAAGTCTAACTCAGAGGGATGCCAAATTCTTCCCCTGTGTGTGGTATACCTTATTTTTCATATCCTGACACTATCAGTATTCTCTCTTTTCTGGATAGGCCTGTAGTAGAAAAATGGTTACTTGATGCATCATGGGTTAACTAACAAAATCTTCAATTTTTCTACTGCAAGCCTTTGCAAAGCTCACTGCCCTAATTGATTTATTGATTTATTCATAATGAGAAAACAGTGCGCATAAAGCAGATGCTAAACATAACGAGCCATAACTTTAAATCCAAATGGGATCAGTAGCATGGCTAACAGAAAATTATTGCTGTAATTTATTAAGATTTTAAAGGTGCCATGGTGGTAGGAATTGGTTCTTTCATTAATAAACTCTGCAGTGCATGAAAATAACAGGGGCATCTTGTTTCCCTAAAGTATTCTGTGATGGCAGAAGAAAGGATGGGTTGGGTTTGGGGTTTTTTTGGTTTTTTTGTAAAGGAATGAGAGTGATGAAACCCATGCAGGGCTTACTATATTTTCAAAGGAAACCACTAAGCCTTTAGATAATACACACTGTGGCACAACAGAAATTCAGTGCAGTGGGACTGCCCTATTGAGCATATTCTATTTCAGGATCTCTCTTGGCTGTACTTACAGCACATGAAACTGGATTCCTTTAGTAGTCAGAGCAGCCTATTCTGTAACATAAAAAAGTTCTGTCAAGCATGATTTTTTCTATTCAAGGAGATTCTATTTTCTCCTTCTGTGTATTAAAGAAGCAAACAAAAAAAAAATCTGGTTTTATTAGAGGGGTCTTATCTCCTGAGAGTGAAGTTCAGAAGGACTTGGATGCAGACATTCATTTGACCTTAATAAAGGGACTAGGTAGAGAGCAGGAGACAGCTGATTTCCACTTAATAAGAGGAGTCAAAGCTTTGGGGTTTCTTTTGTCTTTTAATCAAAATAAATAAATAAATAAATTCTAATTAATTAATTAGTTAATTAATTATATAATTAATAAGTTAATTCTACTGCCTTTTAATCTAAATAAATAAATAAATTAAACTGATTCATTTTCTTTCTCAGTCAGTGCACAAAAGAGAATAAAAGCAGGCTACACTGTAGAAAAACACAGCTGAAAAGTACCACATATAGAGAGATGTGGAAAACCCACGGACTGCTAGCAGATGGAAGCATTGAACTGAGCTGGGGCTGGCAGCCTGGGCACCAGCTATAAAAGCTGAAATGCTCCTACAGTGCTGAACAAAGGTTAGAGAGGGCGGAAAAAAAATAGTTTCAGCTTCACTCTTGAGTAAACTACTCACTTTCATTCTTTCTTTCTGCCCATCTTATTTTCTCCATAGTTATTTATTTATTTTATTTCAGCACAAAGAAGTAAAATCAGTGCTCTACTTCTGCCCCCATCTTCTACAGGAAATTCTAATGACAGACACAGAGATCCTGGTTCTTTCTCCTCATTTCACACATTCATTGACTGCTGCAGAAACACAGCTGTGCCTTTGAAACTCAGAGCTAGTGTAATTTTAAGACAAAATTTTAACAGATCTGGGTTTTACTGGGTATGATCCATCTCTTGATACTTTCAAAAAAAAGACAGATAAAGAAAAGAGCATTCTTACAATACTCAGAATTCAATGTCAACTTCATTTAATTTTAACTGTGTGTTAAAATGTTTGATTGTATGTATGAACATAATGATTTGGAATACCTGTAGAACCCGTCTTACAGTAAGTCCTTGGTAAGTGTTTAGACTTTTGGCAGCATTTGACCTGTTTTTTTAAAGCCATATGTATAGACAACATTATGAACAGTAAGCATATTCAGAAAAGAAAGAAAGAAGAAAATGAAAGCAGAGCAAAGAAAAAAAGGGAGAGAAAGTGATAAGGGGGAAAAAAGGTGTTCTAAATAAAGGGAGTTACAGTGATTGTAATCTACATATTATGTAATGTAGACCTGTGTAGAATAAAGATGCTCCAAAAATTTCCTTTTTTGCACCAATAAGAGCAATAATTATTGAAAAATAAGAAAAAAATGCTTTCATCTCCCTTTAAAATAATAGTTCCCATTTTCTTAGCCTAGAAATTTTTTTGACTCTGGAGGCATGTCTGTCCACAGTTATGAAATGAACTGTGAAGTGCATTTTCATAATAAAATTTTCAAACTGGCATTTAGCCATCAGGTAGGCTGTGGTTACCATCTCCCTTGAAATGCTGCTTTAGCAGAGATGCTGAGATCCTGAGCAGTTTTGGTAGAGTCTTTATATACCACTGAGTATTTAAGGGAAACTTGTTCAAGCATTGATAAAATATTTTAAAAGAGTACTTTCAAACAAAATATTTACACAGGACTATCTTGTGAACTTTTTACTGTATCATATATTTCCATATATGTCGCTGTTGGGGTGGTCACAACACACACAGACAGTGCCTCTTTCAAGGGCCAAAAAGCCATTTATTAAACAAAGCAGCCTCGTTTATACACCATTTGTATGTTATCTTTCGAGTTACATATTCACTGGCTGCTAAACTACTACAATAGTTTAATAGTAATTGGCTATTATTAACTTCAATATACTGCCATTGGCTACCTATAGCATAAGCATTCAGAAAAAAAACAGGTGCAGATATGTTGCTGTTTTTCTCCTTCTATTGTTTAACTTTCTTGCTTCTGTTGCTACTACACTCTCATGGGTAAAACCTGTTTTCTTCTCATGGACTTTTCTCACAGTCCTTCTCTAGCCAAGGTAACAGGCCTGAGCCATAATTTTACAAAGGCAACAGAGCCTTCATTTTATACGGTTTTACTTAAATGCTACAAATATATATAACATATTTCTATAGTAATATAAAAATCTTAATTTTCTTCACGCCCCAAGCATAAACTCAGTGTTGCTGCAGTGATGTTTCAACACTAAGAGTGTCATATGCCAAAGAGAAAAAAAGCTGTAATTCACTATGGATTTTGGAAAGCATGTAGCTGTGGTCAGATACATAGGCTGTTAAGAAGAAGAGGTAAAACAAGGCAATAAGTGCTTAATTCTGAGGACAGCTCAACATGTCCAGAAATTTTAAGGGTTGGGATTACAAACAGGCAATACTGGCTTCAGTTTAGGCGCCACCCTCCCACCACCCAAGGCCGTTTAAACTTCTCTACAACATTTAACTTTTGTTTTGCACAGATATAATGTTCTATAACTTCAACCAGTGTTGTCTGAACAGCATTGAGTACATGAAAGTTTGAATCATCTGAGATTTAGGAATAGCAATCATTCTGTACCATATAATGTAAAAAATTAGACATGATCTGATGACAAGGTTTGAAAAAGTGCTTTGAATTCTGGAAATGAACTCAAATTTCCTCAGTATAAGTCCAGAACCTTAATTGCAATAGCATCAGAAGTCTTGGAGCATTGCCTGGTAATTAGAGCAGTAAGAGCTACAGAAACTGGAGCATTCATTTTTTTTTTTTTTTTTTTTTTTTTACTTTCTTTCAGTAGAAGAATTTTACAGTACTGTGCAAAAAGTGTAAAGATACTTTAGGATACTCTGATCATGCAGGTCTTATCTTGTCAAAGGAGGATGCCACTGAAAGATCTCAGGGAATATTGCATAGGAAGAAATATAATTAGAAGAATGGGAACACATGATATGTTCATGAAGTAATGAGACAGACTGACTTTAATGCTATTATCTGTTATTTGCAACGGACTCAAAGCTTTATACTACCTCAGCTGACTGACATAATTGGGATCCTGTGTTCTCTATATGAAAATACATTTCTTCACATCACTGAAGCTGCAAGAAGCGGGGGAGTAACATATAACACCTTCAGGCTCAAAGGAAGAAACAACAGGCTGGGATTTGAGTTGGTAGTTTTTAAGTTGGTTGCTTCCTCCAACACTGCATTAATTTTAACAGAAAACACAGATGAATTGAGATCATTAAATTCTCTTTTACTGATAACATTCCACCAAGTACTGCTAGAATATGATAATCTGAGGAGAAGGCAGATTTCCTACCATTATTGCAAAAGACAGACACTCATTTTTCCTGCACATTAGGGAAGATAATATAGTTGTAAGGTAATATGACTTTTAAGTAGTTAAAATATTTAAAATAGAATCAAATGTCAGAAACCATGCTTTTATGTTTTATTTGTATTGTAGTATGCTTTTTCCTAATCAAACTTGTCATCTTATTTCTACTTTTCCTTTTTTTTTTCCAGTGCTAACACAATACATGCCAAAATGTCTTGACTAATTTAGTACCTGAAATAATTCCTTCACCATGTTAAGTCAATACCTAATACAGAAAGAGGAAAATACCCATCTCTCCATCATCCTCTCACACCTAATTTTATCAAAATAAAATGGGACACCAGTAGTGTGATAGACACTAAGGTATTTATCATGAGAGGAGAGAGAGGTAAGTATATTTTTCAGCTCTTACATTAGTCTGCCTATACCCAGAAGCACAAAATTTGATTATCTAATCATGCATAAAATACATTTTGTATAAGACCTGAAATTACCCAATGCTATTAAAATTATTTTGTGAGAAAAATAGGAATGTCAATTATTGAATCCTTGTACCAAAGAATTTCACTTATGATTAGAGGCTGCAAACTTTTCCTTGCTCCCTAGTTACAAAAAAATATGCCTACTATATTTACTAGTCTACTTGCATTGATAGAAAAAAATTTTCTCAGCTCAGAAAACATAATCACAAATGCAAGAGGGCACATCCACCTGCAAACTGCATGCTGACTGACTCTAGATGGTATATTTGCTAAGGTAGGTGTCCCTGAGCTTTCTCAGTCTTACCTATCATATAAAATCTGTTTGTACTTAAGACAAAATAAAGACAATCATTTCAAAGTTAATCACATGTTAAAAAAAAGGGAGCATGTTTTGCTTTTGTTGATAGAGGCTTTTTGTTAATTTAAGTTTCAGTTCTGACTTCTTTCAATTTTAATGGAAGTGGAACATCATCAAATAAGAAAAATCATGACCGATCAAATTATGAAAAGTTAAAAATTCCAGTCAGACACAAATGGGACACAAATGGGATGTAAATAGCAGGACATAAGTATTATGTTAATAATATTAGAATTTAATCTGGCTATTGCCCTAAAAGACAACCAAAAAAATGTTTCTATAAATACGTTAGCAACAAAAGGAGGACTAAGGAGACTCTCCATCCTTTATTGGAAGGGGCAGGCAGAAAATAGTGACAAAGAATGAGGAAAACGATGAGATCCTTAATGTCTTCTTCTCCAATGTCTGCTCATTTCCTTCTACACGATGGCTTTTATTGTCCTCTCTGTTAGTGTAAGCCTTGCTTTCAGTTCTAGACAGGAAAATTTGAGGAAAATTTTCTGTGGAGGGAGCCATGCCCAAGCCTGGGACATACCTGTTTGTATTTAGAGCTAACTTAGAATCAAAGAATCATCGAACGGTTTGGGTAGGAAGGGACCTTAAATATCATCTAGTTCCAATCCCCTGCCATGGGCAGGGATACCTTCCACTAGACCAGGCTGCTCAAAGTCTTGAGTACTGGCCTTGTCTACTCCCAAGGAGATTCCTCTGGGCAACCTGTGCCATTGTCTCACCACCTTCATAGTAAAAAAGTTTTTCCTAATATCTAATATAAACCTACTCTTGGTTTAAAGCCATTCCCCCTTGTCCTGTCACTTCATAACCTTGTAAAAATTCCCCTTCCAGATTCATTGTAGGCCTCCTTTGCATACTGGAAGGCTGCTCTAAGGTGTTACAAAGGCTTCTCTTTTCCAGGCTGAACAACCCCAGCTCTCTCAACCTGTCTGTACAGGCCTTGGATCCTCTTTGTCCCTCTTCCCTGCACTCTCTTTAGCAGGTCCATGTTTTTCCTGAGTGTTGCGACGGTGGCTGCTGCTGCCCAAGTTGTTGGCGAGCCACGGGGCTGAACTGCAGCGTTAAACTCACGGTGGGCCAGCTCAGAGGTTTGACATCTCCCTCGATGGCTGAGGTGACCCTTGTGCTAACCACTCAGTTACAACCGGCTCATCATTTCCCCGCCCCATTTTAGCTATGACCTCTTGAATTGCATCACTCTGTTGAATATGTATAAGTTCTAGAAAGTTCTCTGGTATGCGATACCCCATTGGTTCCCCCTCACTGCTCCCCCCCACCTTGTATCTGGTCCGTTTGCACTCTCCCCTCCCCTTTGCCCAGATCTGATTGGTTAGTTGCACCCCTATAAAACCCCTGGACCCTCCCCATCACCGTGTTTTGTGCCTGGACCCTCTGAGACCTCTTTGTGTCTCTTCACCTTTGGTGTGCACACCTAGATGTAGCTGCTTGCATTTGGGTGTGTCATCACTCCTGGCACTGTAGGTGTTTGCATGGTCACTCTTCAGCCCCTCTAGATGGTCTCCAGCCACAGACAGGGACTCCAGAGGTCTCCAGAGGTCTCCAGATCTGCACCAGGCACCAGGAGAAGGTGCAGCACTGGTCCTCTCCCAGATACAGTGGCTTATGTCAGTTGGGGGCCTCAGAGGTGGACACAGCACTCCAGATGAGGTCTCATAAGAGTAGAGTTGAGAGGTAGAGTCACCTTCCTGGACCTCTTGGCCACAATTCTTTTGATGCAGCCTGGGGTCTGGTGGGTTCTCTGGCCTGTGAGCAGACATTACCAGATTATGTTGAGCTTCTCATAAACCAGCACCTGCCAGTCCTTCTTCTCAGGGCTGGTCTCAATCCACCAAAATGGATTTAAGTAATTTTTTTTTTTTTTTTTTTTCAGTGTGATAATATTTATATATTACACATTTTCTTCCAAGATGGAGCTCAAAATATCAATTTCTCAGCTGATATTTCTTAGATGATGCTGAGCTTTTGTTTAGCAAATGATACGAGTTAGTTTATGCTTTTGCAGGTTTGAAAGGCAGGGTTATCAACAAACCATCCAAGGGTAATTGAGAGCCAGTTCAGTCAGCCTCCAAAAAATAAAGTATGAAATAATTCTTATATTAGCATGGAAGTAGTTTTTCTTTTGCCTAGACAATAATTATGTTGACAATGTTGCTACTTGGAAAATGCAGCAAAACTATCAACAAACAGATGCCATCAGAAAGGGCACTTCAGTGCACTCTATGCCTTTGGACAAACCATGCTTCTCTTAAAAGTCTGCTTTATTTATCTCAGAGGTTATGTTGGTGGACACCTAATATTGCTGTAGATTTTCTGCTTGATATGGTGGACATTATCATGAGAAAAATATCTCTGGACAGGAGACTGCATGCTACATCTGCCCTTCCATCTGTGATGTTTTCCAGGACTTCTGACTATGGTAGGCAGCCTCGAGTGCTGTTCCAAACAACTCGATAAGCACTGCCATAGTTTTTAGACCCTATTGCCTTCGTCTTGGGAACCTGGGATAAACTATGAAGAACAAATAAAAAGTTTACTTGAGTGATAATAATAATTAAAACAAATAAAAAGGTCTTGAAACTGCTATCTTGTCATACATCTAAATTAAATAAATAAATAAATCTAGGACTGGTGGATGAATAATTCTCAGATCAGTAACTTGAGAGTACTTGCAAAGTAGCACTCCTCAACAAAACAAAAAGTCATAGTACCAATAGAATCTTTATATGTCATGAGGAAATGCCATTAAAAGGGGTTAGGAAATGCAACCAAGGGTTCAGCAAAAGATTTCGTTTAGTAACACACTCTCCAAGCACAAGACCCTGACTGTTTCACTCAGTATTTGCGGATTACAACTTAAAAAATTTTCAAGAGAAAAAGTTACTGAGATCTATCTTTAACAACCAAGTCTGCTCCGGACCAGTCAAAGGACATCCCAAGATATTCTTCCTTCTTGCAACATCCCATGAAATGCCTTGTTTTATAGGAATTTCAGCCTTTAATTGCATTCCCCTTTGAGTTCATGAGCAATGTATCTTGGAGCTTTTACCAAGATTCTCTGAAAAACTGTCGGATTTCATACACTGTATGTTTCCCAAAGGAACATACCTTCTCCAAAGATGAATTGTATTTCTGGCTTTTTTATGTCAGCATGAATTAATTTATTCCAGCTAAACAAAATAAATTCCAGGCTTTGGTGACTATAGACAATTTGTAAGGAACATGGAAACTATCCCTGCAATGGTTATTAATTCCAATCATGTTTCAAATGGCATCTGATGCCATAAAGAATCTGTAGAGTCAGTGCAAGCAACCTCAGAAAGCTGAGCTCAACACAACGTATCAGTGGTTTCAGAAACTCTCAGTAATTTCTTTCTTCATGCATATATTTTCCTAAATGCCTTTTAAGACCACACCTTAGAAACAGTCAGAAACATCACCTTAATGGCTGTCCTCCCACAATAAGAAGATAACACTAGGGGCATTTACTCAATATTGCAGATAATTCTACTAATTTTTTTCAAAAATTGCAGTAGTTGTAGAAAGCAAATGTGTTTGTTATAAATCAAAGGAGGCCTTTGTCAAGGTGCTCTCACAGAGTTTTAAAGCAAGTTATTTTGGTTACAAACAATTTGACGAATATGTTACAACTACAACATCTAAATACGGTTGTTGAAATTATGTGGGTTTTCTTTTCAACTGTATCACTGAGAATAAAGGGAGAATTCCCATTCACATATGAAAGTAGATTAACCTTACACCCTTTGTCTATCCACTTAGATTTCTGTGTCAGAAAGGAAGGCTGCTAAATTGAAGTAATTTTGTGAGTCACTTCACAGTTGAATAATTAAAGTACAAATAAGTATAAAGTTGCTAAACAATTAATTTTCTGTTATAAAACCCAGGACAGTTTAGTGGCATTACAGGATACTCAGTCACTCTGTCGCAAAAAAAGAAAATTACATAAGCTACTTTTATAAAATGCCATATCTACTGGACTACAATAAATTAATACTACCCAACTTTATCATAAAATACAGCCAGGTTATTTCCAAAGACTAGAATACGTGCTAAGAGAGAATTTTATATGGTTATATTTTAACAATATTGCCAGAAAACATAGATTATTCATAAATAAGTAAAAGCAGTATCATAGAAATGCACAAATATGCATAAACAAAAATTACTCTTAGCTGTTGAAAGTCTCCATTATGTTCATCATGAGAGTAAATTTTCGGAATTAAGTTAGGCATAATATTCTCTCTCAGTTTATTGCATAGTCTTACTGGAGGGTGTTTTGTACACCATCATTTCTTCTCAATAAATGTACTTGCATTAAATTTTAAGAAAATGAATGCAAATTTTTTTTTTTAATTTTTTAGCTGTAAACTTCCCATTTCCCTAAATCATATTAGAAATTCATATTAAAAAGGTTACATCTTAGCTGAACTTACCATTTTCCTACTAATGATTGTTTGAACTGTTTTTCACTGACTTGTGGAAACTATTGTACATTACTGAAACACTGTAAGGAAACAGACAATACTGTATTTTAACAACAAATAGTAAATGAGCAATCTATTTTGTAGTACTAAAAGCAGAGTCTTCCAAGTATCATGTACTTAGAACAGCTGTTGTGTAGAAGATTGGTATAATACTATAGTCACATGACACAATGTAAACACTTTCTTACAAGACAAATAACTCACACATATGCCCAAACACAGTCTCACCTCATGAAGAGTTTCATTATCCACGGATCCGATAATGGATCATTTTCCCCATATCAAAGGCTGATAAGCTGTGCAGTACTTTTTCTTCCTGTGAATAATTCACAAAGGTACATCTTTTCACGTCTGTGCACAAGATACCTCTACCTACATATTTCATCTCTGCATGGTTCTTCCTCCCTTCGTGTCATAATATTCTTCTGGTTATTTTCCATGGCTCAGCCCTGCTGATTTCTTTCTGCATCCTAAGACTCTTTTCACTCCCCATCTAGTCCACAGCTAATCAGCTTTAAGTGAATAAACTGATAAATAGCCTTTGAGAAAGCTGTCCTTCCTTTACCAGTCTCTGCCTAGAGAGGCAATTCTCAGCCCTCCTGCCATTGTTCCAGGAACTGTCTTCCCAGCTTCTGATTTATCTAGATAATTCTAATAACTCTCAAAATTTTTTCAACCCTTAGAGTGAGGTTATGGTTCTCCTGAAGCTATAGTAATTCTATGCCAGCTTTTTAAACACCATTCGGAAATGCAATCACAGAATCACAGAACGTTCTGAGTTGCAGTCGTTGAGAGTAAAAATCTCCAATGATTTTCTTATTTCTGGATCAAAACCTAGTTCTTGGTTCAATCTGAACCAACTGTATTGAAATATAAATAAGAGAAAGAAAATTCTCTTTAAAATCTGAAATCTGTGGTTAATCCAAGATAAACATGCAGTTAGCAGTGTGGTAAGAATATGTTAAGAGGGATGTTTGTCCTTCTGTACATTAATAAAAGCTAGACCTCTCTGCTAGAGAGGAAGGTATATCCACACCTGTAGTAGTAAGAAAAAGGATATGAAGTTTCACTTTTTCATGAAGAATTCCAGATTTGCATTGCACCATTTCAGATAAAATAGGCTTCTAACATTCTATATTTCTATAAAGGGTCTGTGGTGCATATGTAAAGATGAGAGCTCTGAATGATGGTTTTAGTGCCCAGACTCATTCAACCTGAGATCCTCTTTATATTTTGAAAATGTCTCACTCCACAGACGTAAATTCTCAGCAAGTCTTAATATTCCTTCCTTTTGAACTTTGGCATTTTCCAGTTTGTATCTAATCAAACCACATTTGCATATAGCTTAATCTGCATTGATGAACTAATACATTTCTTAAGTTTTTTATAAGTCTAGCGGGAACTTTGCAAAACATAGTCTTTGTGCAGTGAAGGACATTTGTCTCTGACAAACACAGGGAGCCAAATGCAATCAAATCCAGGACTTGATTATAAAGACTAAGCACCATCTCTTCATCATGTTATTATACCATAAATTTTAAAGATTTCTTTTAATTTAGTCTGTTGTTAGGACTAGAAAGGATCAGTGTCTCCATTTCTCTTTCATGTGGCAGAAAGATCTTAGCTTACGATCATGAACAGCCACATTGTGAACTGTTCAAGCTCATAAGTTCTGAATGTTTTGTAGTAGCTCCTTTCACCATGCTTTGTTTTATACTTCTCTTCTGCAAATTTCTAGCTTCAAGTAATGAAAAAGATCAGTAATTTGTTATAATTTCAGTTCTTGTATTTAATTGATATTCCCAAACCATAATAACATATGACTGATGTGTTGGAATGAGGCACCACAATAGCAGGTTTTCTTTTGGAAACACTCATTGCCAGCAAATATCAATGTCTTGCTAACTACAGGAATAATGTAAATAGAGTCTGCCTGGCACAACTGTTATGTATAAAATTAGCATAGTTTAAAATTCTCATACAAATACAGAAGCAGACTTCTGTGTATTTATTCTGCTGTACTTCTTGAGGGAGCATGTTTCCCTCAAACCTAAGCAACAACTACCAGGTGATGGCCTGGCTGCATATTACTCATCTTTTGGCTCTACAAACAGCTTGTTTGGTGTGCAAAAGAAATCGGAACCTTCAACACTTAAGACCAGGAGCATATGCAGGTCTCTCTGCTGTCAGTCATAACTGCAGTTTAGCAGAGCTTTTCACAAGGAAAAAATTTAGAAGATGAGGAAGAAAACACACACACAAATTCCATCCTGTACAAATGGGGTATAGGCAAATTCTCTTCCTATCAAAAGGTGAAAAAAAGTAGAAGATAAGAGCTACAGCTTTTTCCAGATGATGGATTCAATGAATAGCCTAGCTGTTTACAAGGAAGTGTTGAAACAACAGCAAATTATACAGGCAAAATCTTCTTAGTTTTTTCTTACTCATTACTGGATGTCCTCAGTGCTGAAGAAGTTACAAACAAGGACTATTCTTCACAAAAAAAGACTTTTCAAATTCTTTGTTTAGAAAATGATCTGGTCACCTTTTTTTCCCTTAGGAAAGGCTCTTGATTTTCTTCACTTTCAATATGGGTTTATTTTATACTCCACAGATCTCTTAGAATCTCTACAAAGTACTATCGGCATCTGCTGTAAGAAACCAATGATGTAAGAAAACTTCCTCTCTGGTGTGATGGTTACAAGAGATCTTCCAAATGTACTGATTCCCAGCTAAGAGTCTGAGAAGAGAATGAAAAGAAACACCACATCCATGCTTAGTTACTGTCTGTACAGTGCCCAGGAAATTCAGTTCTCATTGAATAGATGAATCCTTAGATATTTGAAGCACACACTATTAGTTTAAAAGAAAAGAATTGAATTAATCATGGACACAAACAACTGTTACTCTCATAAGCAGTGGATTTATAGTCAGGGAATTTCCTACATACTCCTGAGGCATGGTCACATCTCAGGAAAATATAGTAGAAGGCACATGAACTTCAGAATTTACACTCTTAGTCAAATAAAATTTCATTACAGACTAGTCTCCTATCCTGAAACTTTATACCAATGAAGACAAAATGGCTGAATGGATAAAAACCTCAAAACATATGAAGTATCATATTTACCAGGGCATATTCTTCCATTAATCCCTGACTAAAAATTCCTTGACTGTGATTGTATCCATATTGTTCTGCTTTGTACTGATCAATGTTTGTGTCTTTTGTAGCCTTGCCTAAGCCTTCCTTATGTCTGTTTGTACTTTGGGACTCCACAGAGCCCACAGCAATGAGTTTCTAAGGCAGAAACAAATAAAAGCACTGATTTTTAATTTTTTTTTAAACCATATTACATTACTGAGTGTAGTGGTTTAGTTCCAATCATCTCTTACTTACTTATTTTACCTCTGTGACATAAGAATTAGGAGAAAGCAAAGCAGGCACAAACTTAAAAGACTCTAAGAAGTTTATTAACAGACCTAAAAGAAGGAAACAAAAGTTAGAATCAGACTAAACCCTTAGGACACTTTTCCTGCCCTCACTTTTCCGCAGGGCCCGGAGGCCCAAGTTGACTCTTTGATGGCTGGAAGTCCAGAGAGCTTTCCCAGGCTCTGTCTATCTTAAAATGTGATTCACAGAGGTGTGTCAAACTCCTAAGTGGCTTAAAACTTGCCAATAATCAAGCCAGACAATTGATTGGTTCTGATCAGAACTAGAAGGACTTTTGTGCAAAAAAACCCACTTCCGTGTCAAGCCATGACACTGAGTAACTTCAATTTCTTACGGTACAAAGTAAAAGCTCTTTTTTACCTTTTTTATATTATTCACTTTACGGATTTCCATCATATCTCTTCTATTTTAAGTGTTTTTTGGGAAGAGGAAACCTAGTCTGCTTTTCTTGCATCCCTTCTATTCTTTTTCATATTTCTTAGTTCCACTGTACTTTCCTAAGAAAATACCCAAGATTTTATTCTCTACATGTTTGTGTGCTAGGGGGGGATCTTGTCAAGGTGTTCTAGGAAAATCTCTTTCAGTGTCCACTCCTAACCATGTCAAAAAAAAAAAAATAGATCTCCATTCTTTTTCTTTTACCATTCTCTTCATATTTTTGGGGGGTTTTTCTTTATGCTTGTTTTTCTTTTATTTATTTATTTATTTATTTTTATTTTATTTTAGTTTTTATTTGCAGTACAAAGATCTTCATGGAGACCAGCACAGAGGTCTTCAAAATTGAAACCAGAGATGCATTGATTCTGTAACCGCATCGTATACTACTTTCTTGCTGAAACAGAAAAAATTTTCTCTAAAAACTGAAAAGAGTTTTAAGCTGTTAGTGTTTACAATAGAGCAAACAATTAAGGACATACTTTACAAAATGTATTCTAAACAATGGTGTTTTCAATCCATGACAAACCTAGTTAGATTTCTTTCACTTTGCATATTTATCATTATTTTTAAAATTACTTATGAAAAGCAAAATAACTCTACTTTGAAACTGTTTTTTTTCTTAGGCAAAAATAAAATACTACCTTCTTAAATTTAAAAAAATATAAAATAGATTCAATTTAATATTTATTTTCACTTAATCTAATGGGGTAATGATATTGTTAATTTTTGTTACTCCTTTCTAATTCATTAAAAATGAAAATAAAAACAGAAAGCGTTTACAGGATTGCATTCTGGGTGGCAGACTGGTTATAATTCATTTTAACATGGAGCTTGTATGGATTTTTCAAGAAATGAGTTAATGGTGTGGAAGTGCACTGAACATATTAGGTACACAGGGCAGGCAATAAATCACTAAGCTTATCTTTAAAAATTAGTTATGTTGCCCCAGAAACCATTGTTAAATACGGTTTCCTTACTCTTCTAGACAGTTTGTAATATATCAGTATGGAGTAGTTTATGTATTACTCAGATAGCAAACAGGGAGACAAGAAAATTATGTCATTCTACTTTTTACATAAATGGGATTATGAAAACATGTAAAATAGCACATGATTTTATTAGTTCTATTGATATTTTTTTTTTTTTTAATAGCATTACAAAGCACAAGAGATCTAAAAAACCTACATCTCTATCACCAGGAGCTTGTCATTAAGTACACAGCACTATCTTATATTTCATTTCTTCAGATAAGTCAAAGCAGTCCAGAAATTATGTTGTAATAGATTATTATTTCATACCTAGAAGGAGTTCCATGCCTTTTCATGATACAAAATCATGAACCATGGAAACAGTGATGCAATTCTCCAAGCAGGCTGGCCATATCATTTCCACCTTTGTTTATTTACAAATTCAATGTTTACTCCTCTGCAGAGCTATTTAACCTTTGCCCACTTAAAAAATGTGATAGCAAGTCAGCCTTTGAAATCCCACACATGGTTTAATCTTCAGCTGCAGCTTCTGTAAGGAGTGTAGTGCAAAAGCAACTCAAAAATCCAAGCTGGTTTTATATAACGGGCGATGTGCATGAAAGTGTAGCTAGATATGTATGGAATCAAGGAGCAGAACCAGTGTCTATTTTCCTTGTGAATCATTCCCAGTATGCTATACAGGAGACTGCTTTTCTCCCAGAACTGGTTTATGTTTTATTTTGTTGCTTTTTTTTTTCCCTCCAGAGCCAGCTTATTGTCTTCTCTATAGTCTCCCAGTCCCCAAATTTTGTTGGCATGGATCTCCAAAAGGAGAACTGTCCCAAATTAACTTTTATAGAGATAATCTGGCTTGTCTTGGAGTAGTCATCACTCCTTAAGGATAGACAGCACAGGCTAAATGAAATCTTCCTACTCTATACAAAGGTGTGTGGGAACCTCAGTATCTGTTGGAATCTAAAATCCCTGTAAATGCACTTCCTCAGATGGGCTGGACAGACAGACTACCACTGTTTGTTACAATAAAAGGGAGTTTCTTACATATGAGGACTTGTACCTAAAAGTGAGCTCATCACTCATGAAAAGTCTACCTTGAATGAAACTGTCACCTACTATTTATCTGCTATTTCAGGTCTTGATTTGTCTTTAATATTTGTGATATTCATTTACAAGATACCCTACAAATACTTCTCTAATATTTGTAGGACATCTTGTCTTCATCAGTGACAGCTCTTTTTACAAAGTAAAAACAAGGACTCTTTGGAGGGAAAATGTTGTCTTTTCCAGCTCGTAAATAAAGCACCAGGAGATATCAATCAGTCAGTCCCTAGATGAAGAATATTTTGCTTCCCTAAAGTGATAAATTTCCTTTTGGGAACATTAACAGATTTTACCATAAATTTGCACAGTACTTCAGCAGTGAAAAGCTAAGTATGAAAACGAAAATGGCAGAGGCTGCTCTGAAATTTTACTTCAAATAGAAAGCATCAGCATTTGCAATGAATAGAAAAAAAAAGGCAGTCTCTGAATGCATTCTGTTTCTATTCACTGTGACACCGGAGAAATTAGTATTAGAGTAAAAATTGAGACTGAGAGAAATCTGGAAGAGTTAGAACCCCTTAATATACTACTTTATCAACAGCTTTATTCTAAAACAAATTATTATTATTAGTTGCATTCACTAGCACAAGAAAACAGCTTTTCTACCGTGTAGTTTTTCTGTGGCCATATTTGTACAAGCGTTTACAGTTTACATTAATTTTTTTATGCAAAACATATAAAGTTGTTTTTCCAGACCTAAACTCTTCTGGACAAAGCAAAGCTCTTTACAGTATTCAGCCCCTATTTATTTACCTCGCTGGGCAGCTACAATGTGTAGATTGGAGTATTTTCCTCTGTGAGCTCTGATGAGTCCATGTGCTCTCTGCTGTTCTTCAGAAGGAGCAGAGTCAAAAAATACACAGAAGAGCTAGAGTAACTAATTTTGAAAAAATCTCAATTAAACTAAAATTAAGTAATGAAAGAATGATTAATAAGATTTTTTTTTAAAGTAAACTGTGAATCTTTTATATTTATACTTGTATAATCACCACACAAAAATACAGATAAACTCCTGTTCCCATTTTACAGCCTACCACTTCCCATCCTTCAAGACTCCAGAATTCATCCTTTCCCATGGCCCACAGCATGTCTCACAGAAGTACTGCTGTTATTTTTCAAAACACCACCACAGGCTTAAAGGAGTATAAGATAAATGTGTGTTGGAAGCATATGTTTATTATTATATGATCCTTAATTATAATTAATTTTTCATAATCATAAATGCTAACAATGTATTTTTATATACTTTTAAAATGTCTGTTTTATTTGCTCTAAGTGAAAAAGTCACTGCTGGTGTTATCATCTCTGATTACTTTATTATGTTACACTGATAAAACTAAATTGCTCAAGGAATTTTTGCATAAATCCTTTTTAAATGCAATAATTAGATAGGTCAAAACAATTACCTAAATGATTGGTTGGATAACTTTGTAGATTTTAATAGGATATCAAATTGTGAAGCAAGATCTCTAAACAGTTATTTTTTTTTCTAAGTGTATTTATATTTCACCTTTAAGTGCATTTATTATAGCCAAATAAATTAATTGGGATTTTTTAAAGAATATGTACTCTTGGCTTGGCAGTGAATAAAAACTGTTACTCTCAGATGACTTTTGAAGTTGTTTTTGGGGAAAAAAGTCTTGGAAGCTCTGACTCATCCTTAAACATTTTAAACTTTTTCCTACCACAGCAGTCTGTTATGGTCAGAGCAATCACTGGATAATCCTTCAGCATGCAAGTTCTGGAGCTGGGGTAATGCTCAATACTGCATTGCTACCAACTATTTTGTTCCAATGCAAATCACTGGTTTTAATAGTAAAGACCAAAGTGTTCTCAGCTATTATATATATTACTATATTGTCTGCTGTGGTTAATTTGGAAAAATAAAGCAACAGTTTGCTACTTTGAAACTCATGGGAACACATGTCCGGTTAATACTATTCTGTCTCCAGAGTAAAAATATCCAGATCTTGGATTTCTGGAAAATATATTAATATAGATGGCCTAAGAGGCAAGTAAACAATATGGATGGAATTGTCTCCATATCAGTAAAGAAAAACATTTTGGGGAAAGAATAATGTTCCACTGAAATAAAATAAAAATTTAGGATTGGTTAAATTATTTTATCTTGTGTGTTTCATTAAGCTATTTCATTAACTCATTTGTATATCCATAAACCCACAAAATTTATCATAAACAATTATGAAATGTAATAATTAAGAAAGTGTTCTCGGTTATCTTTCCTTCTCTCTCCCCATCTCTGCTTTCTCATTTCATGAAGCTTTAAGCTGCATAATTCTTCCTGTATAATTTTCTAATTAAAGACCAGTAAGGGAGCAGAGCAAATAATTCAGCTGCCTTATTTTTAGAGAATTATGATGGAAGCTTGTACTTCTGTTAGGGATGTGGCCTCTGTAGATAAAGACACAAATCAATTTCTAAGGCTGTCAACACTTTTCTTGAGTGTTAAATTCATTTTTAGAGTACTGTTAAATTACAAAATACTCATTTGAAAAATAAATATGCTTCCTGTGTTTTGGATAATGGTTGTAACTGTCTATTTCACATAGACTAGTGTGAATAAATGTGACTATAAACAATTGATAGGGAGTGAAGTTCCTGGAGAGACCTTTATTTTTCATGACTAATTAAGCAGTTTATCTAGTACTATTATTTGCAATGTGAGGACACAATGTCAGTACCAATGTCAAATTACAACCCAAATTTTCTGACCATTGTTTCTTTCATCATAAATGGAATGGTTCTTCAACTTGGGAGAAAACAAGAAGGGGCAATGAAGGACTAGGTTTCTAAAAGCAGTAGTTTGTAGATGTAGGAGGCATGACAACAAGGCAGAGCTGGAACTTCCCTGCTCAGAGGAGGTTCTGATTCTCTTCATATCTGGAATTCAGCAAAACCTATTGGAAGCTAGTTTCAAACATAACTAACGCAGAGGGGATCTACCTAAATTCCTTCAGGGATCCCAGTGACTGGCAGGGATTCTTGCTCTCCTGAAGATCAGGCTGCTGACAGAGGGTGCAGCTGTGAGAGTGTAGCTGTGCTCCTGAGAAGGCAGCTCTGCAGGAGCCTCTGCCAGCACAGATCTGTGCACAGATCTTCCCCAGGATATCCTCAGCCTGCCCTTGCCCTTGCCCTTGCCCTGGCCTTGTGATGGATCTCGCTGGCACAGACCCTGACATAGATCTGCAGCCAAGCAGTTATTATGTAAAGAAGAGTGAGAAAAATGTTTTGTTGGAAGAAATGATTTTTTCTGAAACAAAGGCACAGTTTTTCAAAAAGGTATTACAGAAAAGCAAGTAAGTGAATAGCATAAGCACTTAATCAAAGCCCAGGGACTGTTCACAGCAGCAGTTTAGGCACTGAACTCATAATTCTGAGCCACAAAGCAGCACAGCTATCTGTCTTCTTACTTCAGTGTCTCTCTTTTCTTGAGCTCACTCTAGTGTTAATTAATGATCAGCATGGAATGAAGTAAATGATTATGTGGACCTTCTGGAAAAGCAAAAAGAAGATGGAACACTTGTGTGTTTTCCTAAAATCTCTGGATAAGATAGAGAAAAAATGGAATATCCAATGGATTTCTTCATAAAAAAACAACCAACCAACCAAAACCAAACCAAACCAACCAAACAAAAAGTTCTTCCTTGTATCAAATCTAAATCCACACAATTTCCTTTTAATCTAATTTAATTTAAATTAATTTAAAGTATCTGTCAGAGTTGTTGCAGCCATCTTAGAAAGAACATTCACACTTTGGAACACAAAGTTGGTCATGAAAAGTACTGAAAAAAAAGTTATTAACTTTTCTGTAGCAAGAAAGAAGCAAACCTTACAGAATATTTATCAGAAAAAGAAAGCTGTCAGAATTTCAATATAAGTCCCAAAAAGCAGCACGACCTCTCTCAGCAGTCTTCTGAGGCTATACTTTTTCAGTTCCTTAAGATTTTATGCTTTTTGATACAGGTGTTTATTTATTCCTTTGGAATTTTCAGTTAGCTCAGTTCTAGTTTTAAAATGCAGTTTGAACGACTTTGGTATTTATTTTTTATTGTCCTAAATAAAAATAGGCAAATTCTTTACCCCTTATTTTTGCATTATGGTACAAATGTTAATATACTATTGAAAACAGAGTTGAGAAATTCATGCAAACTTCCATCAGTACTTAGAACCTAAATAACTGTAGAGCTTCTTTCTTTTCTATTCCTGACACTATTATGGCACATATCTATAAGAATACTGGGACTAAAGGCTTCTTTAAATTGGAAACTTAAAATTCCCTGTATTAAAATTCCATTTTATCAAATAGAGGTTTCTGAATAGAGAAAAAGTTTCCTCTGTAGCAATTAAACCTCACTACTAATTGCTGGCCTTTCTATATGTCTGTTCTATGTGAAGTAATTGATTGGTATCACAGCTGCCTTTTGGGATTCCATTTGTACAATTAAACTCATTAGTATGTTTTGCCATGGACTGTTCTTGTATTGACTAAACCTGATAAACTAACCTAACCTGATAGGCTTTTTTCCTGCATAATTTTTTTTCCCCATTGACTTTAGATGATAGAAACTTTCCCAGAAATGACAGAAGAAACAAATAACTCCTGAAAATACTGGATGCAGAAACTGCTTACACAGAGTTTGCTTATGAGAAAGACCATAGAGTGGATGCTTAGGCAATGAGGTATAAACATAACAAAGAATTTAAAAAAAAAAAAATAAAAAAATCAAGAGATCTAATTGCAGTATTGTTAAGATGTAGAGTATGACAGATATATTTGCTGGCATAATTTGCTGAATGCAATAGAAAGAAGGCCGAGAACATAGTTTGTTCTTAAAAGATTGAATAATTGAACAGTTTCAAAGCCATAGAGAAAGTGATTTATAAAGCTCCTAAACTATTGTTATATAACAATTGAGAAGGTTAAAATCAAGTTCCATGATTCATATAATTGCTAATATTACACCTGAGCAATTTAAGAACATTTGTGAGAGAAAGGAAAAATAACCATACATTATGCATTGTTCTTCTCCTCATACACACACACATTTCCTTTGCCTCAGTTCCTACACAGCTCCTGTTTGTAAAAACTATACATGGAGAGCTTACACTTATTCATAAAATTATTCACTTAACCATTCAATATCGTGGCCACACTGTGGCCATGAGGGGTAATTTTAATGAAAGATGAGTTAGGCATTCTGCACTGAACCAGGTTTCACCCGTGCAGAGGTCAGTTCCTTGGGCAGCAGTGCAGGGACATTAATCATCCTTCCTCTTGAATAGTGGCCTTATTCTCATATGACAGACTGCAGTTCTGTGGACTCTAGGACTTAAAGGCTGGCAGAAAGTCAAAAGACAGAATTCAGCTGCCTTAATCCAAGTGCTTCATGTATTAATATATTTCCCAGAAGGCTGCAAGATGAAAAACAAAGGGAAAAAGTCCACACAATCAGGGTTCTTATCTCCAAAATCGAAGTGGTACAAACAGCTTTTCTCTGGGAAAGGGCAAAATTAGAGCCATACAACTTACTAATTAAAAAAAGTATTGCTATTGTCATGAGGATATAAGAACCGTAAGAGAAATTTGCAAAAAACAGTAAATTTTTACTAATTTTATTTCTTAATATTTTTCTCCAAATTCTCTTCTTCACAGTAGAATACTCTGCATTCCTTTCCTAAGCTTTTCTCGGGAACATTTATATGCCCATGATAATGTATTTTCAAATTAAGTCTGACATATCTGAATAATCAGAAGGACAAAGTGCCTCTGTCAGAAAAGGGACGTAGCTGCTTTGCTATGCCAAAAAGTGCAAGATCATTAAAATGAACAGTAGCATAAACAGGTTTTGCACTCTGTTAAATGCAGTAATTCAAATCAATAGACAGAGTCTGCTCAATGGAATGTAGAAAAAATTCTCCTTTTACTCTCTGTACAATTTCTGTGGCACTATAATATACATCTTCAGCTTGCCTTTCATAGAAGAATTTTCTAATATAATCAAAAACCTGATGATCAAAATTTCCTCCTACTGGAAAATTCAGGAGAGAATTTTAACCGATACCTAGTGCAGAAAGAACCTCTAATGTATACTTACAGTTTCTGTTACTCCCCAGCCCCAAATTCCCAAATTCACTGAAAGGGTTTTACAGCACTGGAATCTGTGCTTTTTTCTAACTAGTCTTTATAAATGTTATTAAAAATAAAAAGTAGCTCTTTATGAAAAAAAAAATAGTTAGCTCTCAACTAATTTAATTTTAAATTATAGGGTCAAGATTTTTTCTTTGGCAGAGAAAAGATGTAGAAATGTAGTTGCCCATTACAAAGTCATTGCAACTGTTTGTGGAGGATCCTCATGAAAAGAATAATTGGTAAGAGCACCACCAAAATCAAACTTAGGTGATTAGAACACTCATTGTAAACCTCAAAAATAACCAATCTTAAATTATAAAACATGAATCATGTTGCTCACTTTGGCTTGTTTTCTTCCTGCATGAATGAAAAACTTAAACATTGTGTTTTGGACTGAATATAACATTTGACTTAAAAAAAAAAAAAATACCTAGAATTATTAGTCAAGAGCACACAGAAAAGACTGTATTTAGTTCTTAAGTAAAGGCAAAGAATGAACTAACACCTGATCCAATCTTTTGCTTTTGCTATAGTAAACTGCCTTATCTCAACCTACAAGTTGTTTTCCATCTTCTTTTCTCTCCCCAGTCCAGCTGAGGAGGGGGAATGATCGAGGAGCTTGATGGGCACATGGCATTGAGCCAAGGTAAGCCCACCACACAAGGACAGATCCCTGGCTCAGCTGTGCTAGTGAAGCTTTTAGTTACATGTTAGAAAGCTGCACCCTTACAGATGTTGGAAAGGAAAAGGACCTTGCTATTGGGGGAAGGCATTGTATTGTGTAGGGACCACAAAATTTGGCTTTGTTTGAAATTGTGTAACGGCATGTAAAAACTACCCCCAAAAATAACATAGGCCAGACTATCTTTACACCTACAGAAATCTGCAAAAAAATCTATTAGTTGGGCAATCATGTTCACTCAAAACTGGACACACATTGTTATCATGTACACTTGTAATGATGAGCTTGTTATTTAAAAAGAGAAATATTTCTGCATTGTTGCATCTGGCCTAGCCATCTATGGCTTGTGATTGTTTTGGTGTCCTGCTCATGGTGTGAGGTTGCAGCCTGACATGAGAAGGCAAAAAGAGCAGCTGTACAAGGTGACAAGCGAAATGCCACTGATGCTGAGAAAGAGGAGAGTTGAACCAAAAGCACATTTATTCAATGTGAGCATCTTATCACTGCATGCTAGAATGATTGCATTTCTTAGCTAACTTCTGAAACCTAATGAATGTTTTAAGCACTATATACATTTTTATATTGGAGAATACCAGCTCTGTAGATGGATTACTGCAAACTCCTCTAGGGATATCCAGGAAATATTTCTTCAGACATTTTTATTGAGCATTCAAAGTCTATGGAATAAAGATCATTACATTCTATTCATCTTTATAATTTGTGATATAACTGCTCATTTATTTGTCTTTTGAGAGAAATGACCTGAAACAAAAGAATAGCAAATAACTAATTTTGCAACATGCTAATTTTTCTATGTTGCTTTTATAGATATAGTGTCATTTTTGTTCAGAATGGAATTTGAAAACTTTCCCTTAACTCTTCACCTGTGCTTCAAAATTCTGATTTTATGCTGAATAAATTGCTTCAAAATGCTTTAAAGCCAAGAGTTTACACAAATTCAAATTCTGGATCACATCATTGGTGATCTGGTCCAGAAGGAAAACTGTACAAAAAGATTATGGTACTCTATATCTAGGCTCCAGATCTCTTTTCACTTCTTCTTTAGGTGCTTTTTCTCCCTAAATATTTTAATTTTAATATGTTTAATATTAATGAGCAAACAAGATTTCAAGATTTCAGTGACAGTTTTATGTGAAGTTCTTGCTTGGGATATACATCTGAAAATTAAGTCTGGAAAGAGAAGCAAAACAAGTGATTTTAATGTGTCTAAACTGAAAACACCAATCTCTGAGTTGAACAAGGAAGAAGAAATATTAGTACTCTCACACCCAATAAACAGATTACTGATGTTACAGTTGCCAGAGACATAAGCCAAAGGAAATAATGCACATGCAACTTCTCCACAGTTACTTCATTCAGCTCATAGGAGCAGCTTCATACAAAATATTTGTTAATAGTTTTGTACAAGAGGAGACGAAATAATGAAGTTTTTCCCACATATTACAAGAAAAGAAAAAAACAAACTAAATGTACTAAAGTCACTACAACACGAAATCAGGTGTCTGCAAATTTGTACTTTGACTGTTTTTCACTCAAAGCAGGAATCTTTTGTCTCAGATTTCCCTGACTAAACCATTAGTCTGTAATATTTTCGTTAACCATAATGAAAATTATATCTGTGTTTCACCCAGGAAAGTTCATTGCAATATTATCCACATGACTTAAGTACTTGTATTGCCCAGGGATGTACTATAATGTAATATGAATAACAATAAAAGCAAAATTATACATTATTATCTCATTTGTCTTTTTATTTCCAAGAAGAAAGTATACTAGATAAAAACCCCTAAACCTATGTGAAACATGTTGGAAGTCATCAACATATCAAGAGAAAACTCCTGGCATGAGGAAGGCTCTAGAAGAAATATACTGTGCCTCTAGTGAATGGTGCATGACCAGAATATAGCAAACAAATTAGTTTTCCCTATTGTTAAGTTTACTGTCACAGCTAAGAGCCATTTAAAATACATAAACAAGAGCTGTGTTACAGCTAATGATATAGCTACTCATAAGCAGGAAAAAAAGGTGTATTTCAGACACCCACTCTCTATTATATTGCTTTACATCAATGATATTATATGCCATGGAAGAGAGAGAGGAGCATTCTAATATAAATGATTTTATGGATAATCCTATATTATATATATATTCACATTCCTAAGATTCGTAACCTCACAAAAATACCTTTTGAATAAAAGGAGTATTTATATTAGTTCAGGCCATAATGAAACAACAATAATTTACAAAGAATCTTGCAAAACTTTACTATTACAAGTTGCCTACCTTTGGAGAACCTTATTTTTAAGATCTTATTGCATGTCAAGTTTTACAATGCGGAAAAAAAAAAAAGCTAGTTCCTTTAGAACGGGACTAATCTCTAATCTTGAAAAGTGTAATACTAATTATTTTTACTTATTCTGCTACTTATTATTATTTCTCAGCTTATTAAAAAAACTACATTTTTTTTATCTTGCCAGATAATTTCTGTAAGTAATTTTCACTCTAGTCTGCTTGCAGAAAATATTCAGTAATTATATTTTGAAAATTATTCTGTTTCAGTTTAAGTAATAGATAACAGTTTCCACAGTGCAGAGAAGTGTTCTTTACATACTATAACTGGAATAACACAATGCAAATTTCATTTGTGAAAAATACTATAAGAACTTGGAAATATTATTTTGTTAAATGAGTATCAAGTTAACATGTACATTATTTTCTCAATTTTTACCCCATTATTGAATTAAAATAGTGAGATTGATGAACTTCAAAAGGTATTTTAGCCACCTGAATAAGCACTTTGTTAAATTCCTCTTTGGAAATATATAAAGCATTATATGGTGCTCAACCCTGGTAGCTGAACTATAACTAAGGAATGCAAATGGAGAAATTTGGAAAAAATATTCAAAACAATATTTTGTGCAACTTACTGAATATAAATATAGAAAACTCAATAAAATATCAGGCATATTAAGCCATGTGGGATTCTGTTGGTATATATATGTAAATTTTTAAATCTTTTATGTATGTTATTAATATTGACTGTAAACCATAAGTAATTTCAACACTCTGCAAGTGTGAATATTTTTTTTCATAATTTTTAAGTTATTCGATCCAATGTTCCCATCTTCACTGTAGCTGAGAACAGGGTTCTCAGATGCAATTAAGATAATGAAGAACAATCTTTTCAATAGTCTGGAGAAATAAAAATTACAGATGAACTGTAGATTAATCTCTTAATATGTTACCCAAGATATCCAATGTTTTACTCATGCTTGAGAAGAAATGGTGAAAAAGAAACATCAACAATAAATATTTTTTTTTTTTTTTTTAATCCAAAGGAAATGCCTCACAGTACTTAAATATTTGTTTTTGACTTTGGGGAGACTTTGAACAGAAGATGAAGACATAGAAGTATGTCATGCTTAAAGCTAAAATGAAATGGAAAGATGCATGAATATGATGCAGTCATAGTAAATGTGAGATATGAAATGCAAAATGCCTCTCCAGATTTAAATTCCATGACTCACAACACTCTAGTCACAAAAAGTTTTACTTGTTGTTTGTTGAGGTGTGACAAGAGAGCAAAGGGAGAGACATTCAAACGAAATTAGGCTACAGATCTTAGAAGCAGCACAATCTCTTTGCCTCAGGTCTGTGCAACGAGTTCAGCTGAGAAGGATAACAAGAAAACTTTGTCTGAACAAGGAGTGGGTGGAATGCTTGGGAGGAGCCAGTGTACAAACTAGCACTTGTTTGTCCTCCTCCTCCTCCCTGAGTCCAAAGGTGCTGCTAGCTCATCAAACCCTGCCTTGCCCTTAGTCATCCCGCAGAAATTCCAGCCCCTGGCATCCCTTTGATAAATGGGAAGCAGGTGGTGTCTCAAGGATGGCTATTAATCTCTTCACAAGATGAAAGCAAATGGAGGAGCTGAGCAATGCTTTATAATTACTGATTCATGCACGCCCTTCCAGAGGATAAAAGAAGTATCAGCTCTTCCTACTTTGATGATGGATTAGTTTGAATTGATACATTATCACTCAGAAATTAATAAACTTGTTGTAGGAAAGTTTCATCAAACCTGCTTGTTCGAACTGGCTTGTTTAGAAACAATTGGAAATATGAATCCAGCTACTTTCTGCTGGGCTGTACTTGTAGATTGATACACTGGATAGCAAAGCACCAGTTTGGGGATCCTGGCTGTACTAATTTTAGTGTCATTTATTTATTTATATATTTACTCACTTTTTTAATACCTGATTTTCATTTCAGAAAGCTATAACATTCTAAAGACAATAAGAACCATTTTAAGCTGCCTATGTTCTTAAAACATTATTTATACAGTTTTGTACTTTTAAACGTATGCTGAAAGCATTATAATAAAAATTGTAAGATCATACCTGTAGTTACCACAGCTCACCATTTATGGATACTGGAAGACTGAGAGGAACAATGAAATTGAATGATTTATGAGCTCACAGAAAATAATTTTTCCTAACTGCTTAGTTTTATAGCCTTTTTTTTACCGCACACTAAATATTACAATCTCTTTCTTAGAGGTTCAAGTGAACCCTGAGAAGACAGATGTACAAATCAAATTTGGGAAGAGATACCTCATGGAAGGTTTTGCCACTTACATGATTTTTGTTTGTCATCATGGATATAAACTCAAAGCTTTCCAAATTTGGAAGAAAAAAAGCCATCACAGCTGCACTTATAACAACTGGATAATAAACCATTGATTTAAGCACTATGAAGTTGAACTTCTGCTTCGTATACCCCATACATGAAAACTATAGTGAAAAATCATGCAACTGGGGGGTGTTATAGCAGCATGTATTAAATTATGGTGAGCTCCAAGATCTAACTGTTTGCAGTGATCCCTTTTTCCTCAGGTATGAAAGGAGAAGGGAAGGAGAGTGTAGGCATTCAAGTTCAATTGCTCTGGTGTAGCAAATATGGTTTCAGGTTATTAGGGATGCTCAATTTTAAATTCCATATAGATACCAAAATGAAAGCTTTCGGACCTTCTTTCCTATATTCATAATAAAATTAGAAGCAACGGGTTGCCTTAATTGCTAGGGTTTAGAGTAGAGGAATACTTTGACAAAGGTACTTTTCACAGCCTAATCTACTCTCTTCTGCAATTTTTGAAGGGCTTCATGCACAAACTGGTTCCAGATTTAGTACCTGGTGTGTCTCATATGCAGACAGTACTGCAGAGCTGACCTGTATATCTGTCTGGCAGATATTTCATGGGCAACAATCTTATCCTTATTATATAAATATAGAGAAGCAGTAGTAATAATATCATTGAGGGAATCCTATGACTGTGATCTTTAAAAACTCTGATTTATGAAAGCACAACTAGTACAACACCCTTTAGCATCGTTTATATTTTACTTCTCTTGTCCATTAATTTCTGGAAGAGACTTTCTGCTTTCTTAACATATCTTTCCTTCATTCTGTGCTCTTAAATTTATCTCCCCAAAAAGTCTTTCCAAAGGCTTGTTCAGTGGCTATTACATGGCTATGAGATAAGTTATTTCTCTTTAGAAACATGCTAATTTACTCTTTATTCCTTTAGAACTCTTTCTTTCATTTTGTTATACTTAAAGCAAACTATGGATATTAAATATTTTAAGCATTGTTAAATCAAGGCAAGCACCCATATCCAAGATCAATAATGTTACAAAGTGACAGTAAATGTAAAACACTCAAAGCCTTGTAAATATTTTAAATCTGTTTCTGATGATTTGCAAATGTTTGATGCAAATTCTGGAAGCAGTGAAAGGCCATCAGAAAGAGAACTGGGGCTGTCATCATTAAGTAAGAACACTGTTTGCAGTGTTTGTGAAAGTGCTGAAATAGTTCTGAGTGTCTCAGGTATGAGTTTCTTTGTGTTCTCCTTCCTTTGGGACTTCAGGATCTCGATAAAGCAAAAAGGAATTGAATATCTTGTACTTAGATAAAACAAAGGAGTAAGGGAAAGAAGTGATAGCACTAAAGGAAAACTTGGGATATGGCAACATGGAATGAAGAGTTCTGTTCCTATTAAAGGCTGACTAAAGGTGTCTTACAATGGATGAAATGACCGCTATGCTAAAGAAAAACATGCTGAGATTAGATAAGAGAACTGAAAATACCCTTTCTAAGCAGGAGAAATTCAGCAAGGGTATTTCCAGGAAGAGACATCAGGACTGGGGATGTCACAAAATGTTGAAGGGAAAAGCACAGAGAAAACTCTGAAATCCTAGTGCTCCAGACAATAAAGCTATTGCAAAGAAATCCTGAAGAAGTAGGGCAAGACAAGTCCTTTCCCAGGGATCAGCATGAAAGTAGAGACCAGACTACATACTACCAGTTTTATAAAAATGGAGAAGCTTCCCCAATTGACCCACATCATCTTAGCTCCGGTATCCTTCATTGCTTTCATAAGATAACGCTCTGCATTCTTATAGAATGAAATACAGGACAAGAGTGAACATCTTACAGCAGGTACAGAGTCACTGATTTTATTCCCCCTTGCCTTTATATGCTTTGCTTCTGTACCTAGAGGTTTCAGGTTAATTTTGTAAACCTTGAGAAATTATTCCCCTAAAACTGTAGCTCTAAATATGCCCCTCGGCGTGTTCCTGTGTTATTTCTTTTCAGTCAAGTACTTTATTTTTGAGAATTTCACAGTTGATATTGGTTTGGTACAGAAGGTACTGAAGAATTTTGTAACCATAGGAACTGAGTTAAAGACAAAACATCTGTCTTGACAAAAAACATGGGGGTTTGTAGTTCTGGAAATTAAGAAAGAAAAATTTTCATATCTACTCAACTCTGTTTTTTTCTTCCAATGAACTGAAAACAGGGTGAGGGGAGGGCAGAAGCATGGAGCAAAATACAAATACTCTTTAAGTTAATTTCAACCTAACAAAAAAAAAAAAGAAGTACCAGAAGTCAATCCCGATTTACGATGATTTGTAAATTCAATATTAAAAGACACATTTAGGACTTATATGTGACCTGGTTCCTTATCATTTTTGTAATCTTTGCAAAGTCACCTTCCCAAAACTGTTGATTTTTAATTTTTTTTTTTTTCTCTAGAATACATGTTAAAGAATTCTTTTGTTCTGTTCTGATTTATTTGTTGAGGTTTTTTAACTAATATTTGAAGAAATTATAATTGTAAGATTTTGCTTAAAACTCATTACTCTGCTGCCTATGTGCTGGTACAACACAGACAAAGGAACACCTTTCTCTTGAAATCTTATTTCCATTACTAAGCTGACCTTTAAACATACCATTTTGTTAGGCAAATATCATTATATAAAATTAGCCACTGCTTTCCTGTTTTGTGCAAGCAAGTCCTGATTATTTGCCTCTCCGTAAAGCTGCGACACAGTTTAATAATTGATGCTTCTCTGCTTATCAGCTGTAGGAACCAAAACGGTGTGTTCTGCCTATAAATCATACTCACTGCTGCATTTCATTTTATGGCATGGCAGTAGAACACCAGCATAACTGCTGCAATCTGTTATTTACAGATATGTTGCAAGACATAGGTGGAAACTACTTTTTGTGTTGTAAGAGAAAAAGCCATCTCTCTCACACCCTAACACACCTTAAGGAATGTTGTAGAAATTATGCTGATGCTGAGATAGCATTCATTTATTCTCACTTACAGTAACCTTTGATTCTGTTATAGTGGCTTATGAAGCTGTTTTCTTATAAATTCTCAATGAGAACTTGCTTAGCCTTTATCAGTGCTTAAATGGAGGAATGATACAATAAAACCATAAGAGAAATTACTTTGTAAAATGTACATAATTCCATATTTTTCTCATTTACTGATATTCTACATAGCCAATTTTCCTTGCTTAGAAAAGAAACTATTAGGAATGTCTTTTTTTGTTAGTAGTACAAGTGTTGTAGGAAAATACAAGCATATGCAGGAAATGAATGGCAGACTTTTATTTCCAATTTTATTAATACTGAAATGCAATAAAAGTTATCAATTCCTACTATACCACTCAATCCTATCTGTTTGAATTGCATTTGCCATAGATCTGTGATTAGTTGTAGGTAGGAGTGATTTCAGCCTGAACAGGGAGACAATATATTGAAAGCATTTCAGTTGTTTCTCACTTGGATTCAAACTGTTTAACTCATATGAATGTGTATTTATTTTATGGAAGTAGAAATGTTGGAAATTGTTTTGAAGAATTCTGAAGGTAAAAAATATATAGATCTGGTGAAAGACCAAAGACATCACTGTATGAATAATTCACAACATAAACATAATATGCGATACTTTCCTTGAGGTTTTTTTTTTAAATACTGTTTTGAACAAATTGATGGCATGATGTCACCAGCCATCTTCATTATTTTTCTGACACATATGAATTTATTACAGGAGGAATTTGATTCAAACAAAACTTAATTCATTTTTCCTGTAATAAAATAATTTTTCTAAAAAGAATGAGGCAAAAGTTTTAAATTTTTAAATGGTTCACTCCACATAGGAACTCTATTAGCTGGTAAAAGCACTGCGTATGGTAAAATTGAGGATGAAAATACAAAGTGAATATCAAATACACATTTCCTGAGATCTACTAAATAACAGAACAATCTCACTAGGGAAGTGCCATGAGTTGTTTCATTTGGCAAATTTTAAGTGGCTTGGAAAAACCCTGTAATATTTTCTTTCATTAAAAGAAAGCACTAAGTACTTTACACTGTTATTTTCATCTCCAGTTTTTGTTTTTGTACTGTTCTACTTTATTAATTTCATTTACTGTGGTTGATCTATATAAAGAAGTGTGTGGGTTCCATTTACAAAGTGCTTCTGTAACAGAAACCTGCATAGCAGGACTCAAATACATTTTTAAAAAGGCATAAAAAATAGCTTTCATCCTCTTTCCGTTCTTTAAATAAGAATTTCCATGGAGAGAAATTGAAACAGAATTAATCAAACCAGAAGAACCTCCTTCGCACAAGAAAGCCGAGAGCTTGTTGGCTTTGTGACGCAGTGAGAACACAAAAAGTGTTCTCTGCTCCTGCTGAGGCTCCTGATGCTGCCTCTCCTGATGCCAAACTGGCTGCTATCACCTCGTTGTCTGCTGTTGGTGCTGTTCCATGCTTTTGTATGAAGGGCCAAGGGTACACATTGTCCTGTGCCAAGAGAGGAATAAAGCAGTTTGGGAAAGCAAACCCTGTAACTACTAGTGCAGAAGACCAATAAACCCTGCCAATTACTTATTGGCACCAGGGGCTGAGAAGAGGAATAATGACAAAAAAAAAACCCAAAAAATGCGTTAAGGGCATAAGTTTGGAACAAGTTTCAAACTTGATGAGAGCCATGGGAAAATGTCAAACATATCACACCAGAGACTTTGAGCAGGATTACAGATAGAACTTCGGTTTCAAGAGCAAATAAGTGTTCGGTTGCAATTGCCATTCTTTAAATGACTTATAAAGGTTAAAGGAAAAAAGATTATGAATCTATTCAGTAGTAAAATTTTTTAAATCCTTTATACATTTAGAGCCAATGCAAGATGTGATGCTTTGCTCAGACATTCAATAATTTATTCAATAACTCAACACCTATTAAATGACATCACTGCAAGCTGCAGTTTCAAACAAAACCTTCTTGGTTCTGGAGGTATTTACTATAGATTTCCAGAAAATGACCCAGTTAATTTACAAAAAAAGCCAAGTTATCATCTGGACCTGCAAAAAATAGAGCCCAGTTAGTGAAATCTGGTGTACTGCTGGGGTGTAGACACCAAACTAGGACAACATGACTTTCATTTCATGTAGGTCACAAAAGAGTGTGGTAATAAAGCACCTATATATTTGAGTTAAATTTATTACCTTCGTAATAAATGTAGTGGTTTTTATATTGCATTGGTTAATGTCTGAAGTGTCTTTTTCCTTAAGCTTCTTTTAATTGGCACTCCATTGCAAACATGAATGAATAAAAGTACAATGCATTTTTGATATTTTTAATATATATATATGAAATTTAACCATAACCAGCTATGATATTTGGCCAAAACACTTTGTATGCACATCTATATTAGGTATAACTCCAACCATTAGTGTTAAACAGCCATTTCAAGTTGGAATGCAGCTTTTATTACAGCAGGAAGTCAGGAATTAGTCAAGAGTTTGGACTCAAATGACATAGCACCTTTACTATGTTTCTAACTACTGACAATCCTGGTAGAGACTCTTAAGGGAAGAAAAAATATTAGTCAGGTCAGTGGAACCTCCCTGATTAGCCAGAGGAACAGGTTTTAAATGTCTACTCTGTAAAGAAAAGCAGAGGGGAATTTTCTAAAAAATTTTATTATGCCTCATCCAAAAATCTGCAATTCCAGGTATATTTTGGCCATTAGCCAAATATACATTCATCCACTGACAAGCCAAACAAAATAATGTCATATTCTCAGTCAGAGGTATTCAGATGCTGTAACAGAGAGGTGGCAGCTCAAGTTCTCTTATCCAGGTACAGACATGGCTCCATCTCTTTCAGTGGCAGGATTTCAACTGATCATGATCAGTGGTAGTGAAGGTAAAAATTGCAGCCTCTGTAGAAAATACTAGTCAAAACTTGTTTATAGAAATTCACCCTGTTAATTATAACCCTATGGAAAATGTACTGACTTGTGACAGAGGAAACAAAGACAGAGCTTTTGCAAGTTCCATGGCGACAATATGTTGATTAGTTCCCCAGTGTGTTTCACAGAAGCCAATATCTCTCCTATAGCATTTCGATGTTTCCAGTGATACAAATACCAGATTTTCTTAGGTACTGAAATTAATTTGACACTACCATTTCTAGAATACTTCTGAAGTGTGCTGTCAGAAACTGGTATTGACATTTCATGTTTACTTTCGTTTACTGTTTACTTTAGATTTTTGATCCCTTTAAGGTAGTGCCATACGTATTATATTCTATCATGGCAGCACTTTGTGATAGAGAAAACTGCTGTCATGTCTTAGTTCAGACAATTCTGAATGTGCTCTTGATGCCTTGAGAGGCCACCTAAAAACAGAGACTAGACAAGAATAAGGGAATAAAGATAGGTATTTACTTGAAAGGCCTTCAAAGGTAGACCCTGGGGAGCCAGAGGCTTCTGCCATGATGGACTCCAAGATGGACCCCGGATCACGAGTTCTTCACACTTTTATAAGATTGGTTCATTTCCATGTCAGAGTTAATTCTCCAGTTAAAACTTCAGTTAATGATGTAGTTTCTCCAAGTTCACCCCCCTCTTCAGATGTTGGTTTACACATTTTGGGTCTTGGATGGTCTGAGTGTCCTTGGAGAGCAGGCCCCGAGAGGCTTTGTTATGTCTAACCAGCATGAGAGAGCAGAAGTTCACAGGCCACAAAAAACTTCAGAGTTACACACTAGGCAGTACAGGATTTGAAAAATATGAAAGTTAGAACCTAAGGCATCACGCTGACAGCACTGGGACAGGTTTGGGCTGGCAAAGCAGAAGCAGAAAAGAAAATGCAGTCACAGTTGTAAATTTTTATGAAAAACACCCTATCTCCTACAAACCCCTTTTATGGCAACCTCCATTAATAAAATTTTACTGATGAAAATCAATTTATAAGTAATATTAACAGCAAATTCAGATAGCAATACATTTTCTTCAAAATAAATGACAACTCTGCTCTACATTAACCTTACCAAAAATTACTCTTAGTTAGATTCAGGTCTGTCAGGTTTTTCTCTTTACTGCCACCAAGGTAATTGAAAATGAGTATTAGCCAATTTAACTAGCATGACTGTAAAAAATTATGGAAGTTAATGATTCCGTTCTAATTTTCTTAAAAATACAATCACTGATGATGTAGTTTAATTAGGAATTTTCTTCTTAAATCTTCCCTGCACAAGGCAATCTTCTCATGTTCATTGAAAAAAATAGAGAACAAAGGGAGATGTACTGTTTTGCTTACAATGCCACTTGCTTTTCTGAAGCTTCATATGACTGTATAAAATAGCAGTCTGTAATCTCATAAAATCTCTTTTCTCAATAGCACTGTGTTCTATTTTGTGACGTGAGGACAAATAATTTTTATAGAGAGCAGCAAAACTACTTATGCCAGTAAGTTCCAAAGAGGGTGGAAAATACCCCAAACTAACAAACTGAACAAGGAACACTTCCCAAACATTTCACCACTGCATCACTTCATGAAGAAAAAAAAAATCAAAGGGAGTTCAAAAATATTTTTTAAATTAGGATTTAACTCATTATTTATTAGCATTATTGAATATTTATTCAAGTAGGAATTTTTCATCAGTAACTTGTTAAGTTTCTCTTTCATGCTAATATTAAACAGTTCCAGAGGTACAACTTCTTTCTTACAAAATTTGTGTAGCTTAAACTCAACAGTTTTTGAGATTTAAAATTTCAAAATACTTTTAAGTCAGTTTAAAATTTGTTTTGGCCCATGAAAATAAACACATGGCACAGTGATAATTAAGAATTTTTTAAAATTAATTATTCATACATTGCAATATATCCAGATTTTGAAAATAATTGTAATTCACCTCAATGAAAGAATTGTAAGGTTTTTATGTCTATATCTGTAGTCTGTAATAGTGCCAACCAAAACCTAAGTAGAAGTGGTCTCCCTTAAAGCATTTACTGCAGTCAAAAATGTTGATATAAAGCCAGAGTAAAGGATGAATGTGGACTTAGATCTAAACATGCAAAGAGAACTTACTTTCACAGGAGTATATCAAAAGTCTATCAAATTTCACCTTTGGTTTACAGTTTCATCCAGAAGAAGCATACCATGAATGAATGACAGAAACTGCCTTTCTGATCCTCCACTATGGCTATTGCATGTTCCTACTTTAAATATTCATTACCCTCTTAGGGGAGTGTATTTGCTTCTCTTTATGCTTTTGGCAAGTTGAGAAGGTCCACACCTTGGAAATGCTGCCAGCAGAAGAGCAGGGTAAATCTGAGACTTAATAAGGCTCAAGCTCACTTGTGGATCTGTTTGCACACCCAAATGAACCCATGATGGTATCAGCCATCAGAATGCAGGCTTGAGAGAGAAGTCCTCAGTGGCTCAACACTCACTTCTAAAGCACAGACTGTACTGAAGAGATCTAGAGATAGATGGAGCCCTGTCAAAGTATCACTGCCCGACTAAAATCCGAGATATTTTTCTTTGTTTGATGTTCATGAGGATTATGATGCCAGACTCAGCAGTCTGTGAAATATAGTAACCTGGGTTTTTATCCCCTTGTTTGGTCTTCCACAAAATCAGATAGAAGCCTTCACGTTTCTTTAACTCAGCACAAAATAAAACACACAGCAAGACTTGGGGCAGCTAAAGATCCAGCTCAAGAGAGCAAACATGCTACATAGTGAAGCACAAGCTGCTGAGCTGGACATAGCCAGACCATTCAGATGTTAGGTTCAGCTCTCTCCTGTATAAATGCAGTATATAAACATGGTCTTGGCATCTCAAAGTTTTGTTTGAACATAAGGAGTTTGTTGGTGGAATCGCAGGACAGATTTCAAACTCAAACACAAATAATGTCTAGGAAAGTCAAATTTGGTCTCCATCCGCTGCTACCTTTTCCTTTCCTTTTCAGCTTCTTTTTCTAATAACTTGCCATGCTGAAAATTGAGTCAATTGATTGGTTTGGTTTGTTGTTTACAGAAATATATGTACAGATCTGTAATTTTGTTTGAATTTCAATTAAAATAAAATCCTTTAGATTAAGCAAAAACTGATAAGCAAATTTTAAATCTTTTTTATAGGTAAAGTGAAACCTGGTCTTAATTCAAAGTTCTTCCATCTTGCCTTCATTGTTAAGGATGTTTATTTTTAATGTAACAGAAACATTAAAAACATTCTATAACATATAAGATATATTGGGTGATACTGTAGACAGTGCTAGAATCCTGTGCACTGCTTGAACTGTGTCTTTGAATTATGCATAATCCTCATGATCTCCAGCCTGAAATCCCACTGGCTAGGATCTATTTAAACCCAAGTGTCTCATTTTGTTTTCCATAATCCACCAAATCATTCCAGTTCCAGCAGCCCAAATAGTACCCACCAACTTCTTGAAGAGCAGATTTAGTTTCTCTTTCATATTTCAAATTCGTAGGTCCATTTTAGTATTTTAACACTATTTATGCTGGTTACTCTAGACATGAAAAGGGAATATCTGCACAGAGCATTAGCATTTGCTTTAGCTGTGATGCCATTTTTCTCATAAAAGCATGATTGTAACCTCATCACTCATGCAGGGTATCTTTCTGCATAGAATGTCAGTCAGGAACTGAAATAATGTCCACATTCAGTATGATAGTTCTTGCAATAGAATTATTCAGAAAAATTAGTTTTGCAAATGCAGTTTCCTGCAAATTTGCATATATTGTGTGTATCTAATTGTGCTTCTGTGCTGTTCTTATGGATTGCTTGTCAGAATCCACTAAAACGCATTTAACCTCCAGCTGCACCTGCTCTAACCTGCTCTTGTATCACAGCTGTTTTCTCACTGCTAACAACTGGAAACATCTAGTCTCTCACACACTAGACTATCATCATCAGAAGTTATGTTTTTAATAGTTATGTAAAAGACCTTTCGAGAATCAGAAAAATATTTTTTTCAGTCATCACATACCTGGTTTCTACTTCTTCTGTTTTTGTGATTCCATCAACTTTAATATTTCATGGTATGTAATGGGTTGAAGACAAAAATATGGGAACCAGGGTTGTGACTTACAATTTTCTCTTGTGAATTTTCTGGAAATTTGCTACTATTTGAATGAATATCAACACCAGCATATTGATTAAAAACTGTTGTGAAAAGAATGACAAGGGTATGCACAGATTTGTATCTTATGTTTACGAGCACATATGTTGAATCTCTTCAGAGGGAGCATTTATTTGTTATCCAGTAGCTGGGATGTTTTCTTTTTTTGTTTTTTTTTTCCTTTTTTTTCAAAGAACTGAAGGTAGGCCATCAACAGAATATGAATACAGAGTCACTAAAGTTTAATAGATCTAGTTTAGTAACTAAATAGACTTAACAGATTTAATAGATTTTTTAGTAAAAATCTGTTATCGGGAGCTGTCAGATATAAAACTTTTCTCTAAACCTTCTATAGCCATTTTCCTAAACCCCATAACAGGTGATAGTATTTGAACCATAGTATTCTTTGTTTACAAACTATATAGCAAATTTTTGTCTTGCTGTTATGGATATTCTGTACTGCCTGCCTGATAGCTATTGAATTTGATTTAAAGATGTTAATTTTGACCTTGGCATGGGAACATACTTAAAATGAGCACAATGGCACGTGACCATACTCACATTAGTAAGACCATATGCTCACTATTGGAAAGCACTCTTCTTTAAATGAGAAAACTATAGGAAAGCTGTTTTTCATGAACATGCTGTGTCAAAGTTTTTCCCTTTACCTACAGCTGACAGTTTCAATCTCTTACTTTTTCAAGACCTAAGAATTAAGAAGAGTATATAGAGGCCCAAAATATCTTCAGTTCCAATGAGAGTTCATATCTACAGTAGTGTAAGATTTTTATTTCCTATTTTCTAAAGGATTCTGGTTTTATTTCTGTGATAAATTCTGCCTTTAAAATACATGTTCTAGATCTAGATGCATTACTTTAACCTTGCTTGTGTAGCTTAAAAATATTATTTACTCCAGAAAAGCTTTTTATTTTCAAAAGAGAAGCTGAACCCATTGAACCTGATTGCTAAGGAAGACAGTCCTTCTGAAGAATTTAATATGGGCTGAAAAATAGTTCTCCATCCACTCTTGATTTTTTTTCCAATTTCAACACACTTTCCCTGAGTCAGAAAAAAATTTGAGTCATTATAATCTCTAATAAAAAAAAAAAAAGTGTACACGCTCTCATAAAAATAAAAATTAATCTCAGCCTTCACTTTCCAATACTTTCTGAAATCCAATAGCTGCTTATTGAGTGCAGGTACTTCAAACTCAAAGTGTCAAGTACTCACTGAAGAGGTGCCACTAAGGGTTAGCCATCGTTTGCCAATTGTAAGAAAGCACAAAGTGTGCAGTCCCAAAACCTGAGAGTCCAGTTCATGCTGTTTCACACTGACTGCTTAAAACTATGTTTTCTTTCAAAACCAAAATATTTTTTGCCCGGTATCTAGGCTTTTATCAACTGTAGACTCCACAGAGAAAATCTTTGGCTAGTTGCAATGGAATTACTTCTGAAGTACTTTTGAACAGGAAATGGTTTCCATTCAAAATCAGCTTTTGACATGTTATTTACATACATATTACTAGGAATAAGAGAAATAATACTCCTACATACAGAGGGGTAGAACTCCTGCAGCTACAATATTTGTACAACAAAAGATAATATTATTAACATTATTGTGCTTTTCTCTGCAACACTCCTCTTTTGGTTTCTAGAAGGTAAATAATCTACAATTATTTTTTTTGTGAATGACAGACTCCCATCAATGCAAAGCAGTATTGGGTGTGCATGGCAGGGTTTTGGCAGCCAGGGGATGCAAGAATGGCTTCTGTGAGAAGCTGAAAGAAGCTCTCCCTATGTCTGACAGAGCCAATGCCAGCTGGCTTCAAGCCAGACCTGCGACTGAGCCCATCAGCAATGGTGGGACCTGCACTAGAGCAGCCTGTTCCTGTGGGACTGCACCCATGGAAGGGACCCAAGCTGGAGAAATCCATGGAGGACTGTGTCTCATGGGACCAACTGAGTCCTGAAGCAAGGGAAGGAGTGGTCCCTCTGAGGAGGAAGGAGTGGCAGAAACCATGTGTGAGGAACTGATTGTGTTACCCGTTCCCTGTGCCCCTGCACCACTTGAAGGAATGGGGGAGAGAATTAGAATAAAGTTAAGCCTGGAAAGTAGGGAGCAGTGGGGGGAAGGTGTTTTTAACGTTTTGTTTTACTTCTCGTTATTCTGCTCTAATGTGATTTGTTATAAATTCAATTAATTTCCCTCATTTGAGTCGGTTTTGCCTGTGATGGTAATTGCTGAATAATCTCTCCCTGTCCTTAACTCATGAGCCTTTTCACTATATTTTCTCTCCCATGTGCAGCTGAGGAGAGAAGGGACAGAGTGGCTTTGGTGGGCATCTGGCATCCAGAAAACATCAAACCACCAGAAGACCATACTCTAAATATCTAAAATTCTCATGCCAATACAGCACAGGAAACATAGGGGTGTTTTGACTACAGCCTGGAACATTAAAACTAAGCTGTGCTGGTTTATGCACAATCAGAAGTGCTGCTGGATGGGGATATTCAGGCCTTGCAAGGAAGAACTGAGCTGACTTAGGCACTTTCATGTCTTACTAAAGAGTCATCTTTCTTCTAAAGATTACATAACTCCTAATTGAATGTCCTCTGTGTTCTAAGTACTCAATGTATCTAATTTCTTGTATATAGAAAGAACCTGTATTATAACTAAGAACTTAGTTAACAATCATGATTTACCCTTGATTGGTTAGCAGAGAGGACAGTAAAATCCAGCAGCTCTTTTAATGCAAAATAATGTCCATTACGTTTTAGTTGCCACAAAGTCGCCATGCTATTTTGGACCTAAAGAACCAACCATGAAGAAACACAACAAGAATTTACTCTTACTCATGTCTCAAAGTATTTTCATTGGCTTCATTTGAATGTCAGATCTTATTCTAAGCCATATTTGCACATTGCCTATGAACAAAAGCTTACTGAAATGGGTAATATTGAAGGTCTAAATCCAAATGCCTAAGAAAGATAAAGGGAAAGAGCCAAAAGATCTTTGTCTATTTAAACTAGTATTATGCTCCATACAGTATAATTAAAATACACCAAAATGAAATGGGTAATCAATGAACCTTGAACTGATAGTTAAATCAGGTAAAAAAATACTGAGAGAATAATTGCTGAGAAAATGGAAACTTATTCCATATTCTGAAACATCTGACTCATAAAAAAACCCTTTTCTTAAAGGTCCTACTCCTAAATAATGTATTTCTTTCTTTCCAGAGTGAGAAACATCATCTTTTTGTATAGTAATTTTGAGATTATTTCTGAGAAAAATATTTATGTTCCTAAATTTTATAGGTTCCAACCAAAGTAAGCAGATAGCACACATACTAGAATAAGCAAGAGACAGAGTTGAAGTTTATGTGGAGGAAAATCCATATTGAGGTAAACGAGATATGAGATACCTGTGAGATACTTGGAGTTCTGTGACCCAGCTGTCTTTGCTGTTGCCATCATGGGGCTGAGAAGGAGGCTTGCATTCTGAGATATTCACTACCAATAACTCTATTGCATATTGCTAAATCATCCTGGGTAGCAAATGCATTCCTCCTTTGTCTCACATCAGTACTAGCACAGAGATCAATCTAACACTCAAATTCACCCCATTCATTGGGTTGACCTGGATTTCATTGCACTCTGAACCCTTCCATTTTAGGTACATTCCTTTTCCATGAGGTAAAATTACTAAGCCATAACTATGGAACAAGCATTAACCTTTTTGGCAGGTTGAGGTTGACATGGGGCAAGATGTGTTAATATTTTGATCTGAATTATATGTATGTACCATACTGTAATCACTATCTGTGATTTGCCAGATGCTAAAAAATACTATAGTCCACACAATTAATATTGCAGTTAGAAAAAAAAAAAAGTGAACCACTGAAGAGAATTTTATTTTTGCCTACCCAAGGTAACAGAATCATCTCTCATTTCAGGTTTTCAAAATGCTTTAAATTTATTTATTGACTAACTAATTACACACCTTCTTTCTGTGCAAATAACTGAGATTCAGCATCTTGGAGCACAGTCCTCAAATCCTAATATAGCAACAAACTTCTTCTGGAACCCTCTGCCACACATAAATTAACTAATTAACAAAAAACTAACTTAATGACTTTCAGTGATTTGTCTGTTAAAAGTAGTAGATCCATCTCTCCTCATTCTTCTTACATATTTAATCCCTGAGGGGCAAATAAGATACAGAAGACAATCTTATCTATGACACAAAGATTCAATTAGTTTAACTCATGCAATGGATCCTGGCTTTTTTCCCAAATGCACTTGAGCCAGTTGCAATCCAGTTCTTAAAAGGGGTATTTCTACTAGAGCAAGTTTTAAGTAAAAAATACTCATGCGATGAAAGGTTTCCAGGAACACACTGTAAATGTGTCTCAAGGTTAGTCAGCAAGTTGATAATGTCAAATCTAACAGACCTGCACACCATTTCCTCTCTCTCAGTTATTAATGAAGAAATTAATTTAGAAGGTTTGTGCTGCTCAAAATGTTATCACCTCCTAAAAACTTACAGTTACATCCTTATTAAAAGAAACTAGTAGTCATGTGTCAATCTATTTTAGTTAACAAGAAAAGCTCCTTGAGTATTATTTGTTAAATTTGTATAATCACTATATAAGCAAGCAGAAAAGAAACCCATACTGACATACAGGAAAACTTCCAGTCTTGTAAAGAGGTTAGTGCTGTAAGAATTAATTAATTTAAAAAATCTCAGAGATTCAATAATAAAAACTACATGTACTTTTTATCGTTGTAAGGCTCCATCAAATAAAAATTATATGAAACAAAATGAAAAGGTGCTTTAAAAATTTTGGCAGGAGGATTTGCTTTAATGAGTGTCTAGTTTGGCTAGTGAAATTATTTGAGTGACATGATGATTTTACTTCTCTTTTCATACAAATTGAATAAAAATTGATTGTCCTTAACAAAAAGACACAGCTGTGGTTTCTCTCCTAACCTCTTTCAGGTATACCAAGTATATGGAGAAAGAAAGGAGTTGAAAGAATGAAGTTAAAAATTAAAGTTAACATTTACTATTCTGTTCAGTCTATAACTCCTATACTAACTTTGACATCTCTGAGAAGCAACAGATGTAGTTTTTATTTTGTTTATTTTTATTCTTATTGGGTTTTTTTTTCCAGTTCCATGATGGTAAAGATGTATAGAGAGGTAAAGGAAGGTTTGGGGGTTTTTTTGGAGTTTTTTTGTTTGGTTGGTTGGTATTTTGTTTTGGTTTTGTTTGTTTTTTTGTTGTTTGGGTTTTTTTTGTTGTTGTTGTTGTTTGGGTTTTTTTTGTTTCTCTTTGAAAACGAGAAAGAAGATTGAAAAAATATATGCTTTTTTGTTTGTTTATTTGTTTTTGTTTTGTGGGTTTTTTTGGGTTCTGGATTTTTTTAAGAAAAAAGAGAAGTAATGCTGGACTTGCCATTTGTATGTTTAAACCATCTGATTTAACATTTGAGTCTTTAGTGATGGTGCACTACTGACTTAATTTAGTCTCACTGGAATTAAAGTCATGTCAATTTATTTTCTTTATTGACATTTGACAGGCTAAAGGGATATTTCAGAAAAGTTTTCCATATTCATAATTGATAATTTCTTGTGAGAAAATCTACATTTGAATTGATAGAACCATTTGAAAAATATACAGAAGTACTTCTATAAAATAACAGCAAAAATATTCTACCTGAATGAACTTTTTTTGCATGGCTTCCCAAGGGGAGTCAGTATGATCTACAGTATTCTACAGCACCCAGAGCTTGTACATGGGTCTTGAAATCTTATAAATCAATATAACTGGAGAAAATTTTTACACAATATACATAAGAGAAAATATCAAAACTGCACATATTTATTTGCATGGCATGTGAATGTCTAAGTTTTATATATTGTTTAGACAATGCAATAAGAAATGTGCTTTTACTTAGTCTTTGATCCATGCCCCAGCTGTTTAGTGCTTTTAGGTGTAAAAGGAACCAAAGCTTCCTTGAGAAGATATCTGAAAAATTTCACTTCAGAAGAATAATTTAGGGGTGAGAAAAACCTTATATAATTACTTCCAACATATGTTATTTGGTGTTTATTGATGGAAAATCTGAGTTAGAGCTGTGAGGAGTCTTAAACAAAATCATTATAGGATAACAAATATTAGAGGAAAAAAGGTTTTAACAGAAGAAATTTTTCTCTCTGTACCAAAATGTTCCAGGAAGTGAAACATTAGCTCTTAAAATGCAAGTATTCTAATTCCAACTTTTTTCTTATACACAGAATGTCAAGTATGTGAAGGGAATGAGAAGGTATCACAAAAAGTTACAGTCTCCATCACACACCAGAGCCCCAGCACTACAGAAAACACTCTTAGGTATAGTTTTGACCCAAACCAAGAGGCACCTCTTTAGTGGACAGCAGCACAGAGACACTTCTTTGTGCTCTTCTTACCTTGAAATAAGCTGCTTACCAGGGTTTTATTTTTTCTGTGCCAATTGCTGTGCTGCTATGACTACAGAGCTTTTGATGTGATACGTGGTTTCTTTGAAGCTAAATTGGCACTCCATGCACAGTGCTGCAATTTACAGTATTGGGGGACCAATAAAGTGGCTTAAAAGTAAGCCACTTTTCCTCTTCAGGTCTTCCAAAAAAACTTGTCTCAGCTAATAACTGAGTCTGTTGTTTGTTAAAGTAAGCTCTGAGTAGATGTGGATTTTTTTTTTTTTTTTTTTTTTGCCTACCAAGGCTTTAGCTTTATCCTCTGAAATCTGTCTTGTGTTTCCTTCAGAAAGAGAAAAGTGCCATATTGCTACCTACCTTCATTTGTTTCTGTTGTTATGGTGATGGTGGCACATGCATAATGTGTTCAGGGCTGGTAGAACTTCTGCAAAAGACAACTAGGACTCTTCTCACTCTATCTGTAAGATATTGTTATTCTTCCAATTTGGTAAACTGTGACACAAAAAGAAAAATAGCTCATCTATGGTGATGACGAGAGACTTAGCCCATTTCTGTTGAAATAACTGGGATACTGGGATAACACCTCCAGCTAGTGTAGGTCAGAGTAGTTCCTTTACAATCAATGCTATTGATATATAATATCCAATGATTTGGTTCACATCTGAAAACTTTTACTTTACCAAGGGTGAGTACAATAAGGATATTTTTTCTGTTATATCAATGTTCAATTCTTGTAAAGACACCAAACTAATGTGTAATTTTTTCCATTTGTCCCTAAATCTGGAGTTTTTTCTTTGTTTGCATGGGAATTCTTCTATCACTGCTGCATTTCCAAGCAAAGACATGCAGTTTTATACTAGCAGAAGGCTTGTGTTCAGTAAGACAGACAAGATGCTTAAACATAAACAGAGACCTTATAAACACTAAAATGTAATTTTGAAGAAGGTAGTTAGGTGAAAGTCCAACTCTTGCAAACAGCAACCTGATAAATTGGCTGTGATCCTCTTTAAGGCACTGCTGAGGAAATAGAGAATAGTAGGATCCATCTCATCTCCTGTACACCACTATATTAGGAATGTCCTCTGCTAAGGAAGAGTCTGACACACTTATGAAAAGCTAAGAAAGAATCAAACACCCTAAAAAGATCAGAATAGATAGGGAGTGTGGGAATAATTGTTGTGGATATTTTTTTTGGTTTTTTTAATACTTTGTTCCAAATTATTGTATATCTTCTGGTCTAGAAAATGGCAGTAAGTTAACTCAAGGGAAGAAAAAAGATATAATACTTCTATTTTGCAATATAGAAAGAACTCTTTTGTTTTGGTATTACAATATCATACCTACTGTGGCAGAACATTCGTGATGTTCCTTAAGACTCAGTCTAGGCTAAAGGATGGTACAAATTCCATGTCTTATCTGAAAAATTAATTATCTTCTGAAGAATGTCACGTTTCCTAAATAAATTTATTGATGCTCTCTGTAGTCTTTCAGGGAGAAGGAGCAAACATCTTTTGCTTCTAGTATTTGAAATAATGAATCAATTACATATCCTGAATTTGATAAAAATGGAGAAAAGTGCATCAAATATTTTCAATTCCTTTTCCTTTGGCATGCTCAGAGAATCAATAAATAGGATACAGAGCTTATAAACTACTTAAACTAGAATAAAGGAAGCAATAACCACTGCTTTTATCCGCCTATGATTTCAATATGATGATTTTCATTTCTGACTAAGCTGCACTTTTACCCATATGAAATTATTCTTCTTCCTCTTTTATTGCTGTCATTTTTAATATAGTTACATGTGTTAAAAATGAAAACAAATTAATAGAAAATATGTTCTATTAACAGAATTATTGCTATATAATATTGCTCCCAGATGCACAAAGGGCATCTAGTCATGTCTTTTGTAGCCTTCATCAGGCAGAAATGGTAATAAACTGACAGCACACAGACAGGGGAGATGAGCTACCACACTGGGGGACATGTGCTGCTAGAATAGATGCCAAGTCATGGACAACCATGAGTCACAATTTCCCTGTGTAATGACAGCAGGGCCACTGCTAAACGGAATTCAGTTATTAATGTACTACAACTTTCCAATTGCTAAACTATGGGTTGAGGATCTTCCAATATTTGTGATACTGCAGAGGAAAAATCCTGCAGAAATAGGGATGTAAATAGACAGATTTACAATGGTGTGATTAGGATCATGGTGTGGGTTGGAGGAAACCTGGAAAACCTAGTACCTAGTTCCAGCTGCCCTGGGCAGGGAGTCCCCCCTCTGTGTGCACTGGTGTAGAGGCACTTCAGCTGGGATACTGACCTCTTCACCTCATGGGAGGAGCCCTCTCTTAATTCCTTTGGGACAATTTACAGGTACTTCTCTGCTGATTCCTGGTTCCTCTCTGACACTCAGAATAACATCATCTTCCCTCACCAAATCTAGTTTAAATTCCAGCTAACAAACCCTGCCAGGTTGCTACCAAGAACAACCTTATTCCCACGTTTTCAGGCGTGGTCCATCCGATGTCAACATGCCTGGTCTATCTAAGGTGTGTCCCAGATCATAGAATGCAAAGCCCTTGGTGTGGCACCACCCCCACAGCCAGTCATTTCCTCCTTCTGTTCATCTCCTTCTTCCTGGGTCCCCATTTCCAAGTGGGAGGATGTAAGAGAACACTGCCTGTGCCCCTGACAGAGAGAACTCTAGCTGTGACTACACATATTTTTGTGCAGCATAACTCCAGTTCTGATCATAAATACCATCTTTAATCTCAGTGAAGGCATATTTGCCCTGGATTTTATGTTGCTCCAAGTTACGCTATGGCTCTGCTGTTACCTGCATATTTTCTGAAATTTTGCAATATTGGGCTATCTGAAGCAAAAGTGGTTCTATGTAAGTTTTGTTCTCATAATGGCAGGGGATTTCAGCTCATTCTTGTAAAAATCCTGTGTACTACACAGACTTATTCCCCTATGACATATTTTATTTCCACATGAGACAAGAATTCCATTTAGCACACCTTTTTCTAGGTGTGCTCTATGAAAAACTGTCTTAAAAATTCATAAGGGGTTTCTTTAGCTATTCTGTCATGATAGGGAAGAAACATTTTTTTCCATAAAATGTTTAATAAAATCTTATTTTGCTCTATTCAAGCTTTCATGTTAAGAATTTTAAAATTTTAACAATAATAACATGGAACTCTTACTGAGAAAAATCTCCATGAATATAGTGTGTTTTCCTTTCAGAGTCAATTCTTTCAAATTTTCATTTCAGAACAAGTTTTGTTTCTAAATTAAATCTTACCATAATATAACTCTAAAGGTTAAGTCTAGACACATCTAACCAGTGCATAAAAGAAATAATGAAATAAATTCTTAAAATTACTTTACCAGAAAATATTGATCCTATGAATTTGTGGTTTTACCATTCAGGTCTATAGAAATTTTTAATTATCATTCTAAGTGTCCTTCAGTTTTGACTTTAATAATGTCCTACATATGTGGATAATCCTACGTGGAATATTTTATTCTTTTGTTCATATGTTTGCTCTTATGTAAGGTATTTTGATTTCTTCTTCCTTCAGCAAGGCTACTGGAAAACTGTATTAAACCATAAGGAAAGGAATTTCTAAAAATGTCTCTTACTAAATATTTGCAGTATAATACTAATTCTGGGATATCACAGAACAAGTGGTTGTTTAGGATCATGACAAAGTGTCTAAGACAAATATTATCTGTAATTTTGTTTTTCTTCTTAATTTTGTAGATACAAATATTCAAAGAATAATACAGGAATTAAGCACGTCAATTGAAGTTTAGGCTCCTAAATATTTCAGAGATTTGTTAATACATTGTTACAGAATTAAAAATATGAATTTGTTTTGTTCATTTCCAATCAGAAACATATAACTGGACTCAGTGCATTTAAGATAGTTGTTCACTAATTACCCAGGTACCACCAGCGTGACAGTCCCTCTGCACAGCCTGCAATTTGCATTAATTTTAAAAGCACTCAGGATGTTTTCCTGCTATCACAACACAAGGAACAGTAAAGAGCAATGTAATTTGAAAAAATAGCATTCAGTAAAGTTGGAAAATTTGTTTCAGCTGTTACTATAACAGTTTAAGCACTGATGACTCCTTGGCTCTGGAAGGAATCCTACCACCTGTAGCTGTAAGTGAACCGAATCTTAATTTCTCTGTTGAATTCTCTTGCAGACTTACATGGAATCTTCTGCATAATTTTGCAAAGAAAACCTACATGACAATGTTTATGTCACTAGACAATGACCAACAGAGTAGATTCAGAATGAAAGAAAAGCTGGTGTTTTTTCTAGATTATGGTGGAATTTTCTGTACAAAATCCCTGTTTAATGCTTTCCCATATTTTCTCTATATTCACTCTCTCTCTCTGACCTGAATTGTTTTCATTCTGCTGCTTTTGCTCTACTGTGTGCTTCTGATTGTGCATGGGAAAAAGACACTAGCTTTTTTTCATCTTAGGTTCTCAAGCTAATATGCACAGAGGGTGGCAGTGTTCCTTTTCAAACAGCAGAATTATTATTTAGATTTTAAAGACAAATTCCATAATTGTTGCTTTATTGTAGAGGAGTCCTATTGTACTGGCTGTTCTTTACTGATAGAAATTATTGTTTGCAATACCACTATATTGAATTTAAGAAAAGTGAGTGTTTTCATAGCACAAAAGCATTCTGTGTTAAAATAATTTTAAATTGGAAAAAACACTTCTGCTTCAGGTATACTGATAATCAGAAAAAAATAACTGGCCAATGTTTATCAAAAAAGATAAAAGCATTTTTTACCTTCCTTAGTAAAATGGAGTGACCTATGATATACTGGAAAAATACAGAAAATAAACTTACTGTTCTGCCTTTACAAGTGTTGACACCTGAAGAAGTTGTAGAATATTTTCCAGGTTCATTAGAGAAGATTCAGTTCTGCAAGTTTTTTTTTTTTGGAAATTCTACAGTGAGTTGCTTACCCTTGAATTTAGAAATATAGATGAAGTTTCTAGATATTTTGTCCAAAAGAGTGAGCACAAGCCAGGAAGCAAGTCTGCAGAAAAACAAAAATAGACACAACATACCAGACTCCCAGGGTTAAGACTTAAAAATTTCAGTCATGTTTCACTGAAATTGATGTTAACATTTAGATAAAGACATTTATAAATATGCTGTTAGAAGTGTTAAGCCTGCACAGATCAGCATTCTCTAATTTTCATATGTAATAAAAACAATGAGCAGAGCTGAACAGGGTTGAATATTCCCCCTTTTTTTGGAAAAATTTCATGTCCAACTACTTTTGGAGAAGCAGAGAGAAACCCACCCCCAACCCCCAATATTACAGCTGTTTTATTCATTATTACTTGATTTAATATATGTGCAATGAGTAGAAATGTAACCTCCCACAGATGGTGGCTCAGCCCACAGTACACAAATGCTGAAGGGCAAGCTCTGTCTTTAATTAAATTTGCCTAACATTAGCTGTATAGTTTTCACTTCCCAAACAGTAATTGTTCAGTCTGAAATTTTCTCCTGACACTTTCCATTTTGGAATTTCTCCTTCAGGCTAGTGGGATTTTCTTTGGGCAGAAAGAGAAGGAGGAGAAAGAAAATGAGAAATATCCACATTGTGACACACTTCTGTGCATCAAATAAGACATGTCATGAACCATTAGGTAGATGCAGACATAGGGCAGGTTGTGGGTATGAAAGATAAAATAACTGCAGAACGTTATTAATACAAACACTCGCTAATAAAATTACATGCAGAACTAGAAACCTCTTTAATCAGCATTTAATTCTTGGTCTTTTATTATTGATAGGTCTTCATCTTGGGAAGGGCATTAGTTCAAGGCTTTACATAAAAGTAACAGATCAATGGATTAGCCCTTCAGGAGAGGGACTAATTATTTTAATTAGAATATTCTAATTAGAAAGGTTTGAACTGATGATTAAAGAATCTTGCATGCCTGGAATTTCAACGCATTAATTGTTGAGTAAACATGATAATATATGTAGAATGTATGGTACCTTGGCTAAAGAGCTAAGGTGCTCTTTTTTGGAATGCCTGAAAAAGTCATGGGAAAGATTTTGGGAAAGATGGTCTGAATTCTGCATGCCAGGTGTTGAGATTATATACTTTCACATCGAAGATCCAGGAATTGTATCCACTATTCTGTGTGCTACAATTTATTAATAATACAATTTAATAGAAAAAAAAGATATTCTATATTAAAAGTAACAATCTAAAATCAAATTATCTCGGTAAAATACTCAATGAAGCACATGGGTGATCTCATTTCACTGTATATTGAGGGAAGTTATATTTGCAGAGTAATCTCAGAAGTGAGATGCCAATATATTTTATTACTCTTAGAGACAAGATTAAATGGGAAGAGGGGGGAAGTGAAGATGTAATATAATCAAATATTTATCATTAAACATCTAAATTAATCTGATACTGACATAATAGTGCTCCAGTTTCTCATATTTTACACTTTGACACCAGCAATCTAAACTAAATAATTAGAAAGAGATTGTGTGAAAATTTAAACAAATAAAACACCACTTCTTGACACCAGGGTAAACATTGATAAGTTCCCTTATGTTCTTTTCCCCTCCAGGTGCTATATATTTAGTGCTTAGAGACGTTAAAAAGAGGGTTCCAATTCAGTAAATACCCTGAACTTTATAAGTCTGAATATTTGGCCTCACACTTCTTCCTCTTCTCCCCGCACTGCAGTCTGGAATTTTGCCCATCTGTGACAGTACCCAGGCAATCACAAAGCCATGCTAAGTGTGCACAAAGAATTTGAATTACATGTTCTAAAGCAACTTTCTTTTAAGACATCTCTCAGGACAATAATAAGAAAGATAATAAGAAAACATGTAGAAAATAGTTTTCTGATCACTAAATATTTTTAGGACATTAAGGGTTGCCTTATTTTTCTTGGGCTGCATCACTTTATTTTATACTCTGAACAGAATTTGTGCTGAAAAATGTTTGATAGGATATACTTAAACAGAAATAGCTAATGATGGTTAGGCTACTCATCTAGAATATAAGAAACCATGGTTCAAATATATGGGATTTGCAGATATTCCAGTGCATCTTTTAAGCCCTGAGCATCTCTCTTCACATACTGCCACATTTTGCAATAGAGCCCACAAATTTCTTTATGTATAACATCCACAGATATATATGGCATATTTTCTTTGTCAGTATTTGCATCACTGAGATTTTCAAACCACAAAAACTAGATGCACCATCCCCTTGGCACCTGACTTTGAGATATTTATATGCATTAATTAGATTCCTCCTCAGTCTTCTCTAGAATAAACAGGCCCAGCTCTTGCAGTCTCTCCTCACAAGAGATACTTGAGTCCCTTAGTCACCTCTGTGGCCCTCCACTGAACTTTATTTTTATTTAGCTAGAGAAAGGTACAAAACAGCTGGCAGAATCAGGGCCTTCACTTTGTAAATCTGTCAAAATGCCTGTGCACCTGAGAGGGTAGTTTTAGATATACAGACTTGTGTCAATACAGATCAGAAGAATTCAGTCAGGAGAAGAAGTAAGTTGGATTTCTACAATATGATTTAGAATGAGATCAGGGGTATTGTGTTAGAAACAAAAAGAAAATAATATATAATTTTATACAACAACAACCAAAAAAACCCCACAAATGAGCAGGAGAAAAAACATCCACAGAAGGTCCCTAAACAAAACCAGAATTATCATAGGCATACATTCATTCCTAAATTGGCATTTGGTGTCACAAGGAGAATTTATCTAGAGACAGAAGAATTCTATAGGCATAAAAATACTGGAAAATTAAGTCCCATAGGAGTCACAGTATCTCATCAGAAAGCAACAAGAATACACACAAAATTTTGCATGTCATTATCCTGAACCACTGAGGACATCTACCAATTTAACAAGACAATACTAATGCAACTGCAGCACAAATGTGCATCTTATGTGATGTTTTCAGAGCTTAAAACTGAAGAGAACTCTATATCTACATGTTAAGTGCACCTTAAAATATATTCCCATAAGAAAGAGCCTTATCACATCATAGAGCTTAATCAAAAATTGTGTTCCAGTTAAGACCACTGAAATTTCAAGTTTAATCTCACATAAAATATGCAACCAGATTCTCCTCTACTTTAGGGAGAAAATCCAGTTCATGAACAGGGATTTTAAGTATTTATTCCATTTATTCGCAGCTTTCACTCAGCCAGTATGTCAGCTGCAGTTAGAGGATATAAAATCTTTCTGAATGTGTTCATGTACTGGAGGAAAAATTAGTGGCATTATACATAAAATGCAAAATGATTGGGCCCTGTTTCGGAGGGAGAAGTGATTGAAAATGGAGAGGGATACAATGGGGAAGGGAAAGAAAGAATAAACTTGGCATATTTTATGTGGTTTTCATTATGATAACAGTAATTTTACTTGAATTTCTTTTCCTAGATATTTTAACTACTAGGTAATTACTTCAGAATTTTATGGATTTTGATCTGCAATTTCTCTCCATACACTTAATAATTTTCATGGAATGGTAGTTTTTATTCAAGACAAGCATCCATTGAGAGCTGACTCAATAAGTAGGTATTTTGGCCTCCATTTTTTTTTATTTCTATCCAAATGAATGTGGCAAATAAAATTTAATCCAAAAAAAAAAAAAAAAAAAAGAAAAAAGTGAGCAATTTCATAACACAAAGTCATAAACTGGAAGAAGAACTTGCATCATCTTTATATCCTTAAAGTATTAGTCTGTCAGCTAGTATCTATCAGTTAGCTGTCTCAGAACTGCTTGCATTTTTAAAAATAATACAAACACCCCTTTAAAAAAAAAATATTTGCATAGCAAGCAGGAGAGAAATGTATCCAAGAATAGAACAAATTATAGCACTTTGTATTAATAGAGCAATTATTTATTGCTCATTAAAAAGCTATTAGTAAAATATTGTTATTTATGATAAGCAATAAACAGCACGCTGCTAAGCAGTTGGCAATAGAAATTAGAAAGCCATGATATCTATTAGTTGGAAAGTTAATTTATCTAAAAATTGTTTTCTTCAAATGTTTAGCGGTATATTTGGGTTTTTAAAGCAATGACAGTTAAAATATTTTTATTAATCTGATCTTTATGAAAATTACAGCATTTGCATGTACTCTGCTCCCGCTCATTACTCATGTCTTAACTCTCCTGTATCTGTTGCTTATATATGCATGTTGTTTTAAACTCCTAAACAAGTGGGCACTATGGGTTATTATTAACCCACATCCATCTAATCTTAGATGTGGGCCTCCAGTTAGTAACAATGCAGAAGTGTTTTCTCTATTAGAAAATAAATCTTAATAAGTGAATTGTGTTAATGAATCATTTATATTTATGAACCTTCTGAGAAGGGTAAAAGTTTCCAAATTTTGGTTTACATGTAAATATTCAACATTGAACTTTGCAGTATTTTCCATTGGGACTGAGGAGATGACCTTTGCTATTTTTCTTTTTTTCTTTCTCTTTTTTCTTTTTTTCTTCTTTTTCTCTGGTAGAATAAAAATTTTACGACATAGTTTTCTTAGAACCTCCACATCCATATGCATTATGGTGTACAGGTTAAGGAACATTATCACAGAAAGGTTTTCTGAAGATTTAAATGTGTTTAACTGCATTGATTTAAAATCAGTCCAGCTGGTTAAATTATAACTTCATTTAATAATTTCTTTTTATTAGGAGTAGATTTAAACATACAGATTAGCCAAGAATAGGACCTACATGGAATTTAAAAATAAAATACAATATAAATGCTGAAAAACCTTGTTAAGCTAAGTATTAAGATTTGCTACCTAGAATGATGCCTCCATCTTGCTTCTAACTGCAGTAGGTTTGACTTGGCTAATTATCTTAGTTCTAAACTCGTATGTAATCATTAGCAAGATCATGAAGCCAGGCAATTCCTGTGTAAGTTCTTTAAGAAGGAAATTGTTAGTGATGGTTTTGACCTTTTTATAGTTGTTTGGCAGTTCAAGTGTGTGTAGGATGTATCAGATTTTTAGGTTGTTTTCTTTCCTGCCCAAGAGAGTTGAACCTGCATCTCCTACCACCCCTGAGAGGACCATTACAAACAACCTATATGCACCTCTCTTGTTGGAGCTGTTCACTTGCTAAAAAGGGAACCAAGATTAATTGGGCCCAGGGGAAGCACTAGACTGTAGCTTGGCTTTTCATGGAGAGCTATAAAACTTAACTGTAAAAATCTCATTTGATTACCCTAAATTCCAGAGTCTCGATTATGTGTTTGCATTAAACTGTTATAAGGTAAAACACATAAAACCGGGAAGAGGACAAGAACCTTCAAAGGAGGGTCTCAAATTAGCTATGAACTTCAGCTCCCATGAGCACACTGAGTCCCAAGAAACCTGTAATCCTGACTGTCCTGTAGCACAGTTTAAACAGGAGGGATGGAAACCAGCCTCATCACACATCGTTTAACTCACTGGGATGAAGTGTCTCATGAGAAAGACAAGCTTTGTTCTAAGCCATCTCAGACAAATAAAAGGGAAGATAAATACATATTTTATGTTTTCTGGGCAAATTTTATGACAATTTGCTTCAAAATCAAAATATTGGATTAGTCATTTTCTACTACTACTTTATCTTCTCTTTGTTTTAAATTCTAATGGATATACTCCGAAAAATACGATAATGTAAGTGATTTAAGGGGGTTTGACCTAACCTGCTTGGTGTTTTCTTGAAAGTCAAAAAATCCCACTTTCCAGACTAAAGAGAAAAATTATCAACTTTCTTGCCATCAGTATTAAATAACATATATTTATTCTGCATCTCATATCTAGAGGACAGTTTTGCTAAGAAGCAATGTCCCTAACAGGTGTTGTATTATGACACAAAATGTCTTCTTGAGGACAGCTGATACAGAACTGATTCACAGAAATCTGTGCAAACACTTCTACGGATTTAAACATATCTTTTTTCATGAGTGTTTTCCAACAGTGCTTCATTCAAATTCAGAACTTCATCTTATGTTTTTACATTTAGGTTGGACGTACCTCAATCTACTCTGTGATAAGTGGATGAGAATATTTACTAACTTTGCAAAGTTGACATTTCAAAACTCTAAATCTCATCTGGATGGCTTACTGAGAGAGGAAGAAAAAGATGTACTTTAGTATGTTCAGATTGTGATTTGTTTGCCATCTTGTTCATAATAATGAAATTTGACTTCTGCTTATACATTTTGAAATAGAAAGAAAACTAAAATAATCCAAATAAATCTCAGTGTCTTTTAAAAATGGAGATAAATAATCTTCCTCCCCTCCAGGTCCTAGCTGTGCTACATGATACAATTTGGAAAGAAAGATCTGATCACTGATTCTTGGCTTCTGTTCTCGCTATTGCTGGCTGCTGCAGAAAGAAGTGTTTTCAGCAGACAAAAATTGACAGAAATACATAAGCTCTGTTGGCAAGCAAGTTCACACTTGGCCTTTACCAGTTGGTGCATCAAGCTGATGGCTGGCCAAAAATACATTACAAAAAAATAAAAATTTACTGATCTTAAAAAGATGAAAAAAGTCCATCAGACATGCCCCCCATCACACACACATGTATACCAGAGAGACAGAGGTGCCAGCTCAGGATTGGATGTCACACAGAAAGGGAATAAAAGCAGTATGAAAATCAGTAATGTCTTTCTCTCATCTTTGCACTCTCCGCTGTTGCTTCCACTCCAGTCAGATACATCTTTCCTCAGTTATTACTGAGCTCACTTGCTTCTCTCAAAGGATCTTGTTTTCTACATGACCTCAGGCATTAAGATTTTTTTTATTTTTCCCTGGAATGTTATATGAAGCTACTGGGAGCTGCAGAAGATATAGTAATCACAGCTGTTTCTTATAGCCTGTGGAATGAAAAATTTTTTGTTTATTTGTTTGTTTGATACAAGACATTCATTCAGAAGCTTTAGGGAAAAAAAAAAAAAAAAGATTTGGAAGATCATGTTTGGCAGCAGCATGTATTATTACACAAATATTTAATTATGTAGGAAAATGGTTTCTTGACTTCTCTTCCTGACTCTTGCCAGAGATGTCCAAAATTTGTAATTCAGCAAAAAGCCAAATTTTTTTGCCTTCATGGTACCTAAAATTTTATTTAAATAATTTTATCTGAATTTTAAAGTTAGAATAGTTGATGCCTTTTTTGTTGAAAAACTGTTTGAGGTACTCAGATACATATTTTTAAAATTTTAGGAAATCAGTATATATTCTACAGGTGTGAAGGCAAAACTTCCAAAACCATTCAAGTGCTGATCTCAAGCCATTCTAAATGTGCTTCAGCTCACCTATTTCATAATCAGTTAATTTACTTTTATGTATTACCTATGAATACACTATTATGCAGGTCTGCTAAGCAGTGCTAATGGACCCCAAAGTCAATTACCAAGTAAAATAGGCAATAGAAAGTCCGTAACAATTGCACTGGATATTCAGCACGTGGAATAACTTAGGAGGATGAATTTTCATTTACTATCAAAACACCACTCCCAAATGTTTTGAAATGTTAAAAGATCTCAAAGGCTATGCTCTTAATATTTTTCTACAATAAAAGGATATTAAAGAACTGGAAAGGGTTCAAATCTGGTGAATCAGACTTTGCACAGATTAGGCTGCAGTTCTAGAAAAGGTGAAGAGAATTAATCTGACTTTAGAAATTTATGCCTTTTCATATTCACTGTAAACATCTCTCATAGAAAAGGACTAAGTTAAACAAACATGGACTTCAATTATTGGTAACTGATGTTGGGCATGTGTAATAATTGGATTTATTTGGCTTCACACTTTAAAAGACTGGGTTTAGCACCAAGAAAAATAGTAAAATGGTGATAAGAAATATGCTTAAAACATTTTAAAGAAAGAGGAAATAACTTTTTTTCTCATCTCACATCATCATTCTTTAACTGAGATTCAGTAAAGATGTTGAAGTTAAATAAAAAACAGCATCCAACATGAAAAAACATCCCAGTTTTATCAAAAACTGTAAAGTAAAAAGATTTTTTTATTTGGAGAAAAAATAGTTAGCCTCAAGATATAATTGCTTTCAAAATAATTTTTATTCAGTGTTCTGAAACCACAGCAGGACTAGTCATCATAAAGTAGTTCATTTGTATATGTGGTGCCAGATATTTGGCTAAGTCAATTATTTTTTATCTTATGCTATCTGAATGGTTTAAGAGGGAGTCAGCAGCCCTTTATTTCTGTACATTGTGCCTTTGTGAATTCTGCACTGCTGACAACAGGTGTTGAATACACTATGACTGTTGGAGACAGACACACTTAAATCACCAGCCATACCAGAGAAGGATATGGTATCTTCTAGAGAGGCCCTAGAAGGACTTGGGGGTTTTCAAAATACTGTTTTCCTCAGATGAAAAACAACCAAAAAAAAGTATTGGAACAATAATTAAGGAAACTAAAATCACTTAATCACTTAATCACTTAAACACAATAGGAAAATTAGCACCTCTAACACTGGAAAACTACAATCCTCTGACTTACACACATGTACCCTCAAAACAGCTGATGTAGGTCATGCTTTATTTAGTTTTTCAGAAGGAAATAAAAGCCCAAAATGTTTCACAGTATAAAAAGATATTAAATATATGAAAGTTAGTTGTTTAAAGGACAGCTGTATGCTTTGTCTCCCTTTATATTTAATGATGTGAAATGGGTAGTTCGAGAGAATAACTCATTCCAAGTATTTAAGATCATTAGAGATCTCTCCACTGACTATGAAAGAGGTATAAAAATTTAGCTTATTTTTGAAAAATACACTTTTAATCCTGCAAATATTCAGGAGATTAATTATGCTTGGTAACACACATGAACAAGAAAGGTGAATTCCTACCCTGACATTTCAAAATTGACTAGTACAATTTCTTTTACAGAAAGTAACAAAATATAGTCATATCATCAAATTTTATTCATTTTCCCCAAAGCTCAGATGATGGCTCAGAAGCAGTATAAATAAAAACAGAAATGATGATCTGAGAAAGACAATCACCAAATAGACACACAATAAGATGTTATTCTGATCATTATAATTCTGTGAATAAGAACACTGGGCTAGCAAGTTTTTGTGTCTTCGATTGTCACAATGCTGTCCTCTTCCTCTGTCCACTTACCCTGTTTCATGATGTTGTTGACTTATGCTATTTACATCCTTTAGAAGGGCAAGAAATAGAAGAAATGAGGTATAAGACCACATCATCAAGCACCAGCGTAGTAAGAAGGTGATGTACCTTTGCCATATATGGATGCAATTAGGGAAATATTTTGGTTTACGTAATCTAGTAATTAGTGTGTTTGAAGAAGAATTTGCAAAGATTGGGTTTAGGGAAGAATAACTATACACCATATAAGACCATAGAAGAGCACAGGAAGGTGATTTAGGTCTTGCTCTAAATAGTTGAAAGGTAAGATAAAAGCACTTTGGATCTTTTAGAAAAATTTCAACCTCAGAGAACATTAAAAACGCTGCAAATGAAACACTGCCTGGGGCGGCATCATATTTAATTTTTATGAGGAATGAATGTATTTCCACATTCCTATTTTTAAGCCACGTTGTGATTTCTTGGCATTTCTATTACATAGATGTTTGGAGAATTAGACTGGAAATCTGCCGTACATGCAGAGCAGTGTCTGCCAGGTGCCTACAGTGCACCTCCTCATAAACACAGCAAACCTGTGAGAGCTCTGGTGAGACCCCAACTCTCCTGCTTCAGTGCTGAAAAACTGTTCCTAGCTCAAATACACCCTCCAGATTGAAGGTTTCCCCAGTTGTAGCTCTGCCAGTCAGTGGGCAGGAGATTGGGAGCCTAAACTTTACCAGAGAGAGCTGAATTTGATAACCCACAGATTGATTGTAGCAATAACTTTATTGATCAACTCCTGTCCTTGAAACCTCAGAGTAGTTTGAGGAACATTAGTACTTGTGATTCAAGGAAAATGAAAACACCCAAAAGGTCAAATAGAAATGGAGATTGCCTGTCAGTCAGTAATTTCCAGCAGCATGAGAGATATGAAGGTGACATTAGGATGGGGACACTATAATGCTCAGAAGCTATCCTGCCATTAGCATCTTTCATTACAGAAACTGCAGACATTTTTACCATTTCAGTTGTTTGAATGGGATAGATACCAGTGAAAATATTCACCTAGCAAATCAATTACTCTGTCCACAGCATATGAGAATCAAGCACATTAAGTAAATAGCTCCAAGTATTCAGACAAAATGTTTAAACTTAATTTAATGTACATTCTGTAAGAACCAGAAGAAAGAACTATGAAGAAAATTACGGTCTACTTATTCACCTAAAGATGATATAAAGCTTTGGAATGCCCAATTTATTCTAGTCTATATTATTGGTAGATCTTCAGAAGATTTGCATTATTATAATGTTAAATCTTTAATAGTTATGGTTATCACCAGGTTACTGAAAAAGTAGGAAAATGTAGAATTTTTTCTTCTTAAATAAATAGCATGTGTTTATCAGAGTCACATGGTACATCAAATATGTCACCTTCATTCATTGCAATAATTAAAGCAACTTGAAATAGATTGCACCCAAGCACTTGCCTTACAGATGCCAGGTCCTTATCACCAACCATTTTGTTCTTACAAATATTTTCCTTATTGGCCATGCCACCTGCTGACTTGATTTTTACCTATGGGGGGGTGGGTTATTCTCAGAAATATGTTAACAGATTCTCTGGCTTCTATCAATGTTGCACTGAAGCTCCAGGTATCGAGTTTGGCTGAAATCAGAAGATGTTTCTGGGATGATGCCTGAGAAATATGGAATGGAACTTCTTGTTTATTGAGAAAATTAGCAAGGATCATGTTCTAAATTAGAGGTTGTTGTGTCTCAGAGCCTTTCTGCAGATTCTCTTGGAAAGCTAAGCATAACAAAACAGACTAATAAATGAAAGTTATAACACATTCGTATTTTAGGTCATGTAACAAATTTTAAAAAATAAAAAAGTCATAATCACAAAACCTCTCATGGGAAAAATTGCTGGGAGAAACAATGATTCTGGAAAGGATTCACAGATAATGATAAATGAACTCTCAGTGCTATGCTGTGCCAAAAATAAAAAATTGTATCCTTGAATAAGCAAAAAGGAGAACACTGAGTAAGATTAAGGGGAACATATAATCTCTCATTTGACATATGTTGACTAGTACTGTAGCAATGTTGTTAATAAATCAGAGTGAAAATTGGTAATGTGAAGAGAACCTTACAATAAATGAAGCTCAAGGAGCTACTGTAGCATCCTAAAAAGAACATAAATTTGGAAATTAAATTAAGAGGGGGCTTCATGATCTGGTAGTTATCAACCAGGATATCTTTGTTCTACTTAAAGTAGATTGGTTAGTACAGACTAGATCAAAATGCCCCTTGTTTAAAGTGCAAATCAGCTATTAGAATAATTGGTTGTTGTTATGGGGGACTTTTTGTAATTGTGTATTTTTTGTTCAATATTGTTTTCTAAAAGAAACTCCAGTTAAAACAGGAATTCATTCAGATCCATCAAAAAATGAGCCAAAAGTAAACAAAAATAAAGTGCATTACTTTGCACAGAACACATCTCCATTGATTAAAGGAGTTAAAAATGAAACAGGTTCTAAAGTAATGCCTATCTTTATTTATGTCTCATCAAAAGCTCTATATAATTTCCTGTTTTCCTGAGATTCCCATATTCTCGCTAACAGTAAACAACTGTATCACAAAATGATAGAATATCCTGATGTGGAAGGGACCCACAAGGATCAACAAAGTCCAGCTCCTGGCCCTGCAGAGGACAGCCCCAAGAATCCCACCTTGTGCCTGGGTATCCATCTCTACCTCCAGCACTAATGATTGAAAAGGAAACAGTCTTGGACTGGGCAAACAGAAGAAAGCTCTGCACCTCAGTTCTGTACCTGCCATATCTATCTCAGAAAGCCTCTTTTGGTTTACATATTTTTATCAATAAGAGCTTGCCAAAAAACACGTTAGACAAACTAGAGAAAGATTTAATAGGAGAAGTAGTAAATGAAAAGTTGCAACATCCCATGGCATAAACATAGTATGAACCAAGCAGATTTCTTTTCCACTACTTTTTACAGCTCCTTGTTAAAAGGTAGAAAAAAAGTGCTCTCAGAAAAGTAAGCTAATATTTTTTTTTCTGCCTCCAGGCACTCTAGAACACATTCTGTTATCACAATTGTTCTCCAGCCTTGTCTGTCTGTGTCTCTACAGGACTGTGGGCCTATTCAGAATGAGATCAGGTCCTATGAACACTACAGATTTTCATAGCACCATGTGCCCAACTTTAAAGTTATCCAAACCCCACATATTTTCACCTTTCTGACTTTTTACAATTGTGGATGCAAAAAAGGCTAAAGCAGAGAAATTTTTCAGCTTTCTCTCACAAGTATGTGGGAAACTCTTCTTTCACATGCAGCCTAAGGAAAACAGATAGGATGTTAAGTAAGCTACTTTTCTGTCCTTGCACCTGTTGTTTTTCACAGCATTGTTTTGGGAACACTAAGACATGTTTTGGATATGGGTGTCTTACCATCTGACCTATCACCTGTGAGAGGTGGTGGGTCAAGAGGCCAATCATGAATTTTCTCTAGTGGACTGTGTTAGAAAAGGTACATTTTTCATTAAACTTGGCTTCAGCCATTCATTCCTGACTTGAGTCTGCAGTCTCTTTTTCTCTGCTGTCTGAGGTCTACAGTGACATACAATATTGACAAAGTTTTACTCCCTTAAGAATGGATACAGTATTGATCCTACCTAGAAGCCTGTTGCAGGTTTAAGAGCTGGTGATGCACATAAAATCTAACCTGAGCAAGGGCAGTCTGTGCTGGGCTGCACATGCAGGGTGGCTTTCAGGCCTGTCACATGCTGCACAAATGATTTGGCTGCAGAATAACCTCAGTCAGCTCGTGGTAAGAGAGGAGCCAGCAGGCAGCTCCCATCTGGTACCAGCCATGGCCTTACCTTTATTTTGAAGGACAACAAGAAGTTCTTGTAAGAACATTATTCAGGAATAGATTTCTCATAAGGTAATTGTATAATAGCTCACGTAACCACAAGGGACAGCTTTTCTCCAAGGACAGCATGCACTTAGTGCAGCCCACTGTGGGAAAATCCACCCAGGATTTGCCTGATGCTGCCCAAATGGGAGATGTTTATCCTTTGGAAGAATGCAACATTTTCTCACTATCTTTATTATTCTTCTAATTTTTTTTTTTTTTTTATCAAAGGAGTAATTTTATTAAAGCATTTGTTGCCAGGCTTCCCTTATTGAAATCTGGAGACAGCCCTATACCATCTCCCACTTCTCCTCACACTGCTTCCCCCTCCCTACAGTACAGATAAGCATTAATGAAAGGGGAATTGTGAGTTACAGGCCTCTTCTCAAAGTGAGAATTACCAAAAGGCAATCTAACAGGTGAAAGAAATGAATTGAAAGAACCTTTGTGTTTCTTATTTTCCACTTAAAGGTTTTGCTGTTGACCATGTACACAGTGCCTACAACACAGTTGATTCTGAGGTGGGTCAGGGAATTCTTTCATTTCACATTATCAAAATTTTCCATTGTCCTGTCCTACCTCCCAACCCCAACCCCCCAAAACACCTGAAAATAAATAAATATCTTCTGCTAAGTTCTCTAAAAAAGCCTCCCCTAAAACAGTGAGGCTAACTAAGCTCTATAGGAACTACATGGATAGTAATGCTTTGAGACACCTCTGAGACATGGATTACCTTCATGCTTCTTTCAGTAGCATAATAATGTCATAACAGAAATAAATTTCAGTGTCTTCTGTGCTTACTCAAATCCAGTGTTGGGTGGTTTGTGGGAGTAGTGTGAAGGGATTATTCATCTAATACAGGAAGGATACACTCAAGGACACTAATGAGGTCTGCAGTCTCTTAGGAATTTGTTTTTCCTAAATAATTTAGACTGCAGATCTAAAACACCAGGCCCTAGCAGAAGAAATCCTCAAAACTGCACATGTAAATGTATAACTCTCCCCACTGTAAAGTAATGTAATTGTTTTAGCCAACACACATAATCTCTAACATGCTATTATTATGTGCTAGAGTTAAAGCTGAAGAAAATAAGTAATCCTTTCTTTAAACCATATATTTGCCAAATTCAGCATCCTGTATTAAGAAACAAATGAACAAACAACCTGCCTTGCCCTGCAACTTTCACAGTTGTCTAGAGCACATTTCTACATATTCCTCTGACATATGGCACTACATCCTCACCTAAAAAACACATTTAATTATAGAAACGGTAAACCAGAATATATGTCATGTTCTTCCTGATGTCCAACAGAAACAATTTCATTGTGATTATTAGAGTTCATCTGCTTAGTGATCAGATACTTGTCAGCTTTTTTCTGAATTATTCTTTTATTCATGAATGAGATTGGTTTGTTTCTATGTCAAATCCTTATGAGATTTTCTTTTATAAGAACAGAGAGAAAAATATTTTGATCTTCACATCTATTTATTTTAGCAAAATCTTGTCTCCTGGACTAATTTTTGTTAGAAATGTGTTAATGGATGTAAGTCCTTAATATTTGTATGATCTCCCAAAAAGGAAAAATGTCAGTTGTTCCTAGGTATTATTACACCTGAAAAACTATATTACCTTTTTCTCTCCCAAGTGGAACTTTTGGGAAAGAATTAGACTTTTGACATCATATAAAATAGTACCTTTGGGTTTCAAACATCATTCTTGCAGAGTTGTGTGTATATCTATATTTTTTTGTATCTAAAAAAATATAGATATACACACATGGGTTAGATAACTTCACTACTGAATGGGTTAGATAACTTCAAAGAAGTTAAAGTCTCTTTTGAAGTCCAATGGTGAGCATTGGGAATAAAGGAATACTTGGTTTCCATGTACCTTTTTTTTTTTTTTTTTAAATATATGACTCTTGGAAAAGAAACTTAAAACATGTAAGTTAAGCCCATCACTTTTGAGCAGTCGGGAATAAAAACATATTGATACATAAAACCACAAGCTTACTAAACAAAGAAACAGAAACACATCTGGTATTCACTAAGCCTGTTGGCATGTGCCAGTGAATTTGCAGGCAGGCCTGGAAACAGCCAGGCTCATGAAACCTACATTTTTAGAACTACAGCAGTTGTCCTATAAATTATTCTGCATCTAGGTCTACATAAATAGCAAAGACAGATGCACAACGCTAGTGCCAGTTTTACAAAACATTATTCCAGTCAGCAAGATGCTGCAATAAATAGGTTAATCATTTTTAATGTCTTTGATATTCATCATAGCAACATTAATCAAGATGAATTAATTTGGAGTTAATGCGACTTCCTTGTGAATTGCCAATGGTATTTACTTGTAAACTCAGTTTTTGAGGACATATTCAATCTCTTTCATTCTCAAAACCAACCTTGCTTTCTACACTATTCCACATGAACTATGGACTTCCATACTACTGTTGATACTGATGCTTGGTGATCTTTTCCTCTCTAATCATTTTTTGGTTTTATTGATACCTACCAGAATAATGGTCCATCCAGTGCTTCTCCTTTGAGTTTTTTTCCCAAAAATGCTGGTAAAATTTTTTTCACCCGATTTACTAGTCCATTGCTGGAAAGCCACATGACTGATTTTGCCTGCAGAAAAATATTACTTTTTTTAATTGTCTCAAATACTATCAGATAAATAAAGTTCCTCATACATAATATGGAAGTAACTAGAAGAACTTTTTCATTTCAACTAATAGTTGTCTCTAAATATGAAATACACGTTACTGAGTTTCATTAGTCATATTTTTAGTGAAATTAAATCATTAGAACATGGGAATTAACCACATCAAAAAGAAGCCAGAATATAAAGTAGAAAACAGTTCAATGCCTTCTTAAGTACTGTCCATACTGAAAAATGCAACTACTGGTCTGGTACAGAAGAAAGAGAAAAAAACATTAAGAAACCAAAAATCAAAGCCCAAAACTCTCAAGTTCCTGTTCAATACCTCCATAAATTAAACATTCTTTGTGGCTCTGGATCAATGTTCACTATATTTCCTTAAAAAAAATACTAGGTTTAACAAAAAGTTCCGATACATTATTTTAAAAATCTTTTATAGTTAGAACATTTCAGAATCCTGCCACAGTGGGCTCTTTTCTGAGGTTTCCAAATCTCACTCACAATGAGTTTTTAGCAGCAGACAACAAGTGTTACTGTATATACACACACATATATATATGTGTGTGTGTGTGTAGCTATGTGCATGTTTTAAATTGTTTTTGTATCACGGTTCATAAGTTTGAGGAACAGTTTTGTTTTCTAAGTGCAATATTGTGGCATATAGATGTACCTGAAAAGGAGGCCTCAGGTTTTGTCCCAGGTTTTGCAGTTTGGTCCACTGAAGCCAAAAGTTCCATTTCAAATTGCCCTTAAAGAAGGAAAAATTAATTATGATAAAATATTAAATGCATTTTATCTAATAAAAAATGTAGTGAAAATTTCAAAATGAGGCTAAAGAATTGCTTGCAGACTGTGTATGTTGTATAACTGTAAAACAGATATTGATTTCTAGTGTTCTCATTGCCTTCCTCTAAAACCAGTTAAACATTAGGTAATTAAAATAAAAATTTGCATTAAATTCTAAATGAACAAACATGGAATTAATGAAAAGGTTGCTCTAATCAATCGTCTCTCTTGGAGTAGTTAAAATTCTTTTGATTTATGTCAAATTGTTGCCTAGAGAGAATATCAAATCTTATTAATGGTAGAATTGAAAATAAAGAACAAAAAAGCTACAATAACACCATGTAGAATTCACACCATTTTCTCGTCTCCTGAATTTATTGTCCTTTTTTTTTATTTGTCTTCGTTAACTCACAAGTACCATAGAAGCAATAACTGAAATGGAAGCAGGGTAGAGACATCTTAGGAGGTACATCAAATCTGAAAGTGCAAATGCCATCACTTGCAGCGTTCAATTCAGTTTCAGAATCACAGCCTTGCAGTTCTGACCAAAGACAGAGGCCAAGACTGCAGTCACCAGGAAGCAAGAATATATTGAAGAAGCACATAGAGGCCTGGTGAGATTTGAAGAGTGGGAAGCAAAAAGCAGAGGAGAATGCATTTTCCAAGGGTTATCTACAACTGCACACAGAATATATCAATATGAATATATTGTATGAACAAGCAGGAAGCATTCACTGAGTTCACAGGGATCTCTGTTCAATGTTCAAGCATTTTCTAATTCATAGATTGGGTATAACCAGAGATATCTCCTTGGGAACAACCAGGTCAGGTGAGCTATCAAACAGCACATTCTAATGACTGCACCAAAGTTCTGCACACCTGTAAAGGTGCTACTGAAAGCAGAAGGATGTTAAATATCCCAGGGAATACTAACTGATTCTTTTCTAGATATTTTAATATGCTATGGAATGAATTCATAAGCTAAAGGGAATCCTGCTATGATGTGTTTGGTTTTTTTGGTTTTTTTTTTTTTTTTTTAAAGTCTAAAAGGAAAGGAAAAAACCCAGACAAAAAAAACCCCAAACAACCATCACCTTTCCAGTAATCAAACAGTATTTTTTTCTTTTTGTACAATAGATGCAAGAACCATTGATTACTTATCAAAGAGCAGGCTAATTTGTTGAGGACTGTGAAAAAAATCATTACAAGGCTTGAAATATTAGGAGAGTCCCCTTGAAAAGTACATTTTAAAAACAGCAATTCAAGTGAGGTTTTATAGATTTTCAGTTTATCTGGTATTTTGAGCAATAGGCTTTGAAAAGTCACTGCTATCACATGGAATATGATTTAATTTTATAAAACTGTAACTAATACATGCTTGTTCATTTCATGTTGCCCTTATATCTGCCTTCTAGATTTCTAAATGCTCTTGAACTCTGGTTTATGATGTCATAGAGTCTCCATTATTAATCTGTGGGGAATTATAAGACATAACTACTGTTAAGAGACATCTAGAGAATAAACACTTCAAAACTGAGTGGTTAAAAATACAAATTGAATTTACACAGATCAAAACAACTAAGAATAAATTTCACAGTTTTGTCATTTAACTTCTATTAAAACTGCTTTTAGCAAGCTTTATCATACACAACTATACTCCACATACAAGTACAAGCATGTGCTTTTATTAAATTTAAATTTTATTTCTCATCCAAGTTTTAAGACACTTTCTTTAAAGAACCCCGAACAAACAAAAGAACAATAACAGAAATCCCCAAAACCACCAACACCTCTCCACTAAAAAAAGAAATCAAACAAAAATAAAACTAAAACCCTACTGCTGATATTTTTCAATTGACATGCATGTATCTGTGTGTATTTCTTAAAAAAAAAATAAGTAGTTCTGGCTTAGCAGAAGAATATGTGGTACATAATTAGAAGGAGGAATTGACACTATGAAATGAGCAAAAGAGATTGGTGTTTGCAATGTCACATATTTAGAGCAGAGGCTGAATTTTGATTCCTTTGACTGTCAAGACCCACTATGTCCTTTGCTTAATAGTAACCAACTTTGCTTTCTTCCTGCCTCAAGAGAGAGAGAAAATAAATAAAAGTAAGGGGGGAGAAGAAATAAGGAAAATATATGAAAATTATTATTTTTATTTGTTTAATTTCTATTCTGCTCCAGGTAGCACAGCTACTTTCTGCTTCAGAATCTCAGTAACAAGAGGGAATTTTTCCACAAAGAGGGCAACAGTCAGAAAACAACTCTACCCACTGATGTATTTGAGTGAGGGGCCTAGGTTATGGTGTTCATTTTGAACTAAAGCAAAGTTCAGTAATAATGCATGACAACCTGCTTGTTTCACAAACCTGTCATAGAACAGGAATATTTTCTTTCTCAAAACCCAGGCTTCCTAAATCTCAGACCTCCACTGTGATAAATGAACACATACTGTATCTGAGACACAGATTTGCTCTTACACCAGGAAAAAAAACCAAAACAAAACACAAAACACCCTAACAGTTTTAGGTCCCTCAGCTTGGGAATTTCTCATGGTGCACTTCAGTTCCTCATATATCAATGAACTAGCAGAACAATTGCAAACTATCAACATCTAAATCTCTCAAAAATACCTAAGGCTGGAGCAGGTATTTTGTAACTATGACTGAACACTTCACTGCTAGACAACTCCACAGTGAATTGTCTCAGGCTGTGTGAGCTGGAGTAAATCATAGAACTGTTTTGAGTTACAATATGGGGACAGCCACATAGACTGTTCATAAAGGCACCTTTGTTTCTTTTCCTGACTTCATCTAAATTTCTTGGCTGCTCAAAGGCATAGTCTAAAGAACTGCCCTCAATTTTCATGGAGACAATTAATGAATAAATAAACAAATTATAAATCCCCTGAAACAACAACAAAATTACAAATGAACAAAAAGTTCACCATTCAAAAACAAGAAACCCATAAACCTATGCAAAATGTATTAAGAAGAAAATTGTTCGCAGTGAAGGGGTCCAATTTTCATGTTGTAATTTTTGAGGATGGCATGAGTTTGAAAGAGAAAGCAATAGTCTTTATTTGAGTTTCATGATGTAAACAAAAGAACTCCATAGATCTAAACATGATGTTCCTTTAAATAGACTGTCATTGCTAAATTCTTTCTTGCTAAAGATCATTAGAGAATTTTATGCCCATAGAGAAAGTAAGATTTCCCTACAGAAATAATTAGAGTCTGATGCAGTCATTGTTTTGGTCTGCTAGTTTGTAGACTACATTTTGTACCTCAAAGTAAATAGCAGGTACAATTGGTTTTCAGTGGAATAAGAAAGGCCATTCCCTCAGGTACTGCATTTCCGATGATCCATGAAAAAGGTTTGTAATGAGCTGGCAATTGACATTGATTATCATTTAAAGGCAGTGAAAACGTACAAAATGTGCTGCAAAGTTTTCACTGCTAAGTGACATCCACAACAGTGAGGGGCAGAATTTGTGCTTCCTTGAAAGAGAGGTATGAATTTCAAACACCACGTGTCTCCATTACTTTCTGTCCAGAGGCAGTGGTGCTGTGCGAAAATTTGGGAAATAAAAAGTTTTTTGTTCCTTCTTGTTTTAGAATTATGGTGAAATCACTACCTTGTATTCAGTGGGTGAGATGTCAGGTTACAAATTCACAGGTAGACAGCAGTATTTCTGTGCCACATATTGGCAGGACGCTGGCAGCTGATTGCATTCTTCATTCTCAGTCACTCAGTCGTGTCTCTATCAGAGTAGCCCACACCTCACTGTCACACAATTTGCTGACCCTGGAGATTGCTGACATTCTAAATACAGACTGACACCTGTTGTTTTCAGGACACTTGATGTTAAAAATGGATGAAAAGTTGTTTTGGGGAGATCAGACTTACTTTTTGCAATTTGAAGTTGAGCAGCTTCATCAGCCTGCCATTACAGGATAGTGCCAGCCCTTCCATTGCCCCATTAGCTGCCCTGCCATTCCTTGTGTCAGTAATACAGTGAGGGCTCTGATGGTTTCTCCTTCATCCAGCCTTTACTCAGTATCAATTTCCAGCCCCAGAAAGAGCTAAAGGAGAATGCAGTTCAGTTGCCTGAGTTAGCATTTTCAAAACCAGCATGACTTAAAATCCATAATATTCTCCATGCTCTGTATTTGAGATTCAAAACAAGAATTGGAAATAATAGGCAACACGGTGGGGTGGTGGGGTACCACATCTGAATCTCATGAGATAGGAAGGTACAATTAGATCATAATAAGTGATAAAACTAGCTCATTTTGGAAAGCAACACTCCTTCTGCAAGCTGTTCCTTGTATTAAAATTGCATGTTAAGTTACAGTATGTAACTATGTTTTTGTATCTGGTTGAGTATTCTTCTTTTTATTCTTCCAGTTGCCCTGGAAGCCTGTGTTTGGAAGGCAATTTCACTGATGGGGGAAGTTATTTTGCATAATAGTGTATCATTGTCTAATGAATTGCAGTCTCTCACTTGAAGGGCAGACAGGGTGAGAGGTAACAAGGTTCAGCAGAGGAAACAATAACTTAGAATGCAGTACATTTTAAATAAAATAGGACACCACAGAGAAACTGTGCCTTCTATCAGCAGAAGCATCAACAGGGCAAAAAGTTAACAAGGTGTACCAAGTAGGACAAGAAGAATGTTGGATGTTTAAGTCTCCCATATTTCCCCTGTGCTGATCTTTTTCACTGTTGCATTGAATCACAAAGAGGGTTGTAAAACATGCAGGAGAAGAGCTCCTGTTCATTGTCCCCTGAAGAATTTTGTTTCACATTGGTCTTCTGTTTGTATTTTTTTTTGTTTATACAAGTGTAAAATATGTTTGAGCTCAGTCACTAATAACGTCTTTATAAATGGTTACAAAAATAACAATACAGTAAACTGTATTCCTGGTTCAATACTTCCTATTGCTTGCTGTCAAGTTTGTGCTTCAGAAATAGGACATTAATGATGTTGCTCACAATTAGGATGTCAGGGCAAAACACTCATGCATACAGAGCAAAAATTGTGTATGAAATAGCCTAACATTTTCTTTTTCAACATTTTCTTTTTCTTTCCTTTTTTTTTTTAATCAGTGAAACATCAGAGCTTCCATGGAGCACCTCTATGAGTGTAGAGAAAGAAGTCATGCATTTTAATGATTTAGGCCCTTAACCATATGTGTAAGGCACTTAACTAAATCAAAGAGGTTTCATTAAGAAATTATTTCTAGAAAGAAAAAGTGTGTCTGTAATTATTATTTCATTATTAATAGAACCCCTTACAATTTCAATTTTTACATATTTCAGGGGTGATTTTCAACTAAAAGATGAATTCCAAGCATTTTGCTGTTTCGGCCAGCTACCAGCACTGTTTTTGTGCTCCTCCCTGCAGCAGCCAAGCCCTCGGGGACCCGCGGGCAGCCTGGCCCCACCTCCGCAATCCCCACCATCAGCTCCTTGACTGCAACTCAGGTCAGCGCACGTATCGATTGCAGGGCAAGTGCTGGTGCTCAGCTGAATCCCACGGGAGTATAATCAGCGATGCTCAAACCACCGTTACACGGTATTGAGAGTCCTCTCAGGTTAATAAAGCAGAAGAATGGACAGTTTCTGGCTCCAACAGGCTGAAATTTCAGGCACCTGCACAGGCTGTGGGATTATGACAGTTTTAGGGTTTCATTTGTAGGTGCCTCTAGGAGCTTTTCTAGCATCTATGAAGACAGGATTTTGTGGTCCATTATTATAGTGTGTTGCATTTATGTAATATTTCAGTTGTGAAAGGAATGAAAAAAAAAATAGTTTTCCAAAGGAAGATAATTCAGAATTAGGAATCTGAAATAATAGTCATGAAATACAATAAAGTACTGCTACTGAGTGAACATCCAATAGTTTCAAAATGTAGATCTAAACCAACCTAAATTATCTTTCTATATTAATTAGGTTTAAATTTAAGTTTAAAAATGAAAGGAACTAAATAATATCCTAGTATTAGCAGATACTTTTCAATTATAAAATTGTCTTCCATTGGGCCTTTATAATGAATATTTTATCAAACCTCCCTTCAACATGTACTACTACTTGTTTGGCTGTAGTGGCTTCTCAGTCCTCCTGTATTTGCAATCATCAAATGAAAAGTAATAATAATAATAAAAACAACTCCAGACCATAAGTTCAAGCTGATGGAAAGGTTTTTCCTTTTTTGGCTTTGATAATGTGACAATATGAATAAAATCTAAATGGGACTGAACTCCCTGAAGCAGGCTTCTTACATATATGCAAGTGTCTGAGCCCTTCACAATAATCAAGACTATGGATTCTTTTCTCATGCCATCTGAAGTGGGGCACAACATTAATGAAGTTCTAAAATACCAGTATTGTAAAGCACCCTTACTAACATTAGGTCAAACTCTAAAGACACATTTTTTAATTGCCAGATTTTTCCATTCTTTTCTCAATTAAAATGTGATATCAAATGCTTTACACCTAATACATCTTTTCCATTAATAAACTGAACTTACAGTTTTAATGATAGCTTAATAATATAGAATGTTACATGAATAAAATATATTAAAGTCCTTTGATTTGTGGAGATGTGGAATATTTCCTTAATTCATAGGAAATCTCTGGAGTAAAAGGAAAATAGTTTCACAGGTACACAGTGTTCAAAAGAGATGATCTTATACTGCAAGAGTGGCTTTATGCTGTAATAAAATCTCTATCACACATATGGAGGAGTTCTACATATTGCCTTGCCAGAAGCTGCAGTTTGCTGAGAAAATTAGGAAAACGGTAAGTAGAGGTCAAAACCACTTAAACTTGCACACAGCTCTTTGCAGATGGAACACTAGGACTGGTTATTTCAAACATTTTTTAATCTTTTCCAATGCCAAAAAAAAAACCAAAAAAACCACCTGCTGTTTTTAATGATACACTGTTTGAGGTATACATATCAGAATTTGTGGAGACTTTATGTATCACATATCAATGTGGCTAAATACAAGTTCACACAACTCTTCTTCTTTGTGGGTGTAAGCATCTAAAACACCTCAACACCCCATCCACACAAGAGCTTTACTTTCTCCCTGGAGTTATCTTTTTTTTTTTTTAAATCACATTTTCATTAACAGTGTTTGCATAAAGGCCAGGAGTAATGATGAAATATATTAAGATTGCAAATGGGAGGAACACTGTTACTGAAAAACAAAACAAACCTAGCAAAAACCCCCAAAATTAGTTAACTTTGAGGTTACTTGATACTACAGGGACAAAGGTTGAAAATGTAGTGACACTGCATTCAAAATTCAGCACCTGAAGGTACTACAGCTAAAGTATTGTTCTAAGGTGATGAATTTGTAGAGAAAGAGCCAAAAGAAAAACAAAACAAATCAACATGAGGATACTGGTTAATCAGTGGCTGAATGTTAAACTTCATGGAGAAAATAAATGTAATCCTAGGATGTACTGTGCATTTTCTAGTAAGATATTTTCACCAAAGGAAGTTGATAATTACATTTTACAGAGAATTGATAGGAGTTTTTATGTAATACTGTGTTCAACTTATGTATGTATACTTATATACACAAGCATATAACATATACATACATTTAAGAAAAAGGAAGTAATCAAGAGAATGCTAAGACTCCTAAATACAGTCCTTGGAGAGGTGCTCATTTAAAACCTCACTCATTTTGTGTTAACCTTGCAAATGAAAGACAGAAGAGGACTGGACTTTTATGTATAAATGTCCAAGGGAAAAAAAATTTCATAATTCAATAACAAATGTACAAAACCTCTTAACTATAAACTCTTTCTAAATGCAGTTTTTAGTAAACTAGTCCCTGGAGTCAGAAAATAATGACATGATGGTATTTTGTAAATAGATCTATGAGCCATCTCTTTACATTGGAAAAGGTCTCTCTTTACGTAACTGAAAAGACAAAACCTTTCTCAATAAAATGATATATAAGAATTTTGCAGAAATTAAATTCAAGATCCTTTCCTACTAAAGACAAAAAGTTTTACTACAGCTATTTTCATATGTATAATCATAACCTTTTTTTCCCTTATTTTCTGACAACATAAAAAGAAATACTAAATAATATCTGGAAGAATGTGGGATAATGGTGTAGTAGCTACATAATTTTTTGAACACTCCCCCCTCCATACTGCTCTCTGGCCATTTAGGAAGATCAGCAGGTAAAAGGAAGCCATAGATCACTCTCTGAATGCTTAGGTGCTGCTAATGAAGGATCAATCCCAAATGTAAAAATAAAGCCTAAAAGCTGTTCTCTTAGCACTTTTTTTCCATTTTGTCATTTCACTATGAATTTTTTAACCATTTTATACCTCAGAATTTATCAGACATCTGTAGTAAAAGGTTTTACAATAATGAAAGTATTTAATTAGAGCAGATGTATTATTTGAGTATTAGAGATGACAAAAATAATGTTTTGTTATTGGTCACAGATAGGTTCCTCACTTTTTCTAGCATACTTTAATTTAGAATAATTGTCTCTTGAAAGCTTGAGTCAGCCTCTGGTAGTTGTACTAAAAGCTGTTAGCAATCACCATCTACTTCTAGAACAAAGTGAACAAATCCAAAGCAGATGAGAAAAATACTTGAGCTCATACAGGTATATGTAGGAATGTAGCTGCTCATAAATCCATCCATGCCTATCTTTGATAATTAATTAAAACTAATTCATCTGTCTAAAAGAAGCCAATCAGAACTCAAAACAGACAACATACAGAACCTTTTCCTATTCTACAGTGTCAGTCTTTGTAATCCCAGTTACTTAAGGACATTCTCACGTGCTGCAATGTTATTTTACTACACACATTCCAAACTTTTAAACTCAGGTTTGTCTTCACATAATCTGAGAAATACAATATTTGATCTTGCTTAGCTGAACCAGAAGAAGCAACAGTCAAGTTACTTTCTATACGGACACGAGATGCTTATATAGGTTCATATTTAAACATGCACTGCCACCTGTGGTCCAGGAAAGGGTTTTGAACGTACTGTGCATTTGAAGATGCAGTATTGTTACTCCACTGCAGTGAATTAAAAAAAAAAAAAAAAAAAAAAAAAAGATTAAAAATGGAGTATTCGACCAAATGCAGTTCACATTTTATTTGACACAGCAAGGTTTTGTTTAAAATGTAAGACTTTGATTCTTATAAACAAAAGGCAAACAACCTCCAAACCCACTGAACTTATGTCTTTTGACGTTAGACTTTATATGTAAGCAAGAAAAGACTAGGTATTGCACACAGAGCCTTGTCAGAATAACATCTTCACTAAGAACTTTTTTTTTTTTTGTAACACTTGCTTCATGAATTCTTCATGTGTTTACAACTGAAAGTAATCTTTGAGTAGAAATGGCTTTGCTAAATGATGCAGCATAAGCAGGTGCTGCTCATTTTCAATGCATAAAGTCTTCAATTGTTCACAGTTGCATATTTAAATCCAGAATGAAAGCAAATAGGTCAGACCAAGAAATGTGGCAGAACAGCTGAAGAGAGTACAAGAAGTAAAGAACGTCTCACTGCTGGCTCCTGCGAGCTACATTACCTTACCTCAAACTTTCACTCATCCATCTTCTGCCACCCACATCTTCTCTACAACTTTAGTGAGCCTGAAATTTGCCTAAAAAGATGAGAAGCCTCCACCAGTTCTACACTTTCTAAGTAAGACTCACTGTACCTCACAGCTGTCAGGGTCCTACCTGCATCAGCCGACCCTGCAGCCTCTCCTCCCTCAGGGCCTTGGTCTGATACGGTGCAGCTGTGAGACCTTGGAAGACGCTTCCATCAAAAGAACTATAGAAGCCTTGTCTACATTCTCCCATATGTCCTGTTTGGGAGCTGCATTAGACTCAGGCTTTTGTCCCTTCTGAAGGCTCATCCTTACCTGTGGCAGGTGTGTTTGTGCTCAGCTTTGTGCCTGGTCTTGGATTTGCTCTCTCACTGCAGATTTGGCCACTGAGCACTGAGCCTGTGGCTGATCTCCAGATCTGCCCTGCCCTTCTTGTCAGGTGCACAGAATTGCATTCCTTACCTGGGAGGGCACTGCTCCTGTCTCTCCTGTCTCTCATCCTGGGCTTCCACCTCAATTTTCTTCCCAGAGCAGCCACTTCTGCTGCTCCCTGGCATGAGCCTCTTGCATCGTAATTTTGAGAGACAAAAAGGAGACCTACAGACAGCTGCAAGGTAAAGCTATGAAAACAATTGCTGTTCTTGCCTGAATTTCTGGGTAGTAAGCATAAAATAATGGTTTTGTGTCTTAAAATCTAGTGTATACAGACAGCTACATTTTTATTGCTTAAGGCTAATAACTGGCATTTTGAAAGTGAAATTGTCACACTTATGAGTTTTAGGCCAAGAAAATTCTAATGTGCCTCACTGTTTTAGGAAATGAATGAAAATCAATTGCTTTAGAACATAAAAACCTTAGAACATAAAAACTTATGTGCCTGAGGTAGACATCTGTCAACACATTCAGGTATATGGGTTTTTTACCATCTTTTAGAAAATTAACAATGAAAAGGTGACTTGTTTAAACTCTCAGGCTAAGTTAGATGTCAGTAATCTAGAACACTAAACACCCCCAAGAATGTTTATTTAAATTTTATGATCTCTGTAAATATGTTCAGGCTTCCTGCGTCAAGTGGCTAAACTAACAAGGTGAGGTAGTCATAGATAGCAAAAGTTAAAATCTGTTTCAGCTACAACCTTCCCTGCACTTAAAAAGGACCTGAAATAAAGTATTTTTCATGACACTAATTAATAGAAAAGAAACTGACTCCTCCTGTGCATCCTGAGTTACTGTGTTGCAAAATATTCTCATGCATGTGTATGAAAAAAAAATTCAAAAAGACAAATTTTAACAATGAATACTAAACTCATTAGAAATTTCTTAGTGAAAAGCTTTCAGTTCAGGGTCAGTTCACACTACCTAAAATAAATACTAAGAGCAGCTGCTGACATTATCTCAATAGCTCAAACCTCGTGATCTGTAAAACTGAATACAAGATTTATAAGGTCAGATTTTATTTTATTAATATAAGTCCTTTGGAGAAGGATTAGAGGAGCAGATGAAAATAATAATAGTAAAAAAAAATTTAAACCCCCAAGAAACAAGGAAGGTGGCAGAGCTTGTTAGTGGTAGTTGATCTCCATTTTTCATCTGTAGAGCAGAAAAATAGGGGCTAATCTTTTTAAAGGAAACATTTCATTTAGGCTGGTGGGATGTGGGCCTGCTTGTGGAAGGCGGTGAGTGATGCCTTTGTATCACTTGTGTTTTTTCACTTTCCTTTATTTGTTAAAAGGTCTTTATCTTGAACCACAGTTTTTTCCTCACGTCTGCTCTTGCAGTTCTCTTCCCCATCGTGCTGGGGAAAACAAGGCAGAGGGGTGGGAAGGCAATGAGCAAGGGACTGTTCGATGCTTCATTGCCGGCTGTGTTCAGCTGACGACCAAGATAACGCCACAAATTATGCTCCTGATCCCTTTCCAGACCACCCCTGCTACAAGTGAAGTGTAACACCATGAGGAGTCTGTACTGCACTTCTGGGATACGTAGAAAAATGTGAAATGTGTGTACCTTTTTGTACAGATGAAAATATCCTACTGCTCTTCTTTTCCGTAATGTGAAACCCCATTAGCTGCCCCAAGCCTTAACAGGAGACTAAGGTTTTGCTTCCAGTAAATAAAATCCTTCTAGCATAGTATAGAATAAAACAAAGGTTATCCTGGAGGTTTAAATGTCAAAAGGAGACCTTGAGAGTACTTGTTGCACATCCCAGTTCTGGCACAAATTTTAGCTAACAGCATAAAATGTCATTCTGAGCAAGGTTTTAACTAAAACTCTTTCCCCTGGTTCAGCACATGTAAGAAATGATAACACTTATTTCTTCTGTGCTTTCTCAAATAAATCTTTTTAGAGTCTAAGCTCTCTTGCTGTCTCATGTCATAATATTTTAGCCACTACTATAACACCTTTAAGCCATTACTACAAGAAGCTCTTTCAGATGATTGCAGGTACCTTTATATATGAGGAAGAAAAATTTGGTCATTACAGCTCATTTTTTAGTTCTGAATTCAGCTAGAGAAGCAAACTTTCACGGTGACAAAATTATGCGATTGTACAAATAAGGTTTTACTGCTGATTTGGACTTCGATAATAGGTGGGAACCAGGTGATTCTGATTTCTCAGTGCTGCAGGATCTGGAATTCAGGAGCAGCTCACTGTTATCTTCCAAGAGTAATAGATTTTAAAACACAATAGTTTTGTCCAAAAAAAAATAAATCTGTATTGAAATTATTTTCACTGTAGTTATTTCTTCTGCAGTGTTTGGACCCAAAACAGAGTTTGCAGTTTTGGTCTCTCACTGAGAATTGTGCAACAATATATTCATTTCAGAAACTGTTAAAAAATGGAGCAAAAGGAGGAAAAGTTCACCAGCACTAGATGACAGGAGTCTAATAAGAATTCCTGCATGGATAAATTGTGTCTAAGACTGCATCCATAACCTGAAAGGTCTATTTGCCTGCATAAATTGTAGAAGCATCATCCACAGTTTTAAGACCAAGGTTAATGCTGTTTAGTGAATGAATTATGAAGTAAAGACATATTTGAATAATAAATGCTTTTTTCAGTATAAACTGCAGCTTATTGTACTTTCACACATTCAAAACTTACTCATTCAAAATAATACTGCTTTTAAAAAGATTTAATGGTCCATGAGAACATAAAGTATTCCTTTATAACTCATTTGGGCATTCTTAGAAGAAAAGCTTTCCATGCTCTGTGGGTGGTTTATAAGCCTAGGAGGCCTCTGACAATGTTTGCATTGACTTCTGTACGTTTCAAGGTAGTTCATTGGACTAGCAAAGGGAGCTTAGACCCTTTTTGTGCCATATCATATAAAAATTACTTTCTTTCCTTTAAAATATTCAAATGCACCACAGAAAAATGGAAGTTTAGAACTTTGTTGAACAGGCAAGAAAGAATAAATGAACATACTCTTGCCTCGAAATATAGTATCTTGAATCTGATTAGATATGTTTTATTAAAAAAACCTTCAAATCATCTTTTCTCCTAATGTTTTTATATGAGGTTTTTTGGCTACTCAGAGACATGATACACTGATAGCATTCAGATTAAAGAAACTCAAATGTGCAAACTTCTTCAAACAGTAGAAAGTTTTCTTACCCAAACAGCCTCCAGTTCCTGCTATAACAGAATATGCAGAAAATGCAGGCAGCATGGTGATTTGTGGTGGTTTTACATTTTATATGAATCACCAATTGTTGAGGAAGAGAATAGTTGCAATACTTTTAGATTTCACACCTAAACTATGCTTAAATCAGGAATCTGATACTGAGAGTTAAATCAGAATAAACATTATACTTCTATTTTAAGTTGTAGCAGTATGGGTTTTCCCTGGGTTTTGGGTTTGTGAAGGTTTTTTTTTGTGGGTTCTTTTGGTTTTTCTGCTTGTGTGTTTGTTAGTTTGGGGGGTTTAAAAAATTGAAATAAAAAAAAAGGAAAGAAAAGAGGAAAAAAATAAACCAGTTTTTCTTTATTTTGTTTTGTTTATTTGTTTTTCCTTTAAAATTCCTGCTATTACGGGTCAAATTTTAGAGAAATGTTGTTCAAATTCATTGTATGGCTGATACGGAGTTATATTTGTCTTTAATAGTTCACTTTTAACTCCCTCACAAACTATACTGATTTGATAAAGGAGCTGAGAGAGATTTTTCAATTTCAGAATACGTATAGCTATAATGGGTTGTGAAGCATTTAAACTATTCTTTTTTGCTTTTAGGAACTATTTAAACTGTTCTAGTTTGCACAGTCTCTAAGCTCCTGATTTCAGCATTTTAAATTAATGTAGTCTGATCCAAATATCTTTTAATTTTTATAAACCATAAAAAATGAACTGTAGAACTTTTCTTCAGAACCAGAACAAAAATTGATGCTTTTTCTTGCATCTAAATTAGAAAATTGTTCTCTGGTTTATCTGTGTGCTCTATTCATCAGTCTAAAGCTCTGTGTTGTTTGCTTATACTGAAAAGCACCTCTGAGAGTTCACAGGACTCGAAGGAGTGAAAGCATTGATGGAGACTTTGCAATCTGAAGCTTCTTATTCCCAAGGGGAATGTTGGTTATAGCCATCCTCATATCGTGCACTCCAGGCAGGCAGGAATGGAAGCAAACCTCAGAATGAACCATAAAGAGGCATTCAAAAGAATACTTAGGGATTCATAATAACAATTTACTATTTAGATTTTAAATTTTTCTAATGCAGACTCATTTTTTTTTTTGCTGCAAGCCTCTGTACTTACATGCAGGTGTTGCAGCCAAGAGCTATGAGCAAATTAATTTAAAATTTATCCCAAGGAGCATCTTCTCAACTGTTTGAAGTGTTTCTTATCCACTTTAACTGGAATGTTCCTCGCTGCTATTACAGTAATAATAAAACTTGTAATGTATTTCATACCTCATGTCTGTGGTTCAACTTGTATTTAACCTTCAATGTTCTTTGGCTGTGTATGGAGCAATAACAGTGAAAACATGTTTCTATTTATCACTGTATGCTAACCTTAAGGCACAGCATTTAGCAGTGTTCCAATAAGCTGCAATTGCAAATGGGGATATTACCATAACAGATTTCCAGTGTACTTTTCCCAGCTATGTGTAATAGAGATGAGAATGTCTATATGCCAGACCAAACACTGAGGCCAGAAGGGAATATTAGGTTGTGTTTTTATAATAGACTTTGTGTCTGTCTGGCTTAGAACATATGCTCTGTGTCCTGAATCCATCCAGGCATGCACAAAAAGTGATTGAAAGGTATCTTTATCACTTCTCCTAGTCTCTCTAACCTTGGCAGTTCTGCTTAAATTTACAGTAGAAAACACCAGCTAAATCAATAAAACAGAATGAAATGCATTATAAGTGTCTTTCTGTCACAGTAGATGTGATTCTGCTTGACACTGGAATATTGATCTTTTAAATAAAGTTAATTATTGTCACAGAATTAATTCAGGAGAATACAGGAGAAACAAATGCAATCCATAATGTGAGTTGAACACGTGCTGCAATTAAAATTGTCGTCCTTTACTCCATCACAATCTGTGTCAGCTCCAAAGTTGGATACCTCTGCTGTCTTATTTGAATAACTGCTTATTCTACTAGTTGTTCTCAAAAGGAATGCAAAGGTCTTGTTTTGATTTTAAGGATAGCCAGCAGCCCATGACAATTTCTGGGTTTCTTTCCTTAATCTTTTTGATCAGAACACAGTGTGCATTGCCCTATGCTGTTTCTCCTGGTCTTCCATGCTACATGCAGATATCTTATTTGTTAAAGTAGAAAGATCATATTATGGAATTATGCCAAAAAAATATTAATCAGATAAATATGCAATATGACCCTTAAGAATTCCAAGGAAAATCTACAAAAATTAATACAGATAAATGACTTCCAGTTAAAACTGACTGTCATGTATGCATACAGTATATAGTAGATCATAAAGGGAACACACTGTGTTGCACTTTTGTGGGAATGGCACCATAGGTAGCACAGGCAAAAATGTAGAAAGAAAGTTATTGAACATAATACTATGTCACTGTAGTCTTTTAAGAAATGAAGCACATAAATAAATGAGGGTTATTCCGTAGATCTCAGGCAACAGATAATGCATACAATGTATATTGTAAGTACATCACTGATATTGAATTCACTTTACAACATTTTCTTGTTTACCTTTTCCTGACAAAATTTAGGAAAGCTGCAGTTCAGTATTTAAATGAGCTGTAAATAAACAACCTCTATCTGTGTTATTACTCTTTTTAAATGACAGCAAGCAGATCTTTCTTCCAGCATAGGATTATTCTAATTCTAACATCAAAATTAATCAAACTCCCTTGGTTAATCAAAATTATATATTATCATCCTGATTGCAATCATCTATCAAAGATCATTTCCTCCTGCAGTTTATACAGTACGTAATCAGTGCAGAAGAATAACAAACCAAGTCTATAAAGTGAAAACACTACTTGTTAATTGTGTGGTACATAAAACCAAAAAATAATCTGGCACATCCTAGGCATCCCACACACACACACACACACACACACACACACACACACACACACATATATATATATATATATATATATATATAATGCCTTTTACAAACTCATGTGAGATCATTCCAGAGCCTTATTAACATATGCAAAATTCCTTTGGTTTTTGGTTGGTTGGTTTTTGATTTTTATTTTATATCAATATCCCCATATAAAGATGTGAAACCTCTTGGTTAAGGAAGTTTAAGTCAGAAATTTGATGAAGATTTAAGATACAAATTTGCTGAAGATTCAAGATAAAAATTTGCTGAAGATTTACAGAGCAACTTCATGTTTCTCTGCTGCTTCTTAGCTACTGACTCTGATCTCATCCTTATCTGACTCCGTGCTGTATCAGCCAGAATGTGTCCTTAAGGTTTATTATCAATTAGGAAAGAAACCTGATGGTCTCAACCTACCAGAGATAGTAGTATTGGGAAATGGAGCTTTTATTTCAGTGTCACTCTAAATATGAGCATACTAGAAATATAGAAGGAGAATCATTCATTCAATATGGATGCTGTGATTTTTTGGGTTGGTTTCCAACACCTTCTCCAGACTCCATGTGTGACCCAGATAGAGCCCTGAGCTTTAACGCACAAAGTTAGAAGGCAACATATTTTTTTACACAACATTTTAACTGAAATGGTCTCAGCTGGAACAGTGTACTACAGAAATACAGCAAGCCACTGTAGAATTGTCTAAACATTTAGAATTAGCTGGTAAATCTTGTGAGCATATTACTATAAAATACCTTGTGCTACTCCTTAAAGATTGATGACTAATTTTAGGTGGACTCTAGCCAGGAACAAAAAATCCTCCCAAACCTTTGTCTAAGCTTCTTAGAAGGAAAAGAGTTATTGCTCTGTTTGTACCCACCAAGAGGCAGAAATGGATAACTGTGTTGTATGCTAATGTTCAGGTCACATCAGTGGGCTTGACTGGTTCACTTCTAAGTTGCCAGTTGTGTATGGGTACCTCTAAAGGTCAGCCAGGGTTAAATCAGAAGCAATCATCTAGCTTATAAATCAGAAGAAGGGACAAAAGGAAAAGTCACAACAGAAGTCTCCCTTTGTTATGAAAGGCAGAATGTACTTGAAGAAAACAGGTTTTGAAGGATCATTTTGAAGGCATGAAAAGCCACTAAAGCTTCCCTTGGTGATACATGTCTGGTGTTGGAAAGGTGCTCTGGAAGTTATGAATTCCCAGAGGGGATGGTGCGTGCTCAGCCAGAAGACTTCTCCAGTTTACATGTACATAACTTCAGGACATGAACCCCTTTTGTCTGAATAACAAATTGCAGCATATCCTAAGTGTATAATCATGACTCTTTGTTTATGTTTTTTCAGAACTTTCTTTTCCATGCTCTTCAGATTGCATAATGAAGCAGACTAATAGACTCATTCTCCAATTCAAAGAGAAATGACTTGTGTAACAAGTACATTAAGTGCTATCTCAGTCTACACTGAAATTAACAAAAAACACAAAGATGCCTACACATAATTAAGTATTCAAAGGCTGAACATGTTAATTTATTTGATCTTTGTTAAAATTGCTGGGTTTTAATTGATCAATTATGGTTTTCAAAGGAATTATTAGGCTGGAATATATGAGGTAAGCTTTATAGTTCCTGGAATTTATGGATATTTGACTTTTGGAAAAAGGAAACAATGAATGAAGATGTAAACAATACCATTACATTAATAAGGATTTGAAAATATTTCAAATACAATGGGCCAAGAAGTATTAACAAATTCAGACTAAAGAGATTTTAGGAAAAGAGAAACTGAGAAGTAGAGAAATATTGACTTTAGAAAAAAAAAACAATAGAAATACCTGAACCTGATGACTTTAAAGACATGTTCCTTAAAAAAAAAAAAGGACAAGAATTATTCTTGAAGGGATTTTTAATGAAATAAGCAATAGAATGGGCAGTGGACAAGAAGTAGCTTGTGGTTTTGAGACATCTATTCTAAAGTCCACAGGTAGAATAAGATTGAATTTTCTCTCCTCTTCATAACAGAAATCAGACTTGGAGTGGCAGATAAAATAGAAATAGATACAAAATAAAATGAGAGTTCCCTAGTTAGAATTTTAGGCAAGGTTTGATTAAGAAGAAAATATATTATTTATTAAATATATATATATTATTATAGATCTATTATTTTGTGTAACAGATTCTCACAGTCATTTCACTGGAGCTACATGTGACATATCTGTATTGATCTTGGGCAATCTAATCTTGTAAATAAAATATATGTAGGAGGAGGCTTGATGAACTAGTTCAAAGAAATAAAAAAAAATTTACAACACTTAGAGCAAATGTAAAAATGAAATAAAAGTAACAATTTTTTTTTACAGTTTCAGGTTTTTGTAGACTATTTTAACTTGCCATCTGGAGATATAACAATATAAAAACTCTTTCACAATATAGAGAACTGTGTTTTAAAGATTCCTGCCTGTGGAAACACTTTTTTTACTTTGTAACACTTGTTGCTATGCCAGAAAACATTTTCAAGATACAGCATACAAATAGTGACTTGCAGACGTATGGGTCAAACCCAAAAGGTCATGTCAGTTTAATTTCATGGTAGGAGATGAGAAATTGCTGACGGGTCAGGGAAAACGGGCTCTGAGTACTCATATCAATCTGTTCCTTGGGGTATAGAGAGAGGCTTTTTAATCCCGTCTGTTTGTGGTAGCCAGAGCACAGGTTGTACGATCAGCACTTAGTAACTGGCTTCTCTTGACACAAGTGTAATTCAAGTTTGGTGGTTTTATTTCATATTTTTGTAACATCAGCAGAATGAATCCAAGCTTTAAAGATATTCTTGACTTTTACTATCCTCATTTAAAATATAGCTGAGCTTAGAAAATATTTTCAAATGCATGCAGACTATGAGGTTGCAAGCAGAATCTGAATTTACTACCCAATGTCTCAGCCCAGTCCAAAGCCTATTCTCTGATCCAAAATTATGTTTCAAAAAATTTTAGGTGTCATTTAAAGAACCTCAGTAACTTGTGCTGAATTTTAGGCTTATTGGATTGGTCAAATGCAAATAAGGGAGAAATGCATAATATGGAACTGAATTGGCTGAAAATTATCCAGATCATGGTGCTCTGATGCAACATTCAACATTCCTGAGCAAAAAATCATCAGTGAGCTTGATTCCTGATGAGAATCATAGGGATTTGGAAACAGGATATGAGTTCCTGGTTTTGTAGGAGTGAGGTGGATGGATCAGGTAGAAAGAGGACTCAGTGACTATTTCCTACTAATTCCCAACATTTTCCTACATTCTATATTTTTTTCTTTTTCCATGAATATTACTGTATTTTATTTCTAGATAATATTTTTTATCTGAAAGTATTCAAGCTACTTAGAAAAAGCCAAGCACTTATTAAAGCAGCCTATAATGTAAATATTTTATATCCATGAAACATATGTTGAAATTAAGGGAAAAATCATTGTCAATCTAAACTTTTCAAATTAATGAAAAATTAAAAATTTAAATTCACATGAAAGCACTTAATGGTGAAGTGTAATTTTTTGATACATTAAAAAAATCTTAAAATTATGCTGTTTATTCAGTTTTATTTATCTGTGTGAATGTAAACAGCTTGATCTCAGTGAACTGCTTAAGACACATAGTGAATTAATGACAGTTGAGAAAATAGAACACAGGTGCCTCAGGCATCCAATTGTTTCCCTGTGTTAAATAAAAGTATCTTTCTGCTTGACACAACAATAAATTTCAAATCTAAAAAGTCCTGGTGTTAGCTTACCATGAGGCATCTAGTGGATGCAAAATGAGCAGCTTATTTCTATTATTCTAAACTGGTCTGTGAGGAAGAAATCAAGCCAGATTACACAAGTTGTGTGCTCTCATTTACATAACTGTAACCCATTAGAAAACTGTGCCACGGTAAACCAGATGTCTTAAGATAGCTAAGATCTGATTATATGTATGGTTTAGAAAATAAAAAAAATAACTATAGAAGTCCATGACTTCCTTGCAGACACTGCTCATGAGAATAAAGGAGTAAAATCCTACATTAAAGAAATGGAAAAACATAATGGGGAGAAAAAATAATGGGGAGAAAACATAAAGCAGACTTTATGAGACTAATTTCCCAGGATATACTAGCAGGTACGTTGTGGTTTGACACGGAAGGGGTTTCTTGCAAAGGGTCCTTCTGGTGTCCTAAGGGTGAGGCTGACAGAATTCTATCTAATCCTCAAAAAAAAAAAAAAAACTGTATAAAAATTTGCTAAAAGGGATCTAAATCCTTTCCAATTCTAAGCTTGGACAACATCAATCACAAGGATAAAATTAAATAAACTCCCAACTTTGTAATTAGGACTGAAGTGAAACTATTTTCTGGAAGTTTTGCATCTCATAATTTATGAGGTTCTAGAACAAGATGACAGCAGCCTTAGCTTGCTTGGTTACATGTCCACAATAAGGATTTCATGGTCACAGGAGGAACAGCAATGTCCATTACCACAGGCACGTGGGCTCAGAGTAGCACCCACGTGTCATTTCACACCTTGGGGCCCCCTCACAAAATAGGAAGTCATATTACTGTTTCTTGCCCCTTCTCCTTTGCAGTTTCCTTGCCAAGACTTTTCCCTTTAATAATCTCTCTCTGAACTTTCCAGACCACCCCTTTCATGTCCTACAGTCTTCTCCCACAGATAATTTCCGCTGGAATTTCCATGTATAAGCCGACACAATGAGTTCATCCATTATCTCCAAAAAGCCCCTCATTGCTGAGCAAGTGCTTAGCTACCAAAATAATGACAGAAAAAGATGTGGACATTCTTCACTATAGCATGCTCTTCTCACTGTCACTCAGGCTGTGCTTCCACCACCAGCCAGCCTTTCTTTCTCTTGCCACTCTGCCTCTCCTGAGCAGAGGGAGATGCAGAAGCTCTCCTGAGCAGGCTGGGCTTAGCACCTCAGGCAGCTGTGGTTTATACTGAGCTTTATTGCTGCCTGTCCTGTTTTCCCTCAAACTTTCTTAATATCCTTTGGCATTTACCGCAACAACGGACTACTGTGTGGTAACATGGGCACTGAGGGTTCATTCAGATAACAAAAAAGCACTTTGCAATAGCTCAGGGTGTATGAACAATGGTTCAGGGGCATTGTTCAATTGGTTTCTTGTGATCACAGGAAAAAGAGATGAAGACCCTTTGGAGTATCTTACCATCTTTCAATACCAGAGAGATGGACAGATGCTCCTTCCTCACATTTATCAATCTAGTCCAGTTCTACATATTTCACATTTCTCTCAAGAAGTTAACAAAATCATCATCATAGAAATTTTTTCTTAATATCCAGTCTTAAATTTCTTTACTGAATATCATTCAGTATCTTTACATAATAAGCTTAGCAAGCTATAAAAAGAGAAAGAGCTCTTGCTGACCAAGCAAGTTTCTGCATAACACTTTCAGCTCCTGCATAACATTTTCAGCTCCATCAGAGAAGTTGTACCATTGCTCTTGGTGCTGGTGACACATGTAGTAATTGGGGAATATTTCACTTGCTCTGACAGAATGAATCCAATACTATGTGTGCAATATGAAGGTGATTAGAGAGGAGAAAAAGTTAGCTATAGACAGGACAAAGCATTTTTTTCTTTCTTTGCATTAATGTGAGATCTTCTGCAATTAGGATAAGATTTGTTACTGATAGACTAAGGAATTCTTATAGGCATTAAACTGTCCCTCTTAAAATGCAATTGGTTGAATTTTATTATCAGTAGTACCTATGGCAGTATACCTGGAGATCTCAAAAATCAAAAATATGTTCTGAATCTCTTCATTTTCCTTCCCTTCCCTCAGGTAAATATGACACATATGTCTACCCACTGACTGCTGCAGTTTTCTGCTTATTGAAACCTGTATATAATCTGGCCATTAATTCTTGATACAGGGTACTTGATTCAGGTTTAGACCATCTTTTGGGAGGAAGAACCTAGAGGAAGAGTTTTGTCTTTTTCTGTTCCATGCCATCATTCACTAAAAATGCTTACTGTTCCCATAAAAATAGCCAACATTCTTTCATGTATATATTAAACTCTCTTCAGAAAAATAAGATTAATTAGCCAAATATCCTAAAAAACTTGGATATCATTCTCTCTTTTTTTTTATCCATAGGAATGTATCTATTACAAAATATTTTGACTATCAGTTAAAAATAGTCATGAATAAGCAGTGCTGTGTGACAGTCCATCTAACCTGGTGTGCTGGCATTGGCTGTTGTCAGAGGCTGATGGTTCACAAAGGTATGTAAAGAGTGCAACTGACTTTCTGTACCTTGCCAGCTGCCAGAGATATGGATCACATGAATTTTCCCGAAGGGAGGTCATATCCCCATCAGTGCATCTTGCACATAATAATCTCTACATATTTCCCCTCAAGATTTTCTATTTTGGGTTTTTAACTCATTCATGTAAGCATGAACAACATGTTTGTGTCAGTGATTTCCAAGAAACACTGCTGCCTATTGTTGGAAAAAAAACAAAACTCCTTTAAACTTCTAAAAGAAACACTAAACTTTTATGCTTGCACCCTTCTCCCTGCAGCTTCTGTTTTGTGAAAATATATTATTTTTACAAGTTATTAATAACTAATTTCTCTCCTCATCTGTTTAATAGCTCTTAAGTCATACATCAGAATTTCCATAAGTTCAGCATTTTACTGATGTTTTCCACATCTTTCTGGCTCTATTTTATCTATTTTCAAAGAACTGAAAGCAATACTCTGGATTTTCCTTCAGTCAGAAGTGCACTTCTGTTGTTCATTTCTCAATTCCATTGTTAATAATTGCTGATGCTCAGTTTCTGCTCTGGCATTTCTTTCTTTTGTTTTTTTAATAGTGAATTTTCAGCTGAGTGACACATCAAATAATTTTCTTAAATAAGTTAAGTCTTTAAAAAAAAAAAACTATTTTAGTGCTTCACAGGATTGTTTTCACCTGTGTGCCTTGTTTTGCACTTACAACACTGGATTTTACTTGCCATTTCATTGCCAACTCGGTCAGTACAAGACTAACTCATGACAGTTTTAGTTTTGGCTATTGTGAATCATTTTTTGTCACCGTCAAATTTGCCAGTTCACTAGTATTCCTTTTTACTGAGCAATATATATTCTAGCACAGATCCAAATAGGATCCCACTGGTCACTTATGGAACACCGTACAGTTTGAGCCAAACATATCACAAACTGCCCCTTTTCTTGGTGTTCTGCAGTGAAGAGATTCAAAACTGCCAGCATATTCACCAGAAATGGTGAGCAGCACAAGTAACTCCAGACAAAAAGAAATTAAATTTTACTAAGAAAAGATTTGAAGGTATTGAGGGATCTTGTGCTCTCATTGCAAGTGCATTTATCTGGTGTTTCAGTGTGTGATTTTGATCTGTGTTCCCCTGAAAGGGAAGTTGATTCAAGCTCACCAATGGTGTGCCTGTGTAACTACTACTGGATTTCATGTGTAGACATAAGAAAAATTTTCTTCAAAAATAACTCCTTCTTGGTACTGCATAGCTACCCTTGCTACAATTGCATTAGCAAACATTGTAAAAAGAAAACCACTTCCTAATAACAAAAAAAGGAAATGGTTGATGGCAAATATTTTATTACTCTTATTTTCTCCTATGACAAAGGGAAAATCCTCATGCATAGAGGAGAGGAAGTGCATGAGAACAGCTGACTAGGCAACTGCTTTGAAGAAGGAAATTTAGGAGATTTTGTTGTTCATAGGCTGGCCACAGCATTGGGCTTTTTGTGAAAAGAAAAAGCTATGTGACCAATTTGAAACAAGGTACAGATTCTGTGAGTAGTCACAAAAGCTGTAAGTCCTGGTCTTAGAGTAGCACTTCAAGAAGGGTTAGTGAGGACAGAGGAGCAGATGGAGCACCAGTCTAGTAAGCATGATGCTCAGGAAGGGATCAGAGGAAGGGGAGCTTCCAAGCCCAAGGATGAGAAGACTAAACACAGATGTAATAAGTGTGCACACTACACTGTTAGCCAGGAGGGGAGAAAGCTGTAGCTCACAGTAAATATGATGAGATTTACACTTAGCCTTTTATGGGAGGTTTGGTTGTTGTTATTTTTTTTTTTTTTAAGTAAGTAAACAGATTCCTGGAAGAAATGTAAACACTGTGACTGGAGAAATTTACAAGTTGTTAGGCAAATATCTAACAAACCCAAAAAATTAATGTGTCTTCAGTATAAAAAGTGATCTAGGCTTCTAAACTCTGCTCCAGCCTAGTGCTCTAACTTTGTAATATTGAAGAAGGAGAGAGATTTCTTTCCTCTCTTAAAACCCATATTTAAGCTAACAATTTCCTTAGAGACACTTACAGAGAAAAATTAATAGAGATTTTCAAAAATATCAAGTGCTTCATATTCTTAGAATCTTTAAGGGCTATAAGTTTGTTCATGTTAAAAAAGATTATCATCTATATTATATTATCTATAACACTTGCAATTGTGTTTATATTATATTTTATGCAAAACAAACTAGTGATTTAAAATTGTTTTTCTTGGTGTGAACTGGTATTTCTACTTTTTAAACAAGTGTTTCTTAGTTCTTTCCAGCACTAGTTTACAGTATCTTTCTCTGGTCAAAATTGTTCTTTTACTGTGTCAGAGAATTTAAGTAAAATCAAGTACTTTGAAATAGGCTTGAACTTGTCTTCTGGAATCTCTAGAACATCATAAAAATTTAAGTCTACATGGCAATTGTGTTTGTTATAAATGAAAGAAGAAAGAGCCGTAACTGTACAGTCTAGATTCATTTACCTTATTAAAAAATCTAAATTACTTAAAAAGGAAAGAAAAAAGAAAAAGACTAAAAGCTGTTGAAAGCCTGCATTTCAAAATGAACAGAAAGCCATAAAACTAGGCATACAATCAAATCTCACTTTTATTTTATTATTTTATTTGTTTTAATAATGAAAAAAGTAAAAGCATTGTGTTAAGATTTTTTTTTAATTCAAAAAATCAGCAAAAACCAACCAAACCAAACAACAACAAAAAAACTCAACAGCAAACTCTCATAGTTGGGAATTGCTAATTCAGGTATCCCAGTATCTTTGTTTTCTCCCTGATGCAGTTTTGCAAGTATTTCTACTTTCTTCTCTGTTCCTTATCAATCTGACTCCAGGTAGGGTATTATGAAATTTAATTATTGATCATTAAAACGTACTTTAGTTCTTAGAAGGAAGGTGCTATAAGAGGCAAAGCATTGTTATTTTTTCATAATGTGCCTTGTACTTCCTCTTTTTTTACAAAAGAACATTATGAACAATTTTGCATGCTCAAAGATATACAGGGCTGCAATGATTTTTGTTCAGTAAAAAAAGGAACTTCAACACCATTAAAGCTGATCCTTGCTTCTGATCATCTGCTGACCAGATTTTGGCAGCACCCCTTGAAATATCTGGCAATCTGTCAGGCTGTTACCACTTCAGAAGTACTAATTTTCCTTTTAGATGAGGTGCAGCATTAGGCATGTATTTTCTTTGTTACAGCAGATGTAGAACCCAGCAGCCAAGTGATCAACACACACCCAGGCTTTGCCCTGCTGCAAATGTTTCAGTTATCAAACATATGGTCTGATGTTGTGAGCCTTGCTTAAATGTTGTAACTGAAATCAGCTGTGCAAGAACACTGAAACCAGGGAGGACTCTGCTTGCTTTTGGATAGCAGGATTTCACACAGCCACCTCCAAAGTGCTTTCTGTGCAGCTGATACAGACATTACTATCAAGTCACAGATACTGACAGACAGATGTTGTTTTACATAGTCCTCATAATCCCCCTCAAATATTTTAAATAACAGAAAAGCATTTAGCAGGGAACAAAAGGTAATGAAGGCTTTAAGGTGACAATGAAAGTGCTGCAGTTCCAAGGAAACTATAACTCCAGTATCTCAAAATAGTTGAAAAACGTTTAACTTTCAGAAACCCTGTGAGAAAGTTACATGGTACATTGCAGACACCTTTTCTGCTATTTAAGAAAAGACTCCTTCACTTCAAAGCCCTTGTCTCGGTATATAAGGCAATCTTGAATGCACAGTAGTGGATGGAGAGGAGCTGTAAGAAGAAATGACAGCCGTTTTCAAATCCCTTTCAATTTTGCTAAACTGCCATTTTGAAGTAGTAAAGGGGACATGTGACAACAATATGTAATTCTCCAACAGCAATCTGGGAGCTGAACAGAAACATTTTATTCTTTATTAAGAATAGTTTCCAAGGAACACAGTCTAGTTTAATAATATTTTTCTCTATATAATTGCTAGAGCTACACATCACTGGCCAGTTTCTCTTAAATCCTTTGAACAAAGTACAGAAGACAAGTAATGTCTCAGCTTAATATGTGAGGAAGCTACCTTATTTTTCTATTTTATTCTCTGGAATTAATAATGCATTACCCACTTTAGATCACTATTTCCAGATGTTTTTCCAAGCACAGCCAGGTTACATATGCCTGAACACATCTTCTTTAAAGAATTACATGTGTAACCTTAAAGCAATGCAATCCTGAGAGGAAGATTAACCTTTAGTTGCATTTACATTATTTTTGGAGCATGACTAACCTTTTATTTGGAAATATTAAACAGGAGGAATCAGACTATTTACAGATGGACAAAACCTGCTGGTTGAAAGCCAACTTCTGCTCTTGCTGGAATTAGTAGGACTTTTGTTAAAGACCTAAGTAAAATATAAGTTATTCCTCTTGTGCTTAAACTTTGATTTTGAGAGGCTCTCGAGGAGTCACAATTTCAATCATTGTCAAAAAGAGTGAAGACACATTATCTGAAAACAGGAGCTGCTTCACCCAGGTAAATTTTTTCCCTGCCTGTACACTATATTATGACCAGGACATATATATATATATATAAAATATTTTATATTTTATCTATTAATATATACAATTGTGCTACATAGTATTATAATTTATTAATTAATTAAGCAATATAATTATATTATTATATAACAATATCAAGTATATAATATATAAACACTATTCTATTCCATTCTATTCTATTCCTATTCTATTCTATTACTATACCAATGGAAATACTTTAGATACTTTAGCCGCAACTGGATGAACTTATAGCAGCAGCACAAAGCCCACAGAAACCTCTTTTCACTCTTCTTCTCATTTCTAAATTCAAATTTATCAACCAAGCAAATTAAAAAAGAAAAAGTTTTTTTTTGGCTCCAAGATTTACAGTACAGTCAGTAAAAAAAAAGAAGAGAGACTTGTAAAGCCAAATGTTGCAATAAATACAATTGTATTTGATTACACTTCAGAAATGATGGCTCTCTGAACATTCCTCATTAGATCAAATGAGACTCTCTTTACCTTGCTGCAAGTAAAGGGGATTTATGGTAGAGGACAGAAGCAAGACAGTCAGTAAATTTTCCCTTGGCTTACACCCATGCTGTTCTTTCCCCATGAAAGATTTTGTGTTTTCTGAGAGATTTTTCTGGTATGTGGGTTGTACGGTGATAGTGTCTTCTTGAAAGAAAATGTAAAATTAATTCATTTCAATTCTTTCTGTGAAAAAGCCAAAAGTGACTACAAAAGGCCAGCCAGTGTCAGGTCATTATTTGGTGGAGTCTTGTGTAGTTAAAACAAAGCTTTTGACTTTGCATGTGAAGAAGGTATTTCTTTTTCCCTACATAGGCAAAAATCTGCTAATATTCTTTATGCTGGTGATTCCAATAAGCAATAAGCTTCATTTTAAACTCCCAAATATTGACTAGAAAGTAACTTGTCTTCTCTAGTAATTGAATAGAAAGCAGAATACTAAGCAGAATTGGTAGTAAGGAAAGGGATATCCTGTATCAATTGGGTTACATTTCCATATGGTACAACACAAAAAATGTGAGACATTAAGACCAAGACAGGAAAGAGGTCCTGGAAGATCATACATGAAAACCTTTCAGAGGGATCCAAAGGACTTCAACATAACTTTACATATGCAAGTTATTCAGGATTTTAGTCACTTCATGTTTCTGATCTCTTTAACTATACATTGCCATTTTTCAGGCTTGTCATAGTTGATGTCTTAGCATTAACTTGGTACAGTTAATTCATGAGTTGGGCACAGATTAGCCCTGAAACTGTTCTGATCTAAGGGTTTTTTTTACCACAAGTATAGGATATGATCTCTTCAGAGACAAATGCTGTCAGTGTGTAGTTGGTAATGTAATTTAGAATACTCTTTTTAAATAGTATCTTGATATTTTGTATGGCTTATCCTTTCCCCATGTCTCTGAAGCACCATGAAACACTTCAGCTGCATCCACAGTGAAAACTACTGTGCATATATGTGCAAGAGGTAACAAGATGATCTGTGCTATTCCTCCAAATGATGTGTTCATGGGCTCTAAACACTGAATGCAAAGTCTATCACCTTTGAGAAGCATGGGTGAAAGCTCCTGCTGTGTATTTTTTAATGCCAGATTATGTCATGTCACCCAGTCCTTGCTGTTAGAGAAATTGTGACTGCACTAGATGAGGAAAAAAATGCTCATTTTCCACCCAGTATTCTATTTATTTAAGATGAGCATATTTGGGGTAACTCAGGATGAGACAGGTTTAAGTTCTACTGAATTATTCAGCTGTGAACTAACCGACAATAATAAGCTGTGGCAATGTGATGGATATGAGATTTCCCTTCTGTAGAGGACACCAACATCTGTTCAACAGAAAACAAGCAAAGGACTTTGCTGAAACACTACAGAGTTCTTTCACAGTATGTAAAAGGAACACAACAGATAAATTTTAATATAACTCCCACTGGTGCAATAGACTACTATTGATTTGGAAAGCTTATTGAAATGTAACGAAGGACCACACTGCTAATAAGGAACAGTTTATAGTGGCGTTAACACATCAATGTTTCATCAGAGCTTTAATTTTAATGTCTGCTCCAAGTGCTGGAAATAGAATTAAAGGCAGTTAATGTGCTTGATCCGTTTTCCCCCATCTCTTCCTTTTATAGAAGTTTTGAAGATAGCAAAGAGGATATGTCTCTGCTGTAATGCACATGATGTTTGCATGCTTTCCTGTCCTATTGATATAGAGGGATCTGTTATCTCAGACAGAGGATTGGGGGATTGCAGATTTAGTGCTATACAGATCATCTAGCTAAAGTCTTCATCTTTTCATTGCTATATTTTAGTAACTCATTGCTAACTTTTGTCTTGTCATAAATTCTGTTAACAGCTATGTTTGAAATACTCACTTTGTTGTCAAGTATGCTGTGCCAACATAAACATAAAGGTATGGAATAGGTTCTGACTGCATATCAATGTAGTTACAGCACACATTCTGTATGCTGACTCTATATGTTAAAACATTATGTTTGTTTTCATGATAAAAAGAAGACACATTTTCATGTTTGTTTTCATTATTCTTTACTGTGAGGGTGGTGAGGAACTGGAACATGTTGCCCAGAGAAGCTGTAAATACCCCATCTTTGTCAGTGTCCAAGACCAGACTGGACAGGGCTTTGAGCAGCCTGCTCTAGTGAAAGGTGTCCTTGCCCATGGAAGGGGTTGAACTGAATGATATTTAAGGTCTTCTCCAACACAAACTATTCTATGATGACAGAAAGTAATTTTTGAATAAGAGCTACGAGTTTTCACTCCTTGAGGAAGACAGTCATTGCTTTAAGGGGTTAGATCTGTATCTAACCTTGTGAACCTGAAAGTTGTACGTGTAAGTCAGGATCAGGTAAATGTACCTTAGTCCAACATACTTACATTTTAACTGAACATCCCTTTCAGGAAGGAAAGTTAAATGTGATCATGTGGGAAGCACTGCATATATACTTAATGAGGAAAGTTTAGAACCAGTGTCTGGTAGTTCCTAGAAAAATATTCCCAAACCAAAATATTTACAGAGAAAGTCCTCATGACTCACTCTAACTTTTATAAGCTTAGGTAAGAAGAAAAGAGAAACTTTCAGGGGGAAGAGTAAAGTGTATCTCACCTCAAAAATATTAAAAAAAAAAATTGTTTTATTTTTTAAATCTGCCTTTTAGCAATTTATCCTGAATGAGAACAAATGGACTTGTTATCCTTCCACTGGTATTAATTGAGAGTTATTGTAGGAGGATCAGGGTATGGTTTATGGCATGAAAAACGTTCTGCTGTGTTATCAAAAGAGGATAACGCTAATCTAAATTCTCATTCTGGCCTCCCTTAACAATAACTCAGACATTGTACAGCACAGTTTTCTCAAACCTTCTACATCTGTGGTTTGATTTAGACATTAGGATAACAGCTGTTTTAGAGGGATCCTTGTCTGTGTTTTTTTTTTTGTTTGGTTTGGTTTGGTTTTGGTTTTTTGTTTGTTTGTTTGTTTGTTTGTTTGTTTTGAGACTTTTTGATCAATTGGTTCGTAGCCTGAACAGGTAACTGTAAGTTGACTGACTATTTCAGCCACTGGGAGGGGACTGAAATAGTTTGCCTCAGTTAACACTGTTCTAACTAGAAACTAATGTTTTTTCCTCTCCTGTTATTTGGTCTAACATCAAAACATCACGCTAAATTTTTGTGCTTTTCATCAGACCTTGTGAACTCCTTGAATGACTGAAGAAAATAAAACATGCAATTATCAGATATTCTAATGCATATAACTCCAAACGGAAGACCTGCAGAGCTCTACTCAGTGGAACATCCAGTCTCTGTGTGTGTGCAAATAAGTTAATAAGTGGCAGGCTTGTGGGGAGGAGGGAAGGAGAAAGGGATGGAGGAGGAATAATGTTATACCTGGCATTTAGTACTAAAGCATATTATTGAAGCATATAAAATAATACTGTTTTATTTGTTACATTTTCAATAATATATAAAAAGGCTTATCTGATCAGATTTTGGTGAAAAGGGTGATCTAAGCCATAGACTCTGGTTTAAGCCACATTTCACTGCAGATGATGATACAATAAGAAGTGCAGAATAAGATATTTAGAGGGTTCTGCCAAAAGGTTCCATTCTATATGTCCCCTATTCCTATTTCTGGATATCAATGGAAAAATCAGCCTAAATGATTAATTTATATATGTGTATGATGTTAAGTTTTATTGTTCTGACAGTAAGCCAACACCAGAATTCATTGACCCTACTTAGATCAGGTCTTTGGTTACATCCTAACTACAAATCAGGTTTCTTATAATGCTTTACACCCTGCTTTTCACAGTGGAGCTGGTCCTAGTGGGATCTTGTAGATAAGAGGTTGAATCCTGATTTTAGAACTGAAGAGGAGCTGATAGCTGGCATGCTGTAATTAACATGTTATCTTCAGTGTTTGGAGCTAAACAAATGCTCATTGAAAAGCTGCACAGATTGGGAACAGAAGAGTGACAAAAAAAGTGTAAGGACAGGATTTCAGCAGAAAAATAATGTTCTTATCATTGGTATATTATCTTTGGTATCCTTTATTAAAAAAAGCATTCTGTTTCCAAACTGTGTTTTCTTTATATTTTTCTACTTGACACTCTGCATCCTTAGCATAGCACTGTAGAAGAGACTTCATGAATTATAACTGATAAACCTTGGCTTTATACAACTATAACAACTTCAAAGAACTACTGCAAGTTCAGTGGTTGCAGCATGGGGAGAAATAATTTGTGCATATGTGGCCAACCTGAGAGTATAATAGATGATCAGAACAGTTTTTAAAATGAATAAATTATATATTCCTAAGGTAGCTTCCTTTTAGTAAGTGGAAAATAACAGATAAAAAAATAAATATTTTGGGCTTTTGAATGATTACTTATTTATCACATGCCCCTATGAATGATTTTTACCTCATTTAAATGGAAGACCAAGAATTTGCCAAATTCATGGCAACTTGTGATTTACTCTGCCTCAGTTTTTCAGATGTGCTGTGTTCCTTATGTCCCATTAATATTGCTTTTGTTACAGACGGTTGCAGAGACATCTTTGTGCCTTCACAAGAATACATCACCAGGAGAATAAACCTTCATGTGAAACCTTCTCTATGACTCATCTGAGTAAATCTTAAAAAAACCCAGAGGGAAATAATGGCGGAATGTTGTCAACATTCAATTTGTGACTTTAAGCTAATTTTTACTTTCTATAAGTTTAAAAGCTGTGCTCAAGTTTGAGATGAGAAATTCAGCTTTCACTGAAAATGATACAAAATAAAAAATCAATCTCCCCCATTTCCCATGACATTTTTCAAGTTACAAGAAATTTCAAGAAATATAGTGTGTCCTTTAAACTTTTAGAAGCTCCTTTAATGACTGAACTTCTAGAACTCTCATTTTTTAACTTTTCTCTGTAACATGGGTTATTTACTTCTTCCTTTCTGTAGGGAAAATGAAAATTCTTATGTACAATATGGAGAAGTTTTATAATGTTTTTTGTGAACAAGATCCTTGACTGAATGTACTCACCTGCCTTTAAAATTACCTACCTGAGCTGAATGACTTAAATCTTTCTTGGAGAGCATTCCTTTTTTTAAAAAGTCTGAGAAAAGTTAAAAACTGAGAAATAGCATGTTGGTTTTTCTGTTGCTCTGAATGGAACTGAGGAGGTACCCATCCACCTTGGGGAACGAGTGGACATCATGATTTTAACAACTGGAAACCTGGGATCCAAGTGTGAACATCTTAACTATTAATTTTTACAGTAATCAGAACAGAAAAAAAGAAGATTTTTTTTTGGCAAGAAAAGCAGATAACTTTGCTAAGTGAGTCCAAATCAAGGTAGGGCTTGGTTCTGTAAACAGCAGGACTTTGTTTAGGGTATTTCAGTTCACTAATGAACATTGCTTTGGTTTGGTAAGGTTTCATTAATCAGTGTAAATTTTTGGTCATATTATTTCTTCAGAAACTCCAGAAATTTTAGCCCAGTTTCTATGGACTCTTTGGAGAATTGAGACAAGATCACAATTACTGAAGGTATAGTGTCAGACAGGAAGAAACCAAGGGGGCTTTCTCTGACGCTGAAGTTCAGCTGGGGACTACTTCAAAGAGCTGGAAAACAAAATTTGTGCTCTGAGTTCAGCAGAGGAGCAAATGGCTCTCAGCAGAAGGGTTTTTACTGAACTGAGGATTGAGTCTCCAGGTTCTGCATTTCTATAGCAGGGTTTAGTGTGTCATTTTGGATTGTTATAAGAATGTGATCTTGATCATGATAAAGAGAGCAAGTCAATCTTATTTTATTAAACTTAGAAACAGTAATATCTTCCAGCACAGTATCAGACCATCTCTGTTTAGGATTATGGGTTTTTTGCCACAGACTCTGAGTGATCAGGAAGACATTAGGCTTATGTATTTGCTACAATTTTAGAAACTCACTATTTTTCTATATTAGAAAATAAATATGAAAAAGGAATGAGTTTATTTGAACAGCAGCAGTGGCAAAATAACAAAATCATGGTACACTATCTATGGATTAATAAAGCAGTAGAGAAAGCAAGAACAGACCAAAACATCTGCAGTTGCTATTTCATCAAAGTTCATTGTGAAAAGTCTCAGATAGTTTGGACATGCAGTTTCTAAGAGCAGATAATTTTATTTTTAATCATAGATATTTCATGCAGACTTAAAATACTTTAAAAAAACCTAAAAGATACTGAAGGATTGTTTTCTAGTACCTGAAAAATTACCTGTGTTTACTTTTGTCTTTATATTCTTCATCTCAAAAAGGTGGTATTTCTTTTTTTCCTTCATTCTTACGTTTTTAACAATAACTTTTATACTTATGTGTATTTATTCATATGAGTGCAATGAACCTTCCAAATGAATAAAAAGCAAAAATTTTCAGAGAATAGACTGCGTTTAGATATTTCATGTTTAGAAAGGTAAAATGGAGCCCCTTCTGCTTTGCCACCTCCACAAAACAATCACGTAATAATAGCCATTTTATCTGACATGTGAAAAAATAGCAATTCCTAATTCAGTTTATAACAGTGTGCACTACAACAATATACTCTCAAATAAGACATAAACATTAGTCTGTTAGAAAGCAAATTAAAAAAGAGGGTTTTTTTAAAAAATATACCTGAAAACTGCAAAATGGAAGAGCCTTTCTTTCTGTAAGCAGGCTGCTACATTTTTGTAATACTGATTAATAAAACCTGAGTTTCAAATACAGAAAAACAACAAGTATTATCATCCTGTATTATTCTACTAAAATTAATTCCATTATTTTGTGATTATAATTAACATATTTTGACAGGAATGAAGTTAAGAAAAAGTTGAATGTTTTAACCCTTCTCTTCATCAGTATCATACCCTCTCACCTAGGAATAAGCATATTTCCTTTATTTTCTATATATCTTATTTTGGTATTTTAAATCCTTTCTTGGATGCAAATTCATGTCTTAGGGATGGAGGGGGTTTTTTATTATTTCCTTCCTATAAGCCTGAGTCACTCCTTTGAATCCTGTTTCCCTTGTTTTAATATGTTTTCTCAGTTTTTACTTCAGAAAGCTCAAGATTTCCTAGTGCAGCCCTATTGATACCTCACTAGGATATTTGTCTTCCTCCTAATGTGAGACAGTCTGCCTTTGCTGAATTAATATGGTTCCTTTCAATATATGTCAGGTCTGCTACAACACTTACAATAATGTCCCATGTCCCTAACAATGAGTTTCCTCAGATTTTTGGGGTCTACTTTTTTTCTCCATTGTCTTCATTTCACTATCATTTCTTTCTAGCCATAATATCAGAAACACTATTGAATATAATTTCTAATGTTATTCTAGCACTTTTGACCAAAATTTAATATAAAATAGTTCATCTTTTGATAATTTTCTACACCTTGTGACAATGCTGATCCCAAGATTTTCCAGGATCATCTCAAATTATCTGAACCTTGCTTTGCTATCACATATTCTATAATTAAAAGTTCCTGTTGTTACCAATCCTATTTTGTGAATAATTTTTGTAGTTGCTTAGAAGAAAAAGTCAAACACATTATTCAGCTCTTTCCTGAAGAGATATTTCTTTAATAGAACTTACTACTATTTCTTCTTTTTCCTTCATTACTTTCATAGTGAGAGAGCTGAGCATGACTTTTTGTTTTGTTTTCCATATCTATATTTTTTGTGATTTTTTTTCATTCTAGGTCAGATTGTTCTTGTTATAAATGTTCCTTGATCATTCTCATTCTCCAGTGATGATTAACAAAACAGAATTTGTTGGCAGAAATGAAAGGGAATCAATTTAATAATCTTCCTGAAACTAAAACAAAAATATCCCCTGCTTTCTTGGAATATTGTAAACTGGCTTTAGCTCCTGGAAATCAATCTTATGTATTCAATAAATCAACTATAATTCCTCATATGGCAAGTAAAATTTAGTGATCTCACAACCTGGAAAATGTGCACCATTACAAAAACCCAGAAACCTAGTTGTCTCCACAGACACGAAAGATGCTGTTCCAATTTCTCCATGTCATGCACTCACAAACGAGTATTGTGTCCATGGACTTTGAATGCATTCATGGATTAATAAGGTCTTTGAACTAATCTGTACACAAAGCTGGCTTGGCAGGGTTTGGAGGTTTAATTGAACTTCATATTAATTTACATTTAGTTTGGTTTTTTTACTTTCTGATGGCATTAGCAAACATTTTATGAAGGAGGTACAAATAAAATTTGTGCCAATTACATATGAGAATAATTGGATTTTCTTAATCCAAGAATTCATGCAATCAATTTAATTATTGGTACTCTTAGTTCAGATACCTCATTATTCCTCACACTAATTAATCACAACCACTAATGAGTAGTTTTGAAATGGGACTGTTTACTCATTTTCCCTGTATGGAAGTTTTCTTAAACAACCATTGATATTTGCTTTAGGGAAACAAGCAAATTTTCTGAATTAATTTATTTCTATGTTTTCAAAAAATTGCTCTGAAAGATAACAGCATCTTTCTTGGTTCAAAATAAGAAATCAAAAAGATTATTATTCCAGTCCTGTCTGAGTTTGAGCAAACAACTCGTATATGCCTTCTCAAAATGCTGTTATTTGGCAGGGGTAAATGAACATCAAAATGGAAGATTAACAAATACTATAAATAATCATGGGGTTATGCAAAGGTATTTTCTGAATAACCATAATAGCTTTGGAGGCTGTCTTCCTCCTCTGTCCCTATACTTTCAGTCTGGAAGCACATCCCAGTTTTTATGGTGTCACATAGAAACAACACACTAAACATGAGAGTTAGCAAGCAGGGTATTATAGAGAATATCCTCTCTCATAGAGATGTAAGAGAAAACACATTTGAAAAGAAGACATTATTTTTGGTGGAATAAAATGCACAGATGATCTCAAAGATAACTTAATTCAAAAGGTGAATAGAGGAAACACATTTAGATTTTAACTGAAAAAGCCAAAGGAAAGAGAATAAAGTCAGAACTGACTGGGCAAAATAGTTTCTGATGGACAGGATGGTATGACGTGGTGGAGGTTGAAGAACAAATAACTAAGAGAATGATGTCATAAAAAGACTCAAAGCAACCTCAGGAAATAACAAAGACCAGGAAAATAATTGTAGTTGCAAGCCTACAAAATAAAAAGCGGCTTCCAAAGGAGTGGAGGAAAAAACCTCTCTGTATGAACATATTTAAGAATATGCAAAAACGTCAGAAAGCCAAGCAGAGAGGCAAAAAATAATGACAGAAAAAGTAGTGTGAACACCAAGGTCAGAAAAGGAGTGAGAAGGGGCAGGAGGTGCTCCAGGCAGAGCAGAGATTCTCTTGCAGCCTGTGGAAGAAAGCACAGAGGAGATCATATTTCCCTGCAGTCCTCAGATGAGAGACTCCTTAAACTACAAGCTATTATTTTTAAATTTAAATTTAATACAATTATAGCAGAACTGAAGTCCAAGTTCCACAGCAGACACTGTGAACTATAACTTGCCACCCTACCTCACTTTCTCAGCTGGAAAATACATTGCAAACACAATCATAGCCCAGTAGTTCCCCTAGCATTTCAGATTTAAAATATAATTAAAATGATATCTCACTAGAGGAAAAAAAAAAAAAACAACCAAAAACCAAAAAAACCCAACAAACTCAAAGCTTACAATGACAAAGAGAAAAAGATACTGTATTCTATGACTTTTAGAAATCAAAAATAATGCTTTGTATTCCAGAAGGTGGAACTTGCCTCTGGGAAAGTCGTTGCAGCTTTTTTCAGATAAAAATCAACGTTAGGAAAAAATTATTAAATTTTGGAATAGTCAGGGACTGTGAGAATGATAATGAACTTTGGCACCCAATTAGGTAGGGAATATCTAAGCTCTTCAAAGCTCCATTTATGTATAAACTAGATCAAAGTTCTCTGTCAACTGTCTTTGAAGAAAATCATTTACAATTCCTTTTTCCTTCCTGCTCTGCAATTTGATCTTCCCCTCCTACTTTCAGGGCACTGACAACCTCGGCTGGCACTTTTCAGCAAGTCATTGAGTGCAACATGGAGAGAAGGCTGTAGGAAACATTTAACTTCTACCTGAAATTTGAACCATTGTCATCTACAGAGTTGTGTGAACTTTTTATTCCTGATGTAACTTTAACATGTAGAAGAGCATATCAGAGACAACTGGAGAATGGCCTGGGCTGGACCTTAAAGATCCTTTAATTCCAACCCCCCTTGTCATGGACAGGGATTCCTTTCACTAGACAAGGTGGCTCAGAGCCAGCCTGGTCTTGAACACCTCAAGGGGTGGGGAGTCCACAAAAATAAAATTCTGGTTTAGTGAGGGACACTTACATGTGCTACATTTAGGCACCTAACTAAATAAACACATTCATAATTAAGTTATTAATAAACACAGTAAATTATGCAATTCCCTAACCTGTAGAGTCATGAATAAAATACTGGCAGTACCTGAGTGAATATGGGCTATGCTGGGCTGTCTCATTTATCATCCAGTGAGGATAAGAACTTCTGTTAAACTGTACTTACTTTACCTGAGAAACTGAACCTTAAGACAAAATCCCAAGTTATAATTTTTTTTTTTATTGGCACAACTTAATGCTTCAAGAAACAGCCAACTGCTTTCTTGAAATAGTTGGTGTTTAACTTATATTTCACATGAAATCAAGTTTTGATACATGACTGTGCAAAAAAGAAGACAAAAAATGTTCTCCAATAATACATTAGAAGGACCTAAGCAGACAAGTTTCCAGTCCACCATAGACAGAATCAAAAATTTTAGAAATTCATCAGTCATCAGAGTGGATAACTTTCGATGTCAGAAAAATTTTTTGCTCTTTACACAATATCTAGCACCCTCAATTTTAACAGTATTCCAAAACTTCAGTATAAACCACCTTAATGACATATTCTAGCTAAGAATCAAATAAATATGACAAATTCTTTAGAAATAACTTTTGTGTATATTTCTTATTTAAATTATGCCTTCATGTACTTATCTTTCCATTAAGAAAATTAAAACCTTGGCAATTAATTCTCCAGTGGACTTGGAAGAATCATGTTTACAGCCACTGAATCAAAAGACAATCACTAGATAAAATTCTGTGGGTTCAGAGATATATTAAAACTAAAACAAACAAAATGCATTTCCTGGTTCTGTGTTCTGGTGGTTTTTTTATAATAACTTAGAAACCATAATAAAGAAAAGCATCATCATTTTAAGGAAAGAAAGAGGCATGGAATAGCCAAGTGAGTGCCAGGGGTGCACATCAACCAGTCTAAGTGAACAATGAATCCTCTATTTCCCATACCCCTGTGCACTTGCCTTCTTCCTGCAACTAGGTAGCCTCTCATACTCAGTTAATCAATACATCCACACTCTGTAGTGCTACATTTAGAACGTTTTCCCAAAGAACACATGCATATGAACTAATGGAGAGTCATAAACCATGGATAAGCAGATAAGACAAATGACTGTCTCAGTTACTTCATAGTACATTGATTTTGATGGATTTTGACTGAGGGCAGCTTAAGAGGGTTAGCCTTTGAGTTTGTTTGTTTTGTTTTTTTTTTTTTTTTAACAGTTGATACTGTATTAAAATGGAAAATTACTATTAATAATAAAATCTTTCTACATTTTATTCACTCTTGGTATTTGACATTTTGGTTAAAAGTGTGATTCAGAATACAGCATAATGTCTCACCTCTGGGAAATATTTTAATAAATGTATTAAATCATTCTCAGATTATATATTTAAGGTTATAAATATTTTAATCCTTTTGGGGTAAAGAAGATTAAATGACATATATATACTCCCCCCTATATAGCACTGATGTCTTGAGTGTTATTTTAATGGTTATATTTTAAGCATCAAGTAATTATTTTCATCATAATATTGGAATAAAATTTGTTCAAAGTAATTATATTTATATTTTCATCATGAAAAATTTTATATCATCTGAATTGTGTGAAACTTTACCTTTTTCAGTAGTTTTTTTCAGGAATAAAAAGTAAAACTACTCAAAGAAGGAGAGAATGAAAAAATGTACAAACTTAAACATAGCAAGAAACTGTTATTGTAGTTAGACTTTCTAAGAGTAGTTGTGGAACAATATAAGTTTCTAGAAATAAACTAAAATGTTCATTTTAATAGAAGGGAGTATAGTTTATTCTGAAATGGATTCAGATATAGATTTTTCCCTTCTGCTTGAAAGTCTATTTGTTTATTTTGAGCAAACGGGAAGAATGGCAGGATGACATCTAAATGAATCCTTAAAAACAGTTTTGTATCCATTATCTAACTCACCTGGTCCATTGAGAATTCAGAAGATGGAGGACTTGAATTTACCGTTTCACAGTTGGGCCAATTTGCTGTAAAATAAAGTAGTATTTTAGGGATGAGGGTTTGCTTCACAAATTGCAACTCCGAAGACATGAAGTCATTCACTGCACTTGTTAAAATTGGGGTTTGGATTCCTGGAAGCAGCATCCATAACATCGGCCTCTCTTTAGGGATACAGACATGTTGACAGTAAAACAAGTGCCCATTAAGAAAGTTGGATGTGCTTCATGGATATGGCACACAGATGTACACTCAGAGCAAGCTGTTTAAAAGCCTGCAAATTTATGTAAGTTACTCTAAAAATGGTCTCATTTTGGCATCTAGCAACTAAATATTGCCAGGAATAAATTATATCAAACACATTAATTGGTTTAGATATTTAACAATTATCTTCTTTAAGACTCAGTTTTTAAATAGTGCAACTGACTTCCTTTTGGCCAAAGGATAAGGCAAAATGCATAATTTTGTATCTCCTTCCTACTATATCAGATGTCTTAGGCCTCAAGCCTTGTTTTCTTAAAACATTTCCATATTATCCAAAACTACTTTCATTCTAGCTGTAAAGTTAGGATAAAATGCCTGTGGAAGTCTGGGTTTACTTACATTCTTTTTCCTAGACATTGCTATTGTCAGATAATAGGAGACATGATAACCTCAAGTAGCAGCCAAATGGGGGGAGAGAGGGAGGGTGCAACAAAGAACCAAACTTTATCATGCCAGTCACTCCATGTTTTTATATATGGTCTCAAACAAACCCAGAAACATCATGGACATCTTGGTTTGCAATGATGGGCCACATTGATTCTGTACCCTAGGGAAGGGTCTACACTACACAGACCACATCTATAAAATGACACTGGTACAAATCATACTGAAATGGAACTGCAAGTAAAGATATGTTATTTCACTGTCCATACTTACAGGTAATTCCAGATTATTTTCTCTTTCATTTACTGTCCATCTACAAGTATCCAAGCAACAGTATTTTACAAAACATTTACTTCAAATCCATGACATTTAATACGTATTCTGTGTTATATCAAAGCAAGGGACTGCAGTAAGTCCATTCAAACACCCTAAAAGAGTTTTTACAAAACAGCCTGTATTATTGTGACAGGTATTTCACTTAATTAATTGTGGGCAGAAAACCATCAGATTTTCCATCTAGTACTGTTAATAGCAATAGTCCTTACTTTACTTCGCTTATGTGCATGTGGCTTTTGCTTTACCTCTAGAACTGTCTTTATATCCACTCCTATGTTTCCCCTTCTGATTGTCTCCCCCATCCCACCGGGGTGAGTGAGCAGCTGTGTGGGGCTGACCTGCCAGCTGGGGTTAAACCCTGACAGCACTCTGCTGCATCAACTGCCTGGCACTGACAGGATGCAAATGTTTGACCCTCCCCAGGCCGGGGATAGCTGGAACAAAGCTTTGATCAAGGACAGCTAACAGAGTTCATTAGAAGCTTCTAGGGCTACCCTTACTTTTTTTTTAGCCTTAGCAGCAGAAATACTCAGATGATTCCCAGGAGTTCCCGAAACCTAGGCAAGGTGCCCAGAAAACTTGACAAGATCTCAAGAAAATCTGAAAGAAGCAGAGCCCAGAAACTTCTGTGAAAACCACTGCAATCTGTAGGCTGCCTCTGGGAGTGGAGCTGTTACCTATCATAAAAACCTAAATTTGGGGTCAAGTATATTTTTTTCCTTTAGCTGACACATTAAAGAGGAGCAGAAGAGCAACATTGCTTGGATAACGGAACACATCTAATTTGGACTTTCCTGTGTACTTCTCAATACACAGTAAAAATTGTTCCTAAATTTATATAATGTGAAGTATCCCACACAGTGCTTAAGGAAACTTCTTGATTAAATTTTAAAAACTGTAATTTTTATAACACATTGATAGAGAGCAAATTCTTATGGCAATTTAAATTTAGTCTTGAGTCTAAAGATGATTTAAGCAAAGAGAAATAGCCATCACCCAAGAAATAGCAATGAATTTAAAGAATAGGCCACAGAATTCACCCAAATTGCAACCTGGTTTTGAGTGTATTTCTTTATATATCACTTGCTTCATTTGGACAGACTCAAAATGAAGTACTCACTCAGTGGAAATAATTAGTTTCAGGGGGTTTATTATAGGTATTTTCAGCCATTAATTTATACATAGGTAGCCCCAAAGTTCTGGATATATATTTTCAATTAATTTATTGCTTCTGTGTCTAGTCACCATGCCAAGAAGTACCTACTAGATGTTGTCTTATGTAAAACCTCAACAAGTGGCAGTAAGATATTGTACAAAAGCCAGTTCAAAAGCATAAATAACAAAATTCCTTGGGGCAATAATGAAATAATATTATGTAGAATAGTAGAATATTATTCTTTAAATCAGGAGATCCAAAGACTTGATAGTAAATGAAGTGATTTAAAAGCATGTGCATTACATAGTAAGTTTTTATTCCTTGTGCATATAATTGTATTTAAAGAGAAAATAACTCTGATGTTGACCACTGAAGAAAATGTCTGCATTTGGGATGAGAGTTTTATGCAAATAGGAATGAATAGAATCATTCCTATCCCAAACAAATCTAATGCACTAATTCACCCCACCATCTGTATAATGAATCATGTAACTCTTCCTACTGAAGAAAAAGGAAGAGTAGAAAAATGTCATAAATAGGAATCAAAATAACCACAAAAACCAACAAAATATTTTGTTTCAAAATCATTCCATCATTGAGAAAATTTCATCTTTGACAAATTCTGCCATCCAAGATGGACATCCGGGTCATATTTTCTGTTACAATGACCAATTTTCTCCTGAACACAGACTTGCATGCATTGGAAGTGGCCTTTAGAAGTGTTTGTTTTATTTTGTTTCTTCCCAAACCATCCAGTTCTCTCAGATAACAGATATTATGACTCTCTTCCTTGGCTTTCTTTAAAGAGGTTGAAATTTTTATTTCTTTTGAAAAGTATCCATCAAGTGAAGGCAAGAGTAGCTGATTCAGGGAAAAGAGGAATGTAAAATCTGGTTGTGACAAGTAAGTGAAAAGAGGAAGGTGAATTTCTGACCTTCTCTTTATTATTTCTAACTCTACCTACACAATCTGCTATCACTTTGAGGCGCCCCAGAGTTCAGGATGAAATATTCTCAGTGCAACTTTGAACACTTCTCAGTGCAATACTGGAGGCTCAGAGATGGCAATACAAATATTAACAGTAATTTTAAGAGCAACATGCACCATGAATAAGCAGCAAATCATTATTTTCAAAAGGTCATTCAGCACAATTGAGCTCTGCTATCTTACATCAAGACATGTACAGGATGTTATTGCTAAGAATGTCAGATGACATTCAAAGCAAAGGCGTGCTATAAAGGGAGTACAATGATGGCTATTTTTGGTAACTTGCCATTTAGTCATCAGTGATGAGCTGCTCAATATCACAGGACACCCATTGCTCCTTGTTTTGAGCTGGAAACCCAATTCTGAAATGTACCTGAAAATAAAAGGAAATAAAGCGCCATTAGGTTAAACATAGAATTATATTTAATTTCAACAGAGTTTTCAACAAATTCCATGAGGTTTGCACCAGCCCACCTCTCAAGCCTGCCAAGGTCCCACGGATGGTATCCCTTCCCTTCAGTCTGTGGACCACACCACACAGCTTTGGTGTATCAGCAGCCCTGCTGAGAGTGCCACTGTCCATGTTGCTGACTCTAAACTATGAACAATTAACTAATAACTATTAACTGTATAAACTATTAACTACACAAGCTATTAATTATAAATAATTAAAATTCCATTCTGCTTGCAGTTCTATTAATATTAATTTTAAAAATAATTCCTCTAAGTACAGCTAATAAAAGAAGTACTCATGGAAATAAGAAGCAAGGATTCTGCCATAAACTGCAAATAACATCAAGCACAATTTAAGAGATTAATAAATTCACTGTTATTACTCTAAAATATTACCAACAAGCCTGCTATACCAAATTCTCATTATAGACATATATATTCCTCGTTGGAATTCTTATGCTAGGAAAATCTTGTTCTCTATAGTATGACAGTGGGACAGGTCCTGCAAGGTGAGTCCCTGTGCCGCTATACTGGGGAGCCCCCATTGCTCCCGGCCCCCAAGGGATTCTGCAGTCTGGCTGCATCCTGACCCTGTCTTAGTCACTGCACAGAGCAACCCAGTGGTGAGGAACAGCATATCTGCTGGTTGTTAAATGAAGATGGATGAAAAAACCCTAAGTATACTATGGAAAATTGCCAAAATGTAGGGATGTTTTGTTTTTTTTTTTTTTCCTTCTGGATGCTTTGCTTTCCATGGATTGGAATTTTACTTATTAGTCCTTTAATTTGCTTTTTTAAAAAATTGAAAAGTTATATATTTTAAAATTTACCATACAGTTTAACCCCTTTTATTCTTTCATAAGTGGTGCAAATTAAAGGCTACTAAACAAAACTGAATGCACATTAGTTCATTGTGACATCTCTACTTTCAGGATCCATTTTCTGAATATTAAATGCAATAGGAAATCAATCTGAATAGGAACACATGAAAAAACTCAAGTTTGTCAGCTCAGAGTATGGCACACCACTTGTATCACAGTGCAGAATAAAGATTATGTCTCAGAGTACAGGGAGAAAAAATTGATAAAGTGACTTAGAATTTATTTTTTCTGAAAAGTTTGGTTTAGAGCGACTTCTGGGAAGATTTAACATTTGTTTCTGAGAATGAAGTACTTGAGTTGATGGGCATCACTAACTTAATTTTTCCGGATCATTTAGTCTATTCCTTCTTATGACTTATTGCTAGCCTCTTGGAGTCATTCTGAGCAATATACTGTGCAATATAGAGTGCACTGTATCTCACCACTTTATGACTTTTTATTGCTGCTATATTTTTCTATGACCTTAAAATGCATTAAATGTGACAAATAATGTGGCTATTTCATAGAACTCTGTGAAGCACATTTCCATTTCTGATGTGCATTATAGGTAACTCCCAGTTCAGCTGCTTTGATGCTTTACAATTGAAATCCAGTACAAACCTTGCCTGAAACCACACTGAATTTAATTGTTGTTATCCATGTGTTTTAATAAGCTTTTGGCTACACTTTAATGAAACTTGGGAAAGCTTGTCAGCATAAAACCAAAACCTGAAAATGTTTGGTCAGAATAATCATGTCTTGCCCTGAAACAGAATGAGCAGTCATCCACAAAAGTCGTGAAAATGTGTGATCAGTGGGTTTTCTCTTCAAGCTACTACTCTTTATGAGTTATTTATCATAGTGCTGAACAAGACTTAAACATTTGTTTGCAGAAACAGCGGTTTACACTTGGAAGTTATTGGGCTGTTGGAGACATTAATCTCGACAAAATGCATCAAAGTTGCTATTAGGCATGCATATTAGGGTACATAAGGAGATTAACATCTAGAAATTTTAACCTGGAGGAGGATGAATGTAGCCTTAGTCAACATGTATGAAAATTTCCAGAGTGAAGTGAGAGAACTACACCTAGCTTTTATTTTAGCACCTCAAAGGTTTTTTAATACTAAATGATTCCAAAGAGTACCACGTATGTGTATGTGTTTGAATATACTATAATATTTTGTAGTTGCACCTCCAGAACTATATAGAAAAAAATGCTGATACTAAAATAGCAGCTATATTAGATACAGATAGAGCTGCCACAGAAAACCACATGATAACATTCATATTTCAAAGCAATTATCTATTTCATTTGCCATTATTTCTAACCAAAATCCAATGGAGTTCACAATATTACTTCAATAATGCAAGTATACGTGCTATTATTAAGATGCACACACAGATATGTAGGACAGCATTAAGAATTTTAAAATGCTTATTGCTGTATTTAAGTTATCACTGAATTGAGTGGTGAAATTTCTTGTGCAATGCAAATGATGATTTCAGCTTATATCTATTGAGACTGGGGCCTGAGCAGCAAATCAGTGTGGATTCATAATAAGGTTTAAGAGTATTAGTTCTCCCAGTCTCTGCAGAAAAATAAATACCAAACATACTAGATTTTATCATCTCAAAAGAATAAGAGCCAAGCAGGTATGTTCTGCAAAATGGAAAGACACCATCAAGCAGACTGCAGACATATTTTCATCCTTTTATTTATTCTGCTCAAAATATGACCTTCACTGGCATTTTGACTGTTTGAAGCACTTCTGTATGTAATCTCATTGCTTTTTGAACTCTCTTATCTTCTATATTCAGATATGTTTTATTTTCCATTGGCAGAAGAAAAACATAGCAGTTGGCTAGCCTTTTAGTCTTAGATTTAGAATTTTGGAAGTAGGACTAATCAAATGCATGTGAAAAAGTAGTAACATGCAGAACTAAGAAGCTACATTTCCTAGGCAGATGTAGATTCATAAATTAATATCAAGTTTTTAATAAGTGCCAACCTTCTGCAGGGTCTAGATAATACATCATATGAGGAATGGGTGAGGGAGCTGGGAGTGTTTAACCTGGAGAGAAGAAGGCTCAGGGGTGACCTTATCACCCTCTAAAACTACCTGAAAGGAGGTTGTAGCAAAGTGAGGAGGGTTGGCCTCTTCTCCCAAACAACTAGGGGAGGTTCAGATTGAACATCAGGAAGAATTAGTTTATGGAAAGTGTTTTTAGGCATTGGAACAGGCTGACCAGGTAGGTGGGGGTGTCATCATCCTCTGAGGTGTTGAAGAAAAGACTGGATGTGCTGAACTTTTAAAATGTTAAATAAGAGAAATTTCTGTAATACGGAACATTACAGACCATATCATTGAAGTGAATTACACAGAAAAAGATGAAGGAATGATACAATTATCAACAGGGGAAAAGAATATTGATGGTGGTGATATTCACACCCTGTGGATATCAATGCTGATGCAAAAGAACAACTATTACAAAGGAAGTGTTTTCATTAGTCTAATATATCCCTTTCTTACTATTTAGAATGTAACAATCAAATTTATTTTCTGCCATTAAAATATATATATAAGTGTGTGCAAACAGAAAATGGCAATGCAGGAAAAATTAAACCAGTACCCTAATATGTTGAAAACACATTAGAAATTTAATACTGTGAATAGTTAGGTGGTTATATTTAACTCAATTTCCCTTTTATATGTCTCAGTTAAGGCATGTTTGGAGATAATACTGCAGAAAACAATCGGAAATAATGATAGTTCTTGGTGTTAAACATTACAGCTTGTTTAGCAAAAAAAAAAGTGCCAGATAGTTAAGATTCTTTTTTGTGTCAGGTTTTCTCTGTGTGTCCAGATTAGTACAGGGATTGAAAACCTTTCACAGAGACCTTGCCAGACTGACTTTTGTCTTTTCCAGATTACAGGATTTCTGTATGACAACAGAAACACAGTCAGATCTAAGAAATGTTGCCTTTCAAAGAGACAAGTTTCTCCTGGTAATATTCTGTGGCAGTTTTTCTCTCTGAAAGACAAAACTTCATAGTATTCATCCCTTCAGAAGCTTGGCTCTCCATGAGTGAGATGGAAGTGGCTGGCACAGAACACTGTTTTGGGATGACTTCTCTCCCACTATCCTGTATAGCCCTACAGAGTGCCATTTAATGGCTAACTGTGTGCTGTCTTTGCCAGGTTGTATTTTAGGAGGATTTTAAGTGTCTGCAATTCTTGTATGAAAATTGACCACGATAATTTTAGGTGCCATTGCCTAAATTATAAGCCCATATTAATTTTATTATGTATACTATTTTTTTTTTGTGGTTAAGAACCCATTACTAATGAATATTTACTTTGTTTGGGAGCACTTGACATAAGAATTTGGACAGTAATTACTTGTGTTTTACAATAATAGGTCTTGTAGTATAAGAAAAGAAGAAAATATGTACTGAAAGAATTTAGTAAAGACAAGGCTCCTATAGTGAGTTATTACTCAACCATAATGCTGCTCCAGAATGTGCTCCTGGTGAATTGATGTAAAAGGGAGCTGATGTAAAAGTGGAAAATACCTGCTTCCATTAAAAAAAAGCAAATTAATTTCTATAGCCTGCTATATTATCTATATAGCATCTATATCAGATAAGAACTTTCATATTCTTTACATTTTCTCAAAACTGGTAAGAAGAAACAATATGGGAGAAGAGTAAAATCGGTATCTGGACAGGAAATACAGAAACAGAGCCAAAGAGACTTATGAACAAAACAAAAGTATATTGAAAAAGAAGTTAATGACAGAAAAGAAAATCTGAGGAGGAATTTCCAAATTAAGTATTCCTGGCTAGTTAAAGAAGAACATGCATTGCCTCTAGAAGTTGTTCGAGTTGTTTCCCACAGGGATATTTGAAGTGACTGGTGATTCTACTTACACAGATTTATATAAACAAGAAAGTTTTACAGCAAGTTTCCAAATCCTCCAGTGGTCCAGAGATAGTTTGACTGACATGAAAAATGCAAAACTTGATAAACAAAGAAATTAAAATAAACCTGTATGTTGCCCTTTGAATAGTATTCACTGAGAGAGTCTTTTTTCATTTCCCCATAATTGACAACAGTTTTTAAGACCTGAATCCTTTAACCACGTGGGCTTAGCACTGCTGGAATGATTTGTGACAAATTTCATCTGTTCTTTATGCAATAGAGTGGGAATATTGGAACAAAGTTGCCCTTCAGCAGCAGCTGGATTCTATATTTTTATTCCTTTTTTATGAGGAACCATGGTATCCTAGTTTCTAACTACTTCCCTTACACAATTTGCATTATTATCATGGACATGATGCAGTAGATAAGTTCTAGCAGCTGCTTCCAAAAACTTCAGCTGAACACCTGGTTAACAGGGCTTGCGTGTATCTTGCATCCATGTGAGTAATTATCTGTATAGGTCTTATGTTCATACACTCTCAGGAAAAGTGAATAATTGAAAAAATAATTTCAAAGAAGCTTCTGAAGTTAACACTTAAAATTCCTGATGGAATTATATAACATCTGTCACAGAGTACTGGTGGGGCTCCTAAGATACATATATATTTTTCAGATATACTATTTTCACTTTCTTTTAATTAAATCAAAACAAACCAAACAAACAAACAAAACCAACAAAACCATGTAGATTAATGAATTTCATAATAATGGTATTCAATTCTATTTATATTCCTCAGGCAGATTTAACCATCTGTCTTAACCTAGATTTTCTTTTATTGGCCAATGATTTCAAAAATCTGGAACAAGTGTCTAGAGACAGTCTTGCATTGGTTAAGGTAAGCCATTTGGAGGGACTGATATTATCTATTTAAGATAAGCAGTCGTTGGTGAATACATGTTAAGTTTCAGACTCTGTCACGAAAGTTACTCCATTTTCTATCCCTCTCTTGTATTTAATTCAACCTGAGCTCAGTACTACTCCCATTAGGGAGCCAAAAACCTCCCACTGTAGTCATCATCCTGATTATTGCTGATAGTTTAATGGTACTCTTCTCATGACCTGTAATTGAATATAAAAGTACTGTGCAAAAAGTTACATCACTTGATGTTTATCTTTATATTTTTCATTTTCTTCTGTTAGTCTCTTTTGAATTTTGTTTCAAATGAAATAGTAAGGAAAGGTACCTATTTTCTTGTACATCATTCCAAGCCCAGCAAAACACGATCATATTATTTCTGGCAAATAGGTATGATCAGAATGCACTACTGAGTTAAACAGCTGAAAAAGCAGAGAAAGGGAAAAGTTCTCAGTAAAATAAATAGATTCTAAAGGCAAGATTGAAGTGTACCACTCTCAATGCGTGGTTGCCTTTAGGATCAAAACCCATAAGATTCTGGATAAAGAGTTTTCATGCACAGAACTCCTAGGAGAAAGCAAAGGTACTTGTCTACTACATTACAGAAAAGGGATTTTCATAGGTAATACATTAATTGATTTTTTCTAAACAAAGGGAGTAGTAATATGAGAAGGGAGAAGACAGATGTGAAAAATGGTTGCCCTTGTAAGAGGCAGTGAGTAGAGATGAGTGCTTGAATTCACTCAAGTTTGTCATAGTATTATGTAAGTGTTGTAATTTGTATTGACAGCGTCTGGTAGTTGTCATGGCCCAGAGGGTGTCAAATTAGATATAAATTTGAAAATGTAAATATTGTATCTTCCATTCAAAGTTAAATTTTCACTTTATAACTGAATAAATGAATAAATCTAAGGTTTAGTCTTTCCTCTCTACACCGCAGATCACATACATTAAAACAAAGTGAATTGATGGTTGTCTTTACAGATTTTAAGGAAATGTGACACATGCAGTTAAAAAAATAGCTGAACTGCAAGGAAAGCTGTAAACCTTATTCATTGAACAGCAGCCTTGATATGTAGGTGATTATCAGTGCCATCTTCTTCTCTCATTACAATCCTTTCAAGAATGCTGCAGTATTTCCCAAATGAAAAAAAACACTCAAGCAACCAAAAATCAAACCTACAAAGCGCTCCCCACCAATTGTTTCTAAACAAACAATTTAGAAATGGCCTGGATTTCCTCTCTTAATCAAATGAGATGGGAAACCATAACTTTTTCTTCAATGTCTATATGAATTAGGAAATTAAAGTAATAGAAAACCTGAACAAAGATCCGAGATTTACAAATTATCTTCTTTTACTTTACATTTGAATTTTTTTTGTTTACTGTCCTTTTAATTAAAAACAGACTAATTTCTTTTCAATTTTGATTCTATGGACAATTATTATTTTTGTACACAGATGTAATCTTTCAGAAAACAGCTGATTCCTAAAAAAATCCTTACTTGCCTTGTGAGTTACTGAATTGTTTATTAGGGTATTGATCCAGTTACAATGAGAGTAGTTTTCTTGTTTCTGACAAACCAGTATAATATCTTATTACCAAAACAATGTAGAATTTGTTTTTACATGTAGATACTGTTTTGGTGTTGATAATCTGGAGAAAAGTTTAATAGATAACTTTTCAGCTAAATGGCATAAGTCGGACCTCAGTGCTACCCCATTTCTGTTTCTCATCATCCCAGATACAGAAGTCTTTCAAGGAGAGTACCAACAGCACTCAGGTCATAATTCTTGGAAAAACCTTTGGTTTAGACCTTGACTTTTTTGTTCTCTGATCTCACAATACTTCTGCGCATGGCAGAGTGAGCACTTTGAAGTACTTGGGATATTTTAGCCATGGTGGTTAACGAGCTTGTGTCATTAAGCTTGTGTCATTCATCTTTCTGATGGAACAATACTGTCTTTAGGTGCATGGCTGGGCCTGTCACTGCAAACTCCCTTTAGTTTGTCTTGCTGCATTCGTATCTTTCATAAAATCAGAATTGAAAAGATGTATTTACGCTTTATTTTTTTTCATTTAATAAACTTCACACACCTTTTTTTATGAATTTGATCCTGCATCTTTTTCCAGTGCAATATTGGTGACATATGGTGTTTGCTATATTTCTAACCATACTTCAATATAAGTCATGTAACTAATTAAGCTAATAGGCATAAAGTAGACTTACTTGCTATCTTATATTTTGAGAGTGTTCTTTTAGAATCTCATACTTAAGATCAAACTTAAATAAAAAAACCTAGATAAAACCTCATCATATTCAAATATTTAAGAAGAGGAGCATGACTCGAAAAGGCAATTTACCTCTTATGTTAATTTCTGAGTACTTAGATCCCCTCAAAATCAATCCATTCTTTTAAGAGACTTGATAACAAGCATCCAGATTTAGAATCAGAAAACAAAATCATCATGATGTGTACCAGTGAGTATTAAAAAAAAACAGTGGAAGAAAGAATCTCAATGTCTAATTGGTGAAATTCTATGTCTTTCTGTCTGATTCCAAAGCAAAACTGAATGTCACCGGCTTGGCTTTCTTGGCTTAATCAGTTCAAGGCATCAGTCCCAGAATGTCAGCCTGTGCTGCCTGTGAGAAATGGAAGTCCACCCTTTGGGGGATAAACACTGGAGTGCAGTCTCTGATTTTGGTACAGAGTTACACTATTTTCTGTAACATGATCATTATGCCTTTCTCTCCTCAAAGTAGTAAAAAGCCAAATCACTGTAATCTACAGGAGGGAGTGTGTTCTGTTACATCTTTTCTATGTGCATGCAATTTATTGAGCATAATCATGGGTTTCTTGTACTTTTATGATGGCTGGATACATAAATCTTGTTTCAGGTTAGATTCATGAAAGGGAATACAGCCCTACAATATTAGGGATAATGTTTTCTTTCTATGGTTTTCCATATTTCTGCGTGCATTTTCCTATTTTCAAAATAAGATATTGTATAGAGAACACAGTGGGATTTATGATTTTATGTTATCTTACACATTGAAAACACAAAGCACCTTTCCAAAGGGCTGAAAATATTTGATTGTCACTGATCACCACTGTGCTGTTCAGAAAATCCCAGCTCAGTGACATTTTGTTGACAGGGTAAGCACACACCTTACATACATTGCAGTGCACCCCGATGTTATTAGCCTTGTTACATACAGGCTAAGTGCAACATTAGCAGTCAGCTCACTGGTGTTTCAGGAGGAGGAGCAAGTCTGAGGAGGAGTGAGTTAATAGCAGCTTATTCTCTAAACCCCAGTATGAAATATAACTTTCCTTGTCGTCATATGGTACACTTCCATATCTGGTCTCCAGCCTTGCACTGAATTCCATGCCATTTGCCTGTATCTTCCTACAGTAACAAAGCAAATGGAGCCAAATGACATGGTGTTCTCACTTACACTACTCTGCTTTACAGCACTAAGAAATTTCACTATGACTTTCTTTTATGCCCTTTTGGGTTCTGCTCACAATAACACTTTATGCTTTTGAATATATAATATTGTTTTTCAGTGACCTTAGGCTTGTTGTGTAATTGCTCCTAATTTAGGACTGACCAAAATAAACCCATAAGTAAAAAATATAAATAAAATTATCAGTGCATTTTCCTCACTCAATTTATAAGAGCTTTTTTTTTTTTTTTTTTTGCTAGCCATGGAAATCAAATAGTTCAATCTTCTTCAGGATTTAGCTTTTCATTGTATCTTTCCCTTCCACTCTTGGTCTTAATCCAAACTGGAGCATAAGAGACACAAAGTAAGCACGAAGGTAATGAGAACATCTTGATTACAAATCAAAGTAAACAGACTATCATAAACCTGTGGAATAGCTTAGTCTACAGACAACAATGTTTCGGAAAGCAATTATTTTCGTTCCTTAGATCAAATCATCTGTAATTTTAAGGACCAAAGGAACTAGTTGTTTGTGTTTCAGTTGGCTCAGTCAACTGAAAGCAGAAATCTACAGGCTAGTGAGGATAGTGGCAACAGACCACAAAAACACTATTTATCTGTACTAATCCATGTTGGATCAGAATTTATTATAACAGTTGCACATTTATTTGATTACCATGGCTGCATTTCCACTTGAATTCTTTTTTTTTTTTTTTCCTCATTGAAAGAATAATAAGAAAAGGCCTTTCTGTTGATTTTTAAAGGCTATCAGCCACATTAATATGGAGCTGTTGAACATACTGTTAGCTGAAATAAAATTTTGTGTGTGCGTAATATGCTGATTTGCAATAAAATTTTCCCAGCTCCATGAAGTGCTGAGAGTGGACAGTGTGTTCCAAAATCTGTTTTGTTTTTTTGGGCACATGTTGTACAGCATTCAAACCCTGACAGCGTGCCTGTATGTTTATTTAGTATAGACTGAGGTAAAAAATAAGAGGTAAAGATCGTTATGACTTTGCCATGAGTTTTAGATTATTTCTACACAAAGGAAAGGGTACAGAATGGAAAAACTGAGATTGTGTACCTCAAGATTTTAACTTTTTTTTTTTAATATCCAAATTTATTTGTTCCCTTTTTCATAAAGTATTATAGAATTTTGAATTCATCTGATTAAATTGGTACACTTTTAGGTCACTTTTTTTTTTATTTCCTGAGGTAGATCCAAAAAACATTTCAAGAACAAGGATTTCTCAGCTGACACAAGCAGATCTTATATAGGTAACAGAATTTAACCTCTCATATTGATTGAAATGTGATCTGTAAGATTTATTTGATTTTTTTCATACACAGAAGTTATATACGTACTTACTAAATCTGCAATATATTGCTGGTCTTCCATTGACCTGGTTTTAATTTTTCATTGTTCAGAAGAATATTAGACACATCTGCATGCAATGAAAACAAAGAGAAAATAAAACAAAAAATTAACAAAATTACAAAACTAAGTTTTTAAGACTGGAAAAAATAAGGGTAATCATTTGTCATTGGTCAAAAAGAAAACTTGAGCCCTTTGTGAAGAACAGTTTCCCCTTCTATTTAATCAGTGTTTTAATGAGGTCTTTATGATTTAGAAAAATAGCTGTGGTTTAGTCTTAAATCTTGGTCCAGTGATTAACAAGTATTCATTGTATTTACACTTTAGGGTGCATCAAAACAACAGTTTTCTTGTTCCATGGATCTAATAAAAATAAACTGATGATTTTTTGTACCATAGTAAGGAGATAGTCCTTCAAATACAAAATGAAAGCAGTAGGCTTATATGTTTGGCTTGTTTTGTGTGTTCAGTACATGTTTAGAATGTTTTATCGGGCCTGCTTCTTTTTCACTACAGTATCAGCAAGAAAATAGTAGGTGTTTTAATTCAATGTGAAATTCATGAAATTATTTGGAAATAATGAAATAGATACTAGCAAAGATCTGAGGGGAAAAAAAAGAGGTGGAAGAAACTTTCAACATGAAGTCTGTTACTTTTAAATTAACTTAGTTGAACATGTTAATGGTTAATTTGTGTTCAAAATTGATAAGGTAGGTATCTCTTCCAAGCTTCTCACTAATTTGACATAAATGTTTATTTAAATATGTGCACTTTTATAATCCTCATAGCTCTGAAACAACTCCCTTACAGATGATTATCTAGGAAATGAGGATTGTATGTTACTGTTAGCAGCCAGTTCTTTCCCTTGCTAAGTGGGTATAATGGCATCCAAAACTCCCTTAAGAGAACAAGCTCAGTATCATCAGATTCTTAATAAGGGGTTTATGAAGCAGGCAAGAAAAGAGCATTTTAGGAGCTGGGGAAAAAGAATCAAAAAGAACACCAAAGCCAACATGCTGTGCATCCCTGTAATTTCCTTTGAATGAAAGTTACAAATTAGAACAATTCTCACTACTTGCTATTTCCCAATGAGGTGATGGAACTAAAGCAAAACAAAAACAAGCCAGCTCTCCTGAGGGGTTTACTCTAGTTGTACATCATAGTATTTCTGATAGATCTCCCACTGTTTCATGGGATATTCATGAGCTTTAAATCTATTATTGACAATGAAGTATGACATACTCCATGTTGGCAGAGACAATAACAAATCCACTAATAAATCTGTGCGGATATTTATCAAAAAGTTGGTGAATGTGTATCACAGATATGCTTCTGTGGTAAAGTGGGTCTCAGTATTAAAAGTCCCATCAGAGGTGCATTCAAAGGATTCTTGAAAAGGGTGGAAAATTCCCATCACATTACTGAAATATTTATATTTATCTCCTTTTCTGGTCTGTCATGATTTGATAATGTCTCAGGTGCATGGTCAAAGTTGTGGGCTTTTCTGTTTCCTTAGCAATCACTAGATCTCTATTTTCATAAATTAAAGAGCATTTTTCTACTTACCTTAATGTAATTTTCTGCTGGCGCCCTTTGGACACAGATGACAGTATTTAGACTCAGGACAAAAGTTAAAGAAAATAGAAGCTAAAGCTGCAAAATGAAAAGGCACCCTTTTGTAACCCTCAAATGTAATAGATTAAACTGTCAAAGGAATTGAACAACAGTATGATGAATGTGTACATATATATAATGTGTCTTTTTGTTTCATACATATTCAAGTATGCAAGTATATATAATATATATGCTATATTATATTTCTTTAAAAATATATGTATATTTTTATAATATCTCTATAATACTAAAAAAAATACATTTCTTGTCCTGGATCACTCAGAAGGGACACTATTGCCCTTTGTTATGCCAACGAGGATAGGAATGTGGTATCATTTCCATGAGTAAATAAATACAAATCACTTTTAGAATGAGATGCATTAATTGGGTTCACCAAGAGTCACTCTAGCTTTGGGAACTTCCTTCACTTTTGGGGAATTCCACATCTGGAAAATACAAAAACTCTCACATCAGATAGAAGACAATTCCAGTGAACAGAATTGTATCAAAGAGCATTTTTTGAAGTTCAAGTTCCATCATGATGAGAAAGTTGAACTACCAGCTTATCTGAGAATTTAAGAGCCCCTTGAGATCTGAAAACTTTCAGCCATGAATTGAGTCCCTTTGGTCCTAGAGAAGAAGCATAGTTCAGTACTGCAGCCATGAGGTACATTTGCTGTGTTAAATCACTTGTGTCATGTTACAATTGCTTTTGGAAAGCAGATTTCAGCCTCTGCTGTGACAGCAGGAAAGAAAACTCATGGCCAAGGAAATCACCAGCGGGCAGAAGTAACACAACCAAATTGCTTCCTCCTTGTCAACAGCTGACCTGAAACACACTCAAAAATGTTAGGCTCCAAATTGCTCTGAACTTCATTAATACCAGGAGATGTAGACTCCCCAAGTGAACTGGGTCCTATCCTGCATCAAATATTACCAGCTGACTTATGAGATATGCTCTGAAATCATTGCTTATGTAAGAAAAAAAATGTAAAAAATCTTATTTTCTGTTTTCATAAGAGTTTTCAGTAATTTTCAGTGCTGGATATTAGAAAAACCATGAATTTGCTTGCATGTGTACAAATTTATACACCAAAGAAATTCCTGAATGTAAATAGATTATGATAAATCATCGCTACAGCATTCTGCTATTATGATAAAAGTTCTCAGATTCTACAGGTATTGTAAGTACCTAAGCATTATAAAAACTTAAATTGGACAAGAACAAGTATAATTTTTTCTCAGTTTTTTTCTGTAATTGGATTCTGAAAAAATGCTCACTAGCAAACTGATTTAAATCCTACCTCTCCAGTTTAGAAAAATTATTAACTGTATTCTAGAAAAAAATCCTTCTTCCCATGTTTGACAAAGAAAAAAAAAAAAAAAGAAAAAGGTTTTGAAAATTTGCTAACTTGAAAAGCAATTTTGTTTATAGAATGGTAATTTTAAAAATTCCTACTCTATCAGAATCTATTAAAAATAAAATCAATTTCATTTTTATGAAAATGTATCAGAAATGCTTATGTAATACTAATGCAATATGACAACATTCAATACCATGTCATATTTTCAATTTCTTTAATCTTTCCCACCTTGTTTTTCAGTTTTACATAAAACAATTGTCTTCTGGGGTGATTTTTTATTTTTTTTTTAATATCATAACACTTTGGCCACCATTCCTTTTTAAAAATTAAATTTTTGGTTTACTTATCCATAATTTTAAAAATCTGACATCAAAATAGCAACTAAATATGACCCAAAATTTCTGGGATTTTTACAGGAACCAAAAGACTGTAGTGAGTGTAAAATAAAATGTATATATTTTAAAGAGGTTTCTATGAGTAAGCAAGTTTAGAAAATTTCCTCTTGCGGGTCCTATGAGATTTTTGTTGCAGCAAATACTTGTGTGATAACACAGGTGTTTGTGGAAGTTCTCCATTGCTAAGTGGTTGTTGGAATGATACTTGGGAGTTGCAATTTTAGACACTTTAAACACTTTTGCAACTCAAGCAATAAAAAGAATTATTCTCATTTACTGGGATATTTTCCTCTAATGCCATTTTTACAGTCTAGTCTTTAGATTCATTTACAAGTTGCAATGCTTGAAGGTTGAAGGCAAGAGAAATGAGTGGTGAGCTACTTCTATCTAACCCCCACATTAGAACCTGCAAACACACTTCTCCAGCTCTTGCTCTTGAATTGATATTCCAAGTAAAACTGGCTCGGTTTGGTAAGATTCACTTTGCTGTATACTTAGAGAAACAGACAATCATGTCTTGGTCAGAGTGAAAATTGTCAAAGAAAGTCATTGTCTCTGAGGGCTGCTGCTGGGCTGCAGTCACAGCGTTCTCTTCTGGAAAGCTCTCACAAGTACCAGAAGTTATAAGAGGAAAAAAGAAAAAAAAAAAAAACATTTGCAAGATGTTGAGAGGAAGAGCTTTCAAAGAAATAGAACACCAACCAAAGCATTGTGTTTCTGGCATGGAAAGAGTGATATAAATTAAATGATGTATCAGTGGAGGATTTGTAATGTGGCATTAGACTTGCTCAATATCAAGAATATTTTATTCAGAAACCCTGGGCACTTTGGCTCAAATTTGCTCCACTGAACACACTACTGCAATTATCTGCTGCTTTCAGAAGAGGAATGAGGTTAACGTTGAGTAATTTTGAAAAATCCAGCTTAGGTACTTGCAGAAGCCTGAGCATAGTCAAATAGGGTGGAATGCTAGCACAGCTAATATAAGTAACCTGATTAACCTGCCAACAGGGAGGTACAAAAGGGAAGGGAAAAAACCACTGCTGGGAAAATCAACTAAGTTTTGTGCTGAGAATATAAAACACAAACAAATCTGAGGTGAAGTTGCTAAAGAAAAAGTGGAAGTATAAGCTAACACCATATTTGTGATAGAAATCCAGAGATAATTGCTTTTATTTTATTATTTATTTATAAATAAATATATATTTATTTATATCATTGTATTAATTTACAACAATTATCCTTTTGGTCTGTCTGCTCCCTGCTCTGCAATACAGATCTGGGAACCTTCTCTTACAGCTACCTTCAGGATTTGCATAGGCTTTGGAAAAATAAAGCATTTCTTTTGCACTTTGAAAATAAAGCACTTTGAAAACTATAAAGCATTTAAGGCACAACAGAGGGAACGTTTGGTAATTTGCTATTTGGTGGCTTAAATAAGGAGACTGTTAAGAAAATCCTTCTAAAATCTTAAAATTCTGGGGTGTTTTCTGCATTTTTTTGGCATTTTTCTACCTCTTTAACAAGGATACAAACAAATCTAGTTCAACTAAGACCCCCATTTGGAATACCAAGTGCATAAATTAACAATGTAAGAAAACTTCAAACCTTGTTTCAGTAGGGTATCTAGAGAAATCCTCATAATAAATGTCATTTTGCTGACCTAAAACTGCATTTTCTTGCTAAGAAAAATATTACTTAGAAGAAAAATGTATGTCCTTCTAAGAAAGCCAGACTTTTGGGTGATAAAATCTGCAAGTTTTTCAGATCAGTGGTTTAAAGAATCACTTCTCAATTTCTTGGCTATTTTTCAGTGGCAGTGGGTAATAGCTCTGACAGGAAGAACACCGGTATCATATAGCATTGCTGGAGAATTTTGGGAGCATATTCTGCACTGCTAACATTATTGGTCAGAATTACAAAATCAAAATTTATTAGAACTCTATTTCACACACACAAAAAAAAAAAATGGGAGGCATAAAAATGTGGTTTTTTCACTTTAAATAAGCTAGAACAACTATGTTAAAATCCCAACACCTTGATTTTCTGACAACCTGTGTACTTTAAAATGGAAAACAATCTCTAACAAGAGAGGAGAGTTATCCAGTTTGCTGAATTTTGTTTTGATGGATTTAATTTTACATGCTAATTTAAAGCTTTGACACTTAAATTGAGCATTAAGCAACATTGCAATAATTAAATCACTAAAAAGGAAAAAGCACAGCAGAGTTATTATTTATCATATTCTTCTTTTCTGCTTTGTAATCTGAAATGTAATGACTATGTTACTTCCTCTCAGTAGTTTTTCCAAATACCTATATTAAGCTAATTTATTTTTAGCCAAGGATTTATAATTATTTGAAATAGAATATGTATGTTTTTCAAAATTCTGCTATAAAAAGTGCAAGTTAAAATTTTCATGCATATTTTCTTTTTTTTTTTTTTTGCCCATTATGTGACCTCAGGTTTTGGGACCTACAAAATACCATAAAGCTTTAAGACAGCATGTAAGATCATAGAAATTTTTGTAATTTCAGGATGCTTATTAATAATTTTATGCATCAAGTTTTAATTATCTCCTCCCACACAAACAGAAGTTATGGCAGAGATGCATGATCTTCACATATGAGCTTTCAGTTTGTTCTTGTGAAAATGCTATGAGAGAAATGCAGAAGTATAGAGAATGCAAGTTAATGCAAGTTTTGATGAAAATACCACTTGTACTAAAATCTCACATTTCAGAATTAAAAGTAATTTAGTTTTGATTTTTTGTTTTTTAAAGAAATCAGTAATTCCTGGGTATTGTAATTTTTTTATCTTGGACCTATAGCAGGTTGACAATTTGACTTCAAAGACAAGAAAAAATCTTAGTGATGGCATACAAAATATGTCATTAATCTGATGAAAGGATCTAGCTAAAACAAACAAGAATCTACAACAAGACAGCAACAATATTGTAAAATTTTAATATTCAATGACATTTGGATATGTCTTAGCAATTTGCCCTTTTCTTTTAAACTCAGAGATATGAGTCTTCATTTTATACTGTCACAGTGTCTCAAGATTTGCTCATTAAGATTAGGAATTTTTGAATGTTTTCAGCTTTTCTAGAAATGAGAATACACAAATAACAAACGAAGTATTTGATTCAACAAACCTTCATTCTGTGTGCTCTCCTTTTGCCATCAAGATGAGGCTGGAATTTCCAAGGGCAAACAACATTGTACTTAACATGATTGCTTCTTTGAGCCACAATAGCATTTCAGCAGCTTTTAGAATCACTAAAATAAAGAACAATACTCCAAATTCTTGGTAGTGCTTCACAAATACCTCTTCCCAACAGTACTATGAAGTTCCTGTATCATGATGTGGTTTCTCAATAAGAAAATGGTGTGCTGCTTGGTTCTCCTGTGTATGGATGTTTTTCTCAAGTATTATGCTTGAAGAAATACCAACTGCAAGAAATGATGCAAAGGTGCAGGGAGGAGTAGTCAGAAATTATAAACAATTTGTTCAGGGACATTCAGCTCTCTCCCTTCCTAAAAGTTTGTAAATGGAGGAAAAGTACATCTTTCCCACTACTCTGTGCTTTGCTGTTGAATGTTCTCTCTTTTTTTGGTTTGGCCTTTTGGGTCTGGCTGACATGGAGTTCATTTGCCCCTCAGCAGCCCTCCCAGCGCTGTGCTGTGTGCTGCTGGGGCAAAGGTGTTGATAATAACCCAGCGTTTTGGCTACTGCTGAGCAGCGCTGCTCCCCCAACATTCATCTCACACACAGCAGTAGGCTGAGGATGGGCAGCGTCCTGGGAGGGGACACAGCCAGGACATCTGACACAAAACCAACCAAAGGGATGTCCCACGTGCTCAGCAATAAAAACAATGGAAAAGACAGAGGATATTCATTATATATGATGGCTGTCTTCCAGAGCAACCACTACGTGTGCTGAAGCCCAACTTCCCAGAAAGTGGCTGGACATCGCCTGCTGATCAGAAGTAGGGAATAAAATCTTTTGTTTTCCTTTCCTTTCACACATGCAACCTTTTCTTTTGCTTTATTCAACTGTCTTTATCTTGACCCATGTGTGGTTTTTTCCATCTTATTTTCTGCTCCCTGCCTTCCTGTGAGGAAGGAGTGGTAGACTGGTTTGGTAGGCATCTGGTATCCAGCCAAGGTCACCCCACCACATTCAAGAATTTGTAGGTGTGATAATATACTTTGCTATAGCAATGCCTATTTATTTAATGAATTTTTAAAGCTGTGAGTGAAATAAAAAACCAAATCCACCATAAAAACTAAGATTTTCTGGAATACGATTTCTTAGATCCTTTAGAATTTAACAGAAATGAAAATCTGCTTCCAAAAGGTCTAAAGGACTGCACTATCCAAATGTGACACCATCAAACGGCAATTCAGCTCATTTTCTTATTAAATATTAAATCTTTAAATATATGATGTCTTACTGATTAAATTTGGTTTTAAAGAGTTTTCTTGCTGGTTATCTTCAGCTCAGAACAAACTTTGCATAGCTTTCTAAGCTTTCATTGCTTTCTCATTGTTTAATCCAAATAACTAATATAAATAACTAATACAAACAGACATTTTTAAAATTAAGCTAAGCTTTAAAAATTAGTTAAGGCAAAATGGAAGCCTTACATTCTCTTATAAGTTATAAAACTTTGAGGGAATGTATAAACATATTTTTACATTTTACACATAAATGCAGTTTCATTTTATTCCTTGCTGAGAAAACCCAGGAATATTCCAGATGGTTTTTATTTCCAATTCAGCCTGACCACTCAAATAAAATAAGCAAGAAAAAACAAATAGCTGTCACTTTCAAAGTCCCAAGGTAATAAACATCTTAAAATTCTGTAACAATGAAGGTAGTTCTGTCATGACCTCATGCTGTATGAGTGAATAGATGTGAAATTACATCAGAACTAACTTCTAAGGTAAATTATCTGTTCTTGGAATTTCAAAGTCGATGATACATGTTCACCAAAGTTGAATGCAGCAATACAGAGGTAACTGGTGAGGGGCATAAAAAATCCATCAAGATTTGTGATTGAATGGTCATTTTAACCTAAATATATTTATATTCCAGAAAGTAATAGTGCGTAACTGCACTGTGAGATAATTCACCTTTTCATAGTACGTGAGGAATGGAACCAAAAGCTAATATTTTAAAGCCTTTCTCACGACTGAAGGTCTAGTACTGTTTGTTTTAGTCCTTGTGACATGAAATGATATCTTAAACAAATCTGTCTTCAGGAGTCTAGAGGTCTGTAGGTATATTTAAAAGGCCTAAACACAAAGAAACCAAAATCTATTTTACTATGTTTCATAACTATTTTCTCACCCTCTATTTCTACATTACCAAAAAGAAAAACCCTCTTAATAAAACAAAAATAATAATTGTAAAAAATATTATAATGCTGTTAAAATTATATTTGTAAATAAATTTTGTTTCAAAGGATTTTTTAAATCCCTAGCTAAACACTCATCTAGGAATTTACATATGGATTAAGACATGAATTAGCCCACTAGATCTATTGAGCACATTTCTATTCTCATTACAGCATCTGGCTTAAAACAGGAAAAAAGCAATGAAGGATTTCCTGTTTCAGCATAGTTCTCCATTTTCAAAAGACTTTCCTTCCTCTTACAGTGAACTTAGAAGAACGAAAAAAATAAGACTAAAATATGGAGGAACAATACAGTTGCTTTCATACAGCACATTGTACCTTAATAACATAAAATCAAATGGAAATAAAAGACATTTGAGTTTAGACTGCAGTCTTTCAAGTTTTAGTCTTCACTTTTCCTAGTCTTTTGGTCCTGCATTTCCTTTATCACTGATGACAGGAAAACAATCCTCTTTCCTCACATTTCTAGTTTTAAATAGCCGTTGGCTAAATTCTCATCTCCCACAGTAAATTAGACTTCCTGGTCCCTTAATATCAGTCTAAAGAAATATTTACCTTCCTCTTGTGTGAGTTACAAACTTAATGTCAAAGCTTATCCTGGTTCTCAGTGAACCAGAGGATGGTGTCATAGATAAAAGGACAGCCAGCCATGAGCTGTACTCCTGTATGAGTACAAAAGACTCCAGCACTGTCTGGAGGGAAGATAGTCTGGAACATGATTTATTGTTGAAACAAAAGCTAAGATGAAACTTCTGCCAACTGCAGGAAAATTCTACACAAGCAACCAAAATCCTCACTCCATTTAAAGGTACTTAATCTATTTTTTTCCACCTAATGCCTGATTAAAGTCATTCTGCACAAAGGGCAAGATATTCCTACTTGCTCAAACAGAATAGTAATCTGTCCCAATCTCTTCCTCCAATATTATTGTAGCTCTACCAAGATAAATGCAAGCAGGAAGCAAACAAACTATGATTTATACCCTACTATATTCAGTTGCCTGAGATTCACTTGCTTTATGTAGAAGAAACAACAGCAAGGTGAAAATTAACACAGATAAAAGCAGACTAATTTGTAAGCTGCCTTGCTTACAACCAACACAACCAGACTTCCTTGCTTTGTTATAAAGATGGAGGAATGCATTTATGCAGTACAGGTGGTACATAACTAAAAAAAACCCAAAAAAATCTCCCAGCATAAAATGAAAACATGCTTGCATCCCACAGGTAAAATCCACAAAGCCTAGAATTTTCAATTGGATTTGGATATGTAAACTCTTCTTGTTAGCACAAGTTCTCTTCTGGAATAAGTGAGGTTTAAAAAACTTTCTGAATGCACAAGATGGACTTCAGCCAGAAAATGCCATGAGGCAAGTTTTGTCCATTAAGTGATGGACTTATGCACATAGACATGCTATAAAAATTGTCTCACAATATCTGCATATTGAGAAAAATACTCAACTTCGACCCTTATATTGGTAGTAAAATATTTTATACATAGTAGGAATTTATATAGAGAACCAGGGATGCAGACTTAGATAAATCTTGCCGGTAATATATTCTTCTAGAATCAGCATCATGCATATATGGTACATCTCTGGTATTTCTGAAAGCATAGTTTGGATGCTTATTCATATTCTTCAATCTTTAAAAGAAAAAAAAAAAAAAAAAAAAAAAAAAAAAAAAAAAAAAAAAAAAAAAACAAAACAAAAAAAACAAAACAAAAAAAACCAAAAAAACCCAAAAAAAAAACCAAAAAAAAAAAAGACATTATTCTGTTTCAATAACAGAATGAGCAAAACTTAGTTTTCCTGTGGGTTTGTGTCCCTGTGTCCCAAGTATTTTCCACCCAGTTCACTCCCATAAACAATTCACAAGTTTTTACTTGGGTCTTTTTGTTTCATACATATTCAAGTATGCAAGTATGAAGTATGTGCTCTAGCTAACTTAAGAATTATGTATGAACTTAGGAACTGGACATCATATCTATCTTCTAAGCAGGCATCAGCTTCATCATACTTGAAGAAATATAAATTTTTAACCCCTCTCTCTTTGGCAAACACGGTCAATATCAACAGATTCTAGAATTTTTAGAGGGTACAAGTATGGTGTAGAGATAGAAGAGAAGACCATGGTATTTGTCTCTTTCACTCAGTCATAAAATCTCATTTACTTAAAAAAAATATGTTGAAATGCACCAAACCTCCACATATATAGCATAGATGATGAACAAGAAAAAACCCCAAACTCTCTATTTTTAAATGACTGAGCAATCATAAACACTGCTCTAAATTTTCTTCTTTTTTTCCCCAGTAATGTCCTGATGATGTCTACATACTCCTTGCCAAAAGTTCATTACAATTGCTATCTTGTATACTGCTCATTACATATGTCTCTCTTGTGACAAACTCCTTAATGTCATTTGGGACTCCAAACAGGTTTTATAACAGACTGATTATGGGTATAGCAGAATCAAGATCTGAAAAGTATGTAAATGAATTGAGCTGTCTTTAACTTATGGAAAAGCATCATATCTATTAAGTTGATACATTTGCTAGTAAATGAGTAAGCAAATAACTCTAGTTTCACAATTCCCAGCTTAACAGAGCTATTGAGCTAACAAAAGGCAATTTTTCAATGTTTGTAAAAACATAATCACAGTTGCAATCGTTTTCTTGAGGTATTATGATAAAGTATTCAGATAATTCATAATTTATGGCAGTAGAGTTTGAAAGCAGACTACCTACCTGGACATAAAACCTTACTTGTAAACTCCTTACTTTTCCTGACAACCAGAGGGCTTTATTAATTTCCTCTAATCTGTTTCAAATATATTTGTCAGTTTTTCCAAAGAGAACATTGATTTTAAATATAAGTTGTTCTTCCTCTTACTGATGACTAAAGCCAACAGGGTTTTTTCAAGGAAATTACCATCCCTGGGAGATGACTTAGAATACATGACAATATTTTACTTGTAAGCAGAGACGGAACTTCGAGGGCTTCTTTTTTCTTGTCTCAAGAAGCCACCTGGAAAGGATCGATAACTTGTGCAGACAAGTGGGTTTGGCTGTGTTCGCTGCACTTGCCACTCTCTCATGGTATGGTGAGGCTTCTCGGTGGGCAGAACTGTGTGCATGGAATCCATTTAGAAAGTCTAGATCCATCAGAATTGAACTCAGACACAAAGGCCACATAAATGATATATAAATCCCCAGCTTTAAAGAGCTGTTTTTCTCCTTTCCATTTACACATGTCACTTTGCAGCACTAGTAACAACAGCATTTGTCTCTCTGTGTCTATTATACACACTAATATAAGAGTGGCATTCTTGAATTACATCATATCCATAAACTTGGATAAATAAAATCATACCACTAAATATAATTGTCACAGGAAATGTACTGGACAGAACACATACAGGATAGAAATAAAAATTTGTTTACAGGAACACTAAGGCACAAACAGTCCTTAATATTAACAGCAGAAAAAAATAAAAATCAATTTCACTGCTGAAAGTATAATTCAATAATAAAACCAGAAATGGCAATACAATGACCCTGCTCTGCTCTGAATTAATAATTAGAAAAAGTTCCTTATTTTAATTTCTGTTCTCATTCATTCCATTTCATTCTCTGTCCCACTGACACCTACAAGCCATGACAGTTTTTCTGTTGCAGGACAGACTAACACAAGGCCTAAGAGCAAAGAGTGTGGGAGATCATTTCCACTTAGTAAAACATAGCAACAATTTAACATGTAGATATAACAGCTTTTCTTCCCTATTAAACATTTAGAGCTTCTTTAATATTAGGCTGGCTTTACTGAGAGGAATGCAGTCTTTTTCTTGCCAAGGGGCCATTGGGGGTTCAGAATCAGTCATAATGCAGCAATATCCATCACGAGTCCATAAACCACTAAAACTCAGACATTCAGAAAGCATTTAAATAAAATGCATCGTGTTTTTGCATCCAGTAATTTGTTTGCACAAGTTTCATAAAGCCATGTAACCAAAATTTAAGTCTGAATGCCATCAGTGCAATGTTTCACTCACTTACTAGAGCACTTAATAAGTACAGCAATATATTTCAATAAAATACACACAACATTCATTAAGGAATTTTATGGAGTGATCTTCCTCTATTCAGAGCACTTGCATTTTTACACACACAAGAAAAACTGCTAAACAAAATTTTTACATAAAAACAATTTATCCTAACAGCAAAAGTTTGAATCTAAAAGAAAGGATGAGTCCTCATTCATCAATGAAACAGAACTTTGTAATTTAGAGGCAAGGTATGGCCATCACACTTAGCAGCATCTCATATGTGTTCATTTATTTAGATTATTGCATCTTTTATAAAAATGTATTTAAATGCTTACAAAACAAAAGTGCAAAAGAATAATTTTTCTAACATATAGCTGTTATATATCTCTGCTGACATTTAATTTGAGTAAGAGCTAGTTTAGCATTTTGAATGGAATGGAATAGATCACTTGAATTTTCCCCTGTAGAAATAAAGAGCAGAGGAAATAAAATTAATATTCTTTGCTTAATTTTTTTCAAGAGTTGTAAAACTTGAGGCAGTTGTATTAATATAGTAACCATAAGATTTGAGCCTGAAAAAGAGATAAAATGCAATAGAAAGAAAAAAAAAAAGGATCAAGAAAGTGAATATATAGGAAAGCCAAAAATCACCAGCTTGTTTTCATCAGCTCTGCACTTTATAAAGAAGAGGTATAAGAAAAACATAGTACGATAATGAATACATTCAGTACATGCAGAAACTGAAATGCAGTTTCTGATTTATGGGATGAAACATTTTAAAACTCAGCTAATGGCCCAGAGTTAAAATATACAGGGTGATCCTAATACTCTGGGACAACTATTTGCAATGTTTTGCCACTTAAGTCACAATCACAAAACTATTAGCCTCATTTATAAGAAATAGTGTAATCTTTAATTCTAAAATTCAGAGGAATTTTATTTTCCAAGAAGCACAGATCAAATGGTTTATTTTATCTTGCACAAGATGCTAAATATAATTTTTGGGGGAGAAAACAAAAGGAGAAAATAGAAGAGAAAAAAGAGCTTCAAAAATACAGTTAGATCTTCAATCTGAGAATATGTAGCAATTGCCAATTCAAGGGCTTTCAGCTTTTCAGAAAATTCTCTGTAATGTTGCCTGCTCTCTGGGGTTTGGTTGTTTTCTATAATCTTCACTTTTCCTATCTCTCACACACATCCCTTTCTTGCTTATGCTCTGGTTAAAGTTTTCCTTCTTTTCCCTCAGTACTTCATGTAACTTATTCTGTCATAAGTAAAAACAAAAAAATAAATAGCTATTTCATGGCACCAGTTTTCCACTGCCCCTCTTACAGATTCGTATGGGAATAAATAATAAATGCCTAGACCACAGTAGCCCTTTTTTGGATCCTGAGAGAAATAGGCGTATAATACAGAACCGTTTCTGAAATGACAAAGATGTTTGCAAAACCTAATTCTTTTCACTCATTACCTTTTCCTTTAGTTATAGAAAACTGACTAAATGCTGAAACAGGAGTTGAGATATTCAAAATTCAACCTCACTTGTAAGTGTTGAACTTTTAAATTCTCTTCCTGGTCTTTTAAAACTTTCCAGTTCCTTGAGGTTCACTTCATATAGTTACCATATGTTAGACTGCCCCTCCAAATCCCTGATGTGATTTCATCTCTAGAATTTAGCTAGGAATTTTGTTTATATTCATATTAATACTTCTTTTGTATTACATTTTATGTTTTATAAATGCTAGGTACTTAAAAACAAATGCAGAAAGCCCTTGAGGGCTTCAGGAGGTGAAACAACAGAATAAATCCAGTCTTTTCAGCAGCACCAGCAGAAACAAAGCACTGACTGTTGTTACCCAAAACCAATTCAAACTGCATCTACATTTCTCTCGAAGTGAGAAATAAAATTGTGCCTGACATTAAAGTCTCTGTAGAAGAAATTTACATTGAAACACCAGAAAATAACTCTTTAATATGAAACTTTGTGTAGAGCCTTGGTCATTTAACATAATGTAGGGGTGTTTTAAAGAAATATTTATTTACTATTAAGAATTCAAAAGCATAACATTCAGAAAAGAGATTTAGTTAACATTTAAACTGGGCTTATGCTCAGAGACTGTAGGATAGAACCCACGTATTCCAGTTCCACAAAACTCAGCAACAGATTGTCTCCCATGACTGGAGCAAGCTGAGATGTTATTTGTGAGATCCAATGCTGCAATGAAAAATCAGATAACACACATTTTTCATTAATTATAATCTCCAAAAGTAAAAAACTTTCTTTGAAAATCTCCATGCATACAGACACAAAGTAAAGTTTGAATTAATTGTGAGCTACTTATAATTAATATTTACAATGACAACCTCCTCTTTTCCATCCTGCTCATAAAATCCTCAAGACACAATAATGAAGAAATAGAAATGAGATTTCTCACAGACTTTTTTCACTATATATTGTAATAACTATTTAGTATCAAATATTTATTAATATTTGGCACCTTTTCAGGAAAATAATGTTAATAGACATATATGCATGTGTATTTATAGAAATGCACACAGATCTATATATATATATATATATATGCAGAATTTGCCAGCTGCCTCATCTGTCCTTTTAATCTTCTGATAAAGATAGGTGTAGTTCTTCAGATAAACCCAAAGAAAAATGTATTTTTACACATAGGCAAAATCAGAACAAATTTAAATAATTTTTACTTGATGAAAATTGTTCAGTTTACATTTCAAAATAAAACAGATGGTGTCTCTTTTCTGACAGGACCTTTGGGAATGGCCTAAAGTTGTGTTAGGGGAGGTTGAGGTTGTTAGATGGTATTTAAAAGATGAACTTTGCTTCCTTAACTCAAAAATATATATTACTTTTCATGTCCCTACTTATGCTAATGACTAAAGTTACTCTAACTCCACTGAAATATGAAATTTAGAAACACTAGGAAAGTAAATAGAAATTATGAACTCTCTTCAGTATTGAGGTGATGATGGACAGGCCATTTTTGAAACATCAAACTCTTAATCATTTTATGAATGTCTAGATATCTAGAGAAGACACCACACCTCTGGCATAAAAGAATTAGGATTCCAGAACAGCTAACTCCTTTTTGAACATGTAGGATGAAATACTAATTATTGACTTGAGCTTGTTTAAGGAAACTTAGCTATAGATGACAGTACAAAGAGATTACTGAGACTTTGCATTCTCTACTTTTCCCACACAGGCTGGTTAATGGCATAGAAACCCCCCAAAAATTATATATTGGACTATACTATAAAAAAAAAAAAAAAAAAAGGATTTGATCTTCCAGGCTGCTGGGAGATAGCTAAAATAATGGACATCTGTGGTTTCCAGCAGCAATTGAAAGAGATAAAATGGAGGTTGAGTAAGTAATTGTTCCAAAATGTAAGATAGGCACCTTCCTTGAAAAAAATATTTTCCTGCCTTTGCCTGAATCTAGTTATGACTTTTTATTTTCTTCATAATTTCAATGGCCCAGCCACCCATGAATGAAAACATTCTTTGAACCACTGAACCTAAGGAAAATATGATAAGTCAGTTCTGTTATACCACATTTGCAATTGCACTGATTGCTATATTGAGCCTGTTCAACCTTTTAATTTTATGATGTTTTTTTTCCACTAGCTTCAACTAGAGCTGGTAGAAGATCTAAGGCACTGTAGAAAAGCAAGCGGAGAAAACACTTGCTACGAAAACACAGAATAAAGTAAACAAAACATAGATGAGTTTCAGGAGACTTTGGGGAAATATAGGATCCGTAGTTATCACAAATTTAAAGCAAGTTGGTTTTCTTTCAACTTCTAATGTCTCTTTTGAAGAAAAGAACTGTGCTCACTGACTGTAAGATTTACAGCTACTATTTTTTGCTACTACTGTTTTGTATCCTTTCACTATATGTCATTTGCAGATTATGTTCTTGTCCTTTTCCTCGTAAAAAGAAGCAATACAGGAGATATAGGGATGAAACATGCTTTATAAATCATGTGTGAGGTCATCATTACTCTGGAGAACTTGCTTACATTAATATCGCACTTTAATACTGACGTTGAATATTCTCCTTCTCACCCTCTGCACTCTCTTCAGCATTCCCACAGATGAGACAGTGGAAAGGGGCAAGCCTCTTTATTTTGTTTATTATTTTATATTTTTGTTCACTATTTTATCTTTTTATTATTTTATCTCTTTTTTTTTATCAACACTTTCTCATCCTTACACAAAGTCACAATTATTTTATTTGGATTATCTTTTTATTATTTTATCTCTTTTTTTTTATCAACACTTTCTCATCCTTACACAAAGTCACAATTATTTTATTTGGATTTTCAGTATAATAGGGAAATATTTTTGTTCTACCATGTATAAAAACACACATTTTAATAAAAATCCCTCTTTGGATTAATACCAAAGCAAAAAAAAATCAAAATAATCTTAGATCTTCTGAAGACACTTTTCCTTTAAGAAAACAAGCACAATTTTTCATAATATTTTAGTTACCCATTTAAACTAGCCTAAAATGAGAGGAATTGTGCCCAATATCTTTGCCCTTTGTCACCAAAATTATTCATCTGCAGCTTAAGGAATTACGATTATGCAAATTTCTGGCTGCTCCCATGTACTGTGCTATTCAGATGGCTGGTGGTATTTTAACTCAACAGCAGTGATCTGAGCAGAAGCTTCACAAAAACACAAATGCACCAATGATACTCACTGATTATTTGTTTCTACTGACACTTCTCTCTGAGTATAAAAAAAAGAGGTGAAAAAAGATATCTTGAGAATAAATGGCAGGGGATGACATCTCAAAAGATCTTTTGCTGAATGCCATGAAATGTAAACATTTATAGACATTGGCCAAACAGACTATATCATAACCAAATTACCAGATTTCCAGGCAGAATAGATTTTTTTTTTTCCTTTTTTCTGTGTTAATTTAATAATATGAATCACCACTGCAAAACATAACAGGAATTTGTGGCATTTAACAAGGCAACACAGAGAACATAATTTAATATTCACCCTTAAAATTTAAAGTGACTTCTAAAGAAAGAATCAGCAACATGGGAAGACTGTATATGCACTGTATATGCACTGGCTCTGATTTCATACACTTAATAATATTACATATGTTGACAAATGGAGAAATATTCCCAAATGTACTGTAAGTCACTACCTTCAAAATTTAGTACTAAATTTCACCTGTAATATAGTGGTCAATAAAAGCCTGAACTCTTATGAGGGAAAGCAGTGATTAGTTCTACAAATTGCTTTCTTGGTGATAGTTCTGTCTTAAAGAATTGTGTTTTGCCTGCCCCCAGATATTTATTTCTAGGCCTATGTTAACTTTAAAGGTGAGCCAGCACAGGAGTTTGTAATTCCATGATATTGCACACCAGTGAAACACCAGTGTAAAACAAGAAAAGAGACCTGTTTGGATGAAAAAGAAACACTCCTGTCATTACTCAGACATGAGCAGGAGATACACAGAAGGTGGAAGCATGGACAGGAAACTTGGAATGAACATAGAGATGTTTTCAAAGTAGACATAAGAGAAGAAAAACAAAGACTCATTTGGAATTAAATCTGGACAAGACTGTCAAGGTCAGCCAAAAGGGCTTCTTCCAGTATACCAGTACTGAAAGAAAAACTAAAGATAATTAATAAATGAAAGGGACCTGGTGTCAGTGGATACAGATAAGGCAAGAGTGACTGAGCACCTTCTTTGAATTAGTGTCATTGGCAGGACCTGCACCCAGGAATCTCTAACCCAGGAGAGCAGAGTAAAGGAACGAGAAAGAGGGGACCAGTGCTTTGGGCTACAGTTTGTGTCTGGTCTAGCTACTCACCAGGGACTATCCTGTACTTTCTGCAAGACATCACTGGCTTTAAGATTCTCTTTGGACACAACAGATTTTTTTTTTCTCTCCAGCGTCATGCATTTGTCCAACCACCTCTCAAAATTTGGTGCCAATGTAATTCTATGCAGGCAGAAGATTAAATTTTGAAATTAAATACTGATAAAGTATCTTTTTTCTAAATTATGAGTTTTACAGAAGAACATGAATACATGAATACATCCTTTCTACATATTTTTAACTGAGACTCTTCCATTTCCTTATTATTTTTGCAAAACAGTGACAACATCTGTTCCTCAGGCTCCTTTATTAAGTGGGTGGGTTTTTAGGGGATTTCTTTGGAATGCAGACACCATATTCTAAATTTAAAAAGAAATTAATAGTTACTATAGGTCACTTGATCTCTCTGTGCTTTTTCCCCAACAATAAAACTAGTTGATATTTCTCTGCTTCACAAAATTGGATTGTGTAAGATATAATTTTAGTCCACTGAAACAGAAATCACAGATCTCTTATGTACTTTTTTTTAATAGTCTAACATTTCTAATCCTGTGATGGCAGGGCACAAATGAAGTTGCAAGGGGGAGGAATTCTTAACAGATGAAGAAATGGCAAATTTACAAACGATATTAATGTGGTCCTTTCCTGGCAGAAGACATGAATGAGAAAGACCATGTGATCTCTCTACTTCTTGTAGCCATTGAATCCTCAATAATATGTATTTAGGAATATCTACGAAGTATATGTCACACATGTGTGCATAAGATAGTTAATAAACCATTCATATGGAAAATTCTTAAGACTGGATATTGCTGCTATGTAGTTTGTACAGCTATAAAACAAATGTAGCTGAATTAGTTTTGCACATACTGAAAATACAGCTTCTGTGCCTTGCAAATTTCTGCCTCAGAATAGTCTCCAAAATCTCCCTTTTTTCTGAGTTGAGGGAGAGAAATGTTTATGATACCATGAAAAGAAGTGATCTGCTTCAATAAAGGTAATAATAATTCTATTATAATACCAGTACCTTTTCTGCCAAAAATGTTCAATGAAGTGTTATTAGAAATTATATCAGATCCTACATAATCTGTGTTTCAACAGACTAAATTATCACCATGGTCTGGGTTTATGGTACTTAACTTTCCCAAGTAACAACAAATAGTATCTTAAACAACACTCTACGACATTCCAGAGAACACAAGTAAGAACCTGGCTCTTGCAGGAATTAGTTCAGCATGTATTCATTTTACAATAGAAAAAGAGAATGTTTACTTCACATAAATGTTTCTTTCCCTTTCACAAAACACAGAAAAACAGAGTAAAACAAAGACCATGAAGCAGTGAGCAGAAATTACAGTTGTTTGGAAAACTGGTGTTTTGTTTGATACAGAAAATCCTTTATTTTCTCAAACTGGCAGAGAGTATTTATTATAATGACCAAGAAATATCGAGTTTGCACAAAAGATTTTCTCTTGGTTACATAACCAGTCACACGTAAATTTGCTGGGCATCATTTTTTTGCTAGTCTCTAATTCTACTAATATTTTTGCCACCTTTGTTCAAAATCAATGAGCACTATGGATGTATTAAAAAGTTAAATTGTCTATATAGAAATAGTGAATCTCTTCAGATAAATAATGTCAGCATATCACTGTTTTCAGGAGTATTTGGGTAACCGAGATATTTATTACCTGAAAACACACTGCTCATTTAAATTACAACAGCTTATACTGCAGGTACCCACAGTCTTTCATTTCAGGCCACTTACACTACATGAATAGGCAAAATGGCTTAGTGTATTTTAAAGCAGCTAAAAATCCTGTTTTACATTTTACATGAATAAATATAAACTTTATAAGGCCTAAGGGGGCAAAAAACCTGCCAATCACTAGATAAATGTTTAAAGCTCATCTTATTGTTTTGCAGCTGTTGCCCTTCGCTGAAGGATATTTCCTGTGCTGCAGACACTGACTAACAGCATTTCATTTTAAGAATGTAATTAGAAACACATCTGTTGTTCTAGAACCTTTAGATTGAGCAAGTCCTCTGTAAACCAGACAGGAAGATTTTAAAAAAGCATTTTCAGCATACTTAACTGCTCTGCTTTGCACCATCCTATTACATTAAAAAAAAAATCCTCCAACTATTAAGTGTTCAGATTTCTGTTTTGATCCTGCAACATGTATGACCTAGCTACCAGTGTTTGATTCATTTCACTGAGCTCTGGAAACAAACAAGTGAATTCTTTTTTAGATGGTTTATTATTGGGCCCTCAAGAAACCAAGAAGCTTTTGGACAGACGGTAGTTGTGGAATCATGTCCTTCACCTTCTTGGAATGTCAAATTAATGGCAGAAGAACAATGTGCATCTTGAATTTTAATCCAGGAAGTCTCGAGTTTTGACAATCTCTTCACAGGCAAGTGTAGACTTTAGATAAGACTGGAGTTTATTTCAGCGTTAGTCTCATCTTTTATCCTGTCACTGGGTAGAAAAGTACTCTATCAGTTTAATGACAATAATTAGTAAAGAAAGGATGAGTATGGACAGCTTCCTAACATCTCAGCTGCTGTATTTGCCATGCAGCATGTGCCCAATTTAGTGGACACAACTCTGATCCAGTTTAATGACACAAACTGGCTTCAAAGGCTTCACTGGTAGAACAGGAAGATGTATGACTAAAACTTGGGCACTTTTCTGTACACAAGGTGGGCGCTGCAAGACAAATTGCAAGGTAGAAAGAATCTCAGTGATCTGAGTCTTCCTCATCTAACATCTTTAGTTTAATGCACCATTACATGTATTACTTTGATTTCTCTTTGTGTTGGTGTCCTTTAAAAGCACAACATTGGTAATGAGAATGAACACACACGGAAATCTGGGGCGGACTGTGTGGCTTGTCAGTGCCGGTGTGTGTTGTAGTGACCTTCCTAAAAGCGTCACACACACTCACACTCGCGTGCACACACACACACACATGGATAGCTCCGGGAAGGGTCCTCATTTGGGGTTCCACAGACGAGGTTTATTGCTGCCACATGCATCAAGGGTGCCACAGACTAAGACAAAGAACAAGGGAGAGTCCAGATTTAAGTACAGGAATGGATTGAGCATCAGGGACCAGTGACCTGAGGGCACAGGGACGGTACACAGGTGGGACCAGGGTATAGGAACCAGTAGGGAAACTCTGGGGGAGTGGTGATGGGGCAAGGGCCAATGGGGGAACATGGAGTGGAGAACCTTCTAGGGCAGGGACATAAGGTACAAAGGGGCAGGGAGGCCAATGGGCCAACCAGGGAAGCAGAACTGGGGTACGTTAACATACCAAAACAGAGCATCCTGGGGAGAAGCTTTTTCTGTTCACCCTAATCTGGGAAGGATCTTTTGGTACTAGGGACTTTCCCACCAGTGGACTCTTTGTCCCTTGATACCACAGGCCCATCAGCCACCACAAAAATCTACAATGTTATTTTCACTTCTTAACCATTAATTATGTTAATTCCAGTGACTCTGCAGGTACTTTCCAGGTAAACAATGATAATAATCTAGTTTAAGATAAGAACTTAAACTTGTCTTAAGAGATAAGAAAGTAGAGGTAAGAAACCAGTTTATTTCTCAACACACTCATGAGCTTAGTGGTTCCTCTTTTCAACAGTGTACTAGCTAAAACAATCTCACTAAACATTATTATTTGTTTTAAATTCAATGCCTAAAAATCCACCATTACCAAAATTTGTCTTAGAAAATAAGGTACAGCTGGTACAGCTGATTAATTATCCCGATTTATAAAAGGATATCAATGTAACAAGAAAAACTGTCTTAGAAGATTAATGTGCTGTCTAGGCATAACTAAAAAAAAAAAAAAAAAAAAGAAGCCTTTGGGTTGTGACAAATCCTTTGTTTTCATTGCTTAAGATGCCAGTTAATCCACAAGTAGCTAAAGATTCTCTTGTTGACTAAAAGTACCAGTGTCATGCTATAAGTATTAGGGGTTTACTTGCAGGTATTGTCAGACAGTTGTTTAAACTCTGAAGTCCTCAAAATGTGTGTGTCTTAGGATCGATAGACAAAGAATTCTTTTTCATAAATTGACATGTTAATAAAGGCTCTCTATACTTTCTTTATTATATTTGATTGGAACATAGCTAAAAAAATCTAAATAGGTAACAAATAGCTTGCAAAGAGTTTAAAAATATTATTTTTCTGTTATTAAAAAAAAATCAATCTTATTGTAATATCTGATCAAGTATTTTTAACTACTTAGTCATGAATGCATAAACTTTTTTTCCCACACTGTTGTAAGTAGTTATTCTGGTCACACTGATATTTCTCCAAGTCAAGATAGTGAATTTGTGTATTGATTACTCCTCAGAATTTATAAATTAAACAAAGGTATTTTGAAATAGTTTGGTGAGGGATTTTTCCTGAGAAAATCCAGAGAAGTCTGCAGTTTATTCACTGTTAATATCACTTCAGAGTTGAAGGGAATAGCCAGCCAATAGATGAAAACTTATATTAGTTGCAATATAAATATTACAATATGTAAAAAAGTGTTCATGATTTTTCATGTGGGTGCTGACATTCAAATACTTCAGATTCTGCTTACTATTTTGTCCACCACCTTTTCTGGCTTTTCTCCTGACAGTCACACTGTTAGCATTCTGTTTTCATACAATTTGGTGTTTCTAATATGTTTTTAACATGGGTTTACCTTTGTTCAGTGACTTCAAATACAGTACCATTATCAAATTTGATTCTTGGCCTATGGGTCCCAAAGGTGAAAGAAGCTAACTAAATGGTTTTTATGTAAATTTCAATGTCTCTTTTGTAAGATTTGGTCTCTTTAAGTGCTTAAATGAGAGAATGTGAGTCACCAGAGGACAATGATTTATGGCTACAGGCTACAGTAACTCCTGAAAGGTGTTACAAAGACATCTGGCTATCTTGAAGATTGGGGTGTAAGAGAAAACCCTGAACATTACAAAGGTACTTGGCTGAGCATCTATTCACCCCCCAAACACTCTTGTGAGCAACGTTACCTAAGTGCACAACTCTTTGAACCACCTAAGATTTAGGTAAACAAATATGCACTTTTTCTTTCAAATCATACACACAAACTCTAAAATCTTCAAGAAATAGGCTGAATAATTCTTTATTGTTTATCCACTGAAAATTAAAGAAGAAAATAACAAAGAGCAGTATTGAATAACTTCTTAATAACTCAAGTAATATTTTTGTACTTTGCTAAGCATGAAAGGAACATTTCTATAGAGTCAGTGAAAAGAGATATTTTCTGCTCCTCCAAGTGCAAACTTCACAACATTAAGTGTGCTAGATAAGGCGTTAATCCACAATTTTATACATGTCACCAACAGGGGTGAGCTGATGTTCTAGGAATCCATCCCTGAAGATCAGACAATATACATGGCTCATTGTTCCTTCAGATATCTTACTGTTTTTGTGCTGGTGCTGTATAATTTATCAGTGTTTACTACTGTTGCATTGTACTATTGTTGCATTGTACAATTGTTAATATTGTAGTGAAATTAAGGGTCCATCTCTGCTTTAAAATATGCATTAGGTCAAAGGGAAGATATTTGCTTCCTGTAGTCACTATCTTATGAGGTTATAGAACAAATGAAAAAATAAAAGTTGGGGGGGGTGTTGTTTTTTTTTTTTTTAATTTGCTATCTAAACAACAGGTTTGAAGGTTAGGAACCTTCTGGTTTTAGCCACATGCATTTGGCAATCCAGCAAAGCAAAAAAAAAAAAAGAAAAGAAATATTATATGCATTTATAGCACAGCTGAGACTGATTAGGAGCATCAGCCACCATCCAGTTAAAAGATATTAGCAAATTTGTTTCCTCATCCTTCATTTCTTCATGAAGTTTTAGCAAGGAGAAAGCAAGAATTGTTATTAGATGTTTACACTAAAAATGCAAACTGACAATGTATGATCAGTTTCAGCTGTTTGTAGGGACTCTTCCTTTTTGAGTTAACACAGTGCTATGGAATATCTCAGAGAAGCAATCAAAATGCAAACAAATACCACGAGATCTGGTAGCAACGTGCAGTTTTGAAATGATCACTAGTCAAAATACAAATTTTCTTCTTTAGACTGATTTCCCTCTAGAAATGTGCATTTCTAAAGAACTTCTTAAAAAAAAAAAGAATGACCTGCTTGCTTCTACTGCTTCTAGACCAAGCAAATTTCCATGGGAGACTTAGAAGAATGCCTTCCAGGACCTGCTGCCCCAGGATGTGTGAATCAATCTGCCTCAATTAACTCTAATTGAAGGGAAATCTCAGAACTTCCTTTTTAGTCCAGTTTCCTGGGTAATAAAGATTTTAAGGAAATCCAAACTCTTTGCATAAAAGTTTAAAATAAAAGTATAATGATAAAAAGCAAGGGCTTTTAACTATTTCACCTACTGAGCATCATTACCCCTCAGAGACTTTTCTCTGAGATGAAGCTTCCAATCCTCCCCTTCAACTTCAAAGAGTTTTCCTCTCCCTTAGATATAAATAGATCACTGCAGACACCCAGAGAGATAGAAAACCATCTACCTGTAAAGATTTACAGCAGAGAAAGCCTGAAACTCACCTTTCTGAAGGCCCCCTTTCCTTATTCCACCAAGGGGCCAGGGCTTTCTCCTTATGATAAGGCAGACTACTGTATTACACTTCTGTTTTTAGGAGGTTTTCAGTCAGCTGCAGCTTTACCCAAGCCACAAATCTCCCCTGCACAAACCCTGCAAGCCTCCTTTCTTGCTTAGCAGTGCTTTATTGTGAGCAGGTGGAGTAACCTGCTTGCAGCTGGTAATAACTCCAGTTAACACATATAAGTGAATCCCACACTTTCTTATTCTGCTGTAGTGCCAGGCTTCTAGGTATTTATTCTTGAGGGTGATAGTATTTCTTACTGAGCAATAAAAATATGTACAGTATGCTTGCTTGTTGCTGCTCACGCTGTCAGTTATCTATCTTGATCACTTGGCGTCTTTGTTTCCATCTTTTTCACAAGGTTGTCAATTTTCTTCCTGTTCAGCAAATTTCTATATTAAACTTACCTAGGGAGAAGTGATTGCAGTTCTTCACTGTCAAGACTGTGTGGGTAACTAGTGTGGGTTTTTTATACATTTCATTTTTCATGACAGGCTTATATATGTGCATATAACCACTAAATATTTTCTCTATCATAAGCTAAAAAACATCCTGACTTTGGAAAATGGCCTCATATGGAGCAGAAAGCTACTTATTTCCATCACTGCAGGATAGCAGTTGTTTTGTTTGTTCTTTGGCATAGGAAGCCTGAAAATATAATTTATTAGTGCTAAGACTGTATACATCTTTCCAGAATATATCTCATTATAACTCTACACTGGTAAGCAGCTTACTCCCAAATTTACCATCCTTTGACATATAAACCTATTCTGATAATGTTGTTCAGTGTTGCATAATCCTAAATTCAGAAATTCATAGTAATTATGATTGCAACAGATGTTTATAACCTGCAAAAACACTGAATTATGTTATTTTTTCCTAATTGCTGTAGTCTTACAGTTACATATCAGTTCATGCATAATTTTTCTTGGATTTCAGAAAATTCTATCTTAGAAATCTTAGCTTAATATAGGTAACGAAATATTAAAAATAATCCTACATTTCCTGTGAAGGCATCTTTTAAATATCTTTGGACAAGTTATAAACATTCATTTTTCAATCTAAGTGATGGAAGCTGAAGCAAACAGAGGATATGAATCTGCCTTGCTCATGCACACATGAAACCTAGTAAAAGTCCTACATAACTTTTCATACTTGGATGCCCTGTTGAGAGAGAACTGTAAGTCCACTGCCCAGTTTTCATAAGAGAATTTGCCATCACTTGGGGTTCAGGTTTGTTATCAAAGGAAGTAAATACAACAGCCATCTTTTAGACTGAAAAAACTGTTCTTGCTTATTGTAATTTCAAAGTAAAATTTGTGTTCTTTCTACTTCTGCAGTGGGGGAATGCAAAGAGTGCATAACTATCATTTTTAAGCCAGGAAATATTTGTGTGTCACAAGCCTATGGACTCAATTCAGCCACAAGAAATCACATCAAAAATAAGAGGGTATTTTAGGACTTGAAGTTCCTAGAATGAGGTCTTTGTTGCACTGAACTGGATGGCCAAATTCCTGCAGATTGCAACTGAACATGACTTCTCTGGGAGTCCTCACTATGTGGGCTTTCTGCACTAACCATAAGGCCATGTCCTATTTCATTCCAAAAACACATCCATAATTCTCTCAGCTGTAATTTTTTGGAAGGTGAAAATCCATATTGTCCCTTATATCAAAATTCTTTTCTTATTTTTAAGCCCAGCTGGACATAAAACACCATGCACCTCCTTGCTCAACAACTCCCCAGCCCAGTGGAATGGGGAGGAGACTCAAAGTAAAACTTATCTGTTTCCATAAGAAGAGTTTAATAATTGAAAATACAGTAAAATATAATAATAATGGTTGATAAAAACAACAAAAACAAAAACCAAATTAGTAGTAGCAGTAGTAGTAGTAGTAAGAAAAAACGAGTGATGTATAATGCAGTTGCTCACCACCCACTGACTGATGCCAGGCCCCCCTTCCTGAACTCAGACCAGCCTTGACTCTGGGTGACTCTCCCCAGATTATGCACTGGGAATGACATTCTGTGGTTTGGAATATCCTTTTGGTCAGTTTGTGGCCCATTTCCTGGCTATGCTCCATCCCAGTTTCTTTTGCAGACTTCCTCACTTGGCAAACATGAGACAAGGAGGGAAAATAAAGGTAGGACAAAAGAGGGGAAAAAATTACTTAGGATAAACATGACTTAGCAAAAAACTGAAACATCAGTGTGTCATCAACACCATTCTCTTTCTAAATCCAAACCACAGCACAGTGACAGCTACTGAGAAGGAATTAACTCTGCCCCAGCTGAAACCAGGACAATTCTCGCAGCATTTCATTTGCATAATCTGATCAGAAACACATCTGTCTTTCCCAGGTCCTTTTTTCTGTAAGTGATCACATACCAAAGTATTCCACAGCAATTTACTCAATCCTATTTTCCCTGCAAGATATATTCAGAGTCCAAAGAAGAAACTGTCTTATTAATTCCATAGCAAAATCTTTTTTCCTTTTCTTTTAAAACTATGTCAATCACATTCAAGCTGTAAACATAAAATATTTGGAAAAAGAATCCTACTGAACGAGTCTATTTGTGATGAGAGAACCATCCAATTCAGTGATGTTTCAACAGAAATTTCTATCAACATATGGCTTAGAGAAGCCAAATCAAAGGCCACTAAAATCTCTGATTTTGGATGGAAAAATGCCAGGTAGAGACAATTATCACAAGAAGCTTCAAATAGGTAAGAAAAAATGAGGAACAGACAAATAATATTTGTTTCTTTTAAAAGGCCATGAGTAACAGCAAGCTCACAAATTTTCCTGGAAAAGCAGAAAACACTTGCAGGTGTAAAGATGTTGACAGAAGACTCAAATACAGTTTTAGATGTACAGTTTACATTTATTAAGCAAATTCTCCCTTTCTTTTGTGGCTGTTTCGCTCCTGGGCAGCCTTGGAGAAAATTTTTGTCTTTTTTGAGCTGGGGCTGCTACAGTATGTTCTTCCAGTAAGACTTCCTCTATTTCAGATATGAAAGAAATGTTTTTATTAGGACATTTTAAAACCTAGAATAGATATATCTAAGGATGTGCAGATATTACAGATGCAATTACCATGGAGGAAAAAAATGGATAAATATGAAGGTAAACATAGTACAGGAGTGTGCTTCTCAACATCAACTTTATCAGCAAATATCTTATAAGTTCCACATACTGAGTTCAATTAAGTATCCTATTCAGGAGGTGGGCAAAAAATTCAAATGGAGCAGGTGAATGAAGGCACTGATAATGTTGGGCTAAAAAAAACATAGTAGTCAACCAGTGATAAAGTGCTAATAGTCTGTCTTGTTTTGATCTCAACTAGATTGACCCTTCAACCTGTCATTATCTTGATTAATTGCCAACAGTCAGTTTAGTCAGCACATATAAATTTTAAATAAATTGTAGGGTAAGCATCATCCTTTTCTCTATTTCTAATGAGTTTGATGCAGAGAAGACTCATATCCTTGCTGCCACAGTTGTAGGTCAAAGCACATTTAATATAGATCAGCTAGGAGGGCTGGAGGCTGTTTGGAGAGAGTATAGGAATTTCTCACCAGCCACAAAGAACATTATTCTGTTTCCACATCCAGTTATTCACCACTCAGTGGAGAATGTTATTGAAAAAAAACCCTACATACAGAAATTTTGCTGATGTAGAGATGTGTTTAGATTTTTAACTTCTTATTTCCTGAAAATAATGTACTAATATTGGGGCATGTATTTTCAAATCTTGCATTTTGAAAACTTTTTTTTTTCTTTTTTAATTTTCAATATATGAAGCAAAAACCACACAGGCAAATCTATAGAGAATGTTTTAAATTTTCATTTATTTTCATTTGCTGTATAAATGCTTTCATATATTTGAATGTTAAGCATTCTCAGGGGTTTTATGCTTCTTGCTGCCTTCTCATGTCAAAAGCTGTTTACAACAGAGCTTCTTCAGCTTTCTTTTGCCGATTAATGGCAAACTAATCTACTACCCACACTTATATGCAGATAGCTTTATAGGAAAAGAAACTTATCGGCAGTCTTCAATTGAAATATCCTGATTTGTCTAAGGAGCCAAATTCTACCGTTTGAGTACTGTGCTATTATCTTAAAAGATTGCAAGCAGCTTGCTGAAATGAGGTGGGTGATCATATCAGAATAATTAATGAGATCCATTCTGTTATGTCTGTTTACATAATTTCATATATGACTGGTCAGATACAATTGGTAGAACAAATTTCCACTTGTCTTTAAGCAAAATTGTTCGTGAAATCCAGATGTTAAGCAATCTTCACAGTTCATAGGACTTTGTCATGAATACAAATTTGATATACAAATGACAATAAAGTTATTACTGTCTTTCAGGATAGGTATGAATATCTATTTTGATTTGCTACACACTTACTACTGACAACTGAACAGGTAGACAAGCTAATTTGCTTCCCTTTTCAGTTGATTTAAGTCACCTGCAGCACCAGGCCTCACCAGAAGTTATAGCCATTGCTTCATCTAATAGTTATTACCAAATTGCACATTATGACTAAATTTTCAATTACCTTAAGAATGGAGAGGGCACTAACAGTGAACAGTGAGTAGAGTAGGGGGGTAAAAAAAAGCCCAAGAAATTTATTTAGAAGCTGAAGTATAAACCGAAATATTTTGATTAAGGAGGTTTGTGTGGGCACTATGAGACTTATCCCTGGGTCTGCTCCTTGTACCTTAACAAGAATTGTCAATTTTACTATTTTTTTGCTCCATATGTTTTGTTCATCCAGTTTACAGGTCTTGAGAGGAATAGTCTCAGATTTAACTTGCACTTTATCTTGCCAGTGTTCATTGTTTTAATAATATTAATATTTGTTTTTTGAATAAAAACAAAAGTAGGAGTGCTCAACTGGATTGTGAAACATGTACCTAATTTTCCAAAACTAAAGCATTTTTGTGGCTTCCTAGAGTGTCATGGTCACTGAATGGCTTTTTAACACTATCCTGCATTTATACCAAATGTTTGAGATGCCAGCAATTTTCTCTGTGAGCTGGAGAGGTATCTTCAGATATGTGAGCTGGAGTTAAACAGCAATCTTGTAAGCAGGATCAAATTTGAAAGATAAGTCATCAGTCTTTATCTGAAAGTTTGCTGCTTGGTATTTGGGAAATTCTGGTAAAGGATTGGTTCAGTGATCTAGGGCTTCACAGATTATAAAAGTGAAGAGTTACGAGTCATAAGTCATCAAATTTTCAAAGCTCTTTCTTTCCTTTTCCTTGCAGGCACCAAACACACAAAACACAGGCCTGCAACATGAACTTTACACAGGTAGTAGACTTCAGTCTAGTAAATACTCTCATGACTTGAATTTGGAATCTACATCTCTATATGCTCCACAAGCATTTATCACTTTCTTCTTTCTATGCAGTCTGTAACTATTCTACTGATTTATTCTGTATATGCCTTGTACTATTTCCCTACCATCTTTTTTCTAAACTGAGTCACATTTTTTTTACCAATTTCTTGGCACTGAGTCCTGCTACCAATAAAAACAAGAATTTTCCTTCTCCTCCTGCCATCCTTACCTGTTTCAGTGCTGCTGCCAGTTATAGGACATTCCTCTCCTTTCAGAGTCTATTTTCTTCATCTCCCACAGGACTGACCATACCTTATGAGAGCTCTTTATGATCTGGAGGATTTGAAAGTCTGCCTCTGCCTCTTTCTTTCCCCCACCTGTTGTTATCTCTGAACTGTAGTGTTATTTGGGGCCTTTCACAATAAATGCTACATAGTAATTAGTATCCCAGTCACAACACAGGTTCAGAGGGGAACACTGAAGGAATGTACTTTTTTCTTTAAAATACATTAATGAGCTCATTTATAAAACTTTTTAACAAGAAAGATGAAGAGAGAGTGGAAAAATGGAAAACGAGCAAAAATTAACTGTTTATACTTTTCAAATCTCAGGAGAGTAAAATAAGAAAAAAATCACTTCCATGTTTTTGAATAGTTTCTTAGTCTCCAGCAAAGTGCACACATATACTATCTGTCTTCTCTGTGTAATGAATAGGTAACTATGAAGCCACTCACTGATTGCAGTAGCAGGCTTTTTATTGTGGCAGAACTGCAGGGACACTGGGGCATTCCGTCACTGTCGAAACTCTTAAGCACTTCAGTCTCCAAAGGCTTCTCTGAAAGCTCAGCCCTCTCTCCTGCAGAGACAAAGACTTGGGACCACTAATATAAATAATAAATCAAACTTTAGCTAGAGAAGAATATGTCAAGAGACAAGGCAAGGATGGAAAGTTTTTATAACATCATGTGAAAGCTATCAAGACTCTCTGAGAGACATTGTTTTGTTTTATTGTCATGTTTTGTGAAAACCAAAATTCCATTGTGCAGTTTGAGCTTCATACAGTATCTGAAGAAAACTCATCCAAATATATAAATGAGCAAGAATTAAGCTGTGTCAGCTCTCTGTATATCAAGTATAAGAAACACCAGGGGGTTCTATTTTATTTAATTTTCCTTTAAGAAATTGTTCTGTCCTGGCATATAATCCTTTATCAGTGTTCTGATTTTGTATTATGAATATTATGGTTCTGTGGATAAAATTCATACCTGATTAGATAAAACCAGCAAAATTTAGGAAGTTTAAAATTACTGCAGACGGTGACCATCCTCTCCCCTACCCCCAAAATAGATGTTCTTCATTGTGTAATTTTGAAACTGAAGCAAAAAGGTTTACGGGAATTAATTTAGAGATGCATAATCCAGTTGTGCAGGTGGAATATACAGACATGGAAACTGAAGGAAGTTTTATTTGCAGAAGGAAAAGTTTATTTCTCAAGACAGTGAATTCTGCTTTCTGAACTCACAGAATTTTTAGTCTCAAATAGTGAATGTTCATAATGTACTTTGAGGTCCTTCAATTAAAACAGTGTGTCACTGTCTAAAAAACCTGACACTTGAGTCAATCACTCCACCACACTGATCAATATGTTAATGGTTAAACCTTTACCAGAACTTATTGCAGTTCCAGACCTTATAAAATCTTCACAGTTCTCCACAGTCTGGCATGTTATTCAGTCTTAGAAGAGTGTTAGCAGCCAATATATTTCCCATGGGTTGTATATTACATTTTGGCTTGAACAAAGTTCTCCTTCTATTTAAGTTTAAAAATTTTAAAATATTCAGACCATCCTACAGTTTCTTAAACTTCAACTTTCATTTTCATCTTTTGCTTAAAAATTGGTAAATATTAAGAATACCTTTTCTTTTTAATTCTTTCTCTTAGAAATCTATATAGGATGATTTTTGAGGCTGAGAATGTGGCAAAGCAAGCCCATCCTCCTATGAAATACATGTTTCTATAAGATTCGACTGCCAAGAAATTGTTTCCTGCCAAGCCGAGTTCACCACCATTCCCAAGGGGTGGAGTTCTCTCTGGTTTCCATTTCAGCTGAATTAGCCATATCTGCTAATTCTTCCTAAGCTCTTTAAGAACCTACAGGAAAGCTAAGAGGGTTAAAAGGATGTCTGGAGGGCGTTTGAAAATGAAATAATATTTTTGCTTCTGGAGAATTTAAAACAGGAAACATATAAACAAGAAGAAATATTCAACTCCTTATAATCAAAATTCACTATTGTTTTACCTGCCTTATTTTCTGAGTTTTTATTTGGCACATTTCTTTAAGTTAGCCATACTTTTTTTATTTTTTTCCTCAGCTTCATCTCCTATTCTTTTTTATGCGGTACACCATGTCTTACCTGAAAATTTAGATTATGCATTAAAAGAGAATGAGCACCAAAAATGTTAAGAACACAGTGTTTCAGAACTATATAGTGTTATACATATTTATATCTTGTGGTTTTCCTTTTGGACAGAAGCAAAGCTTTAGAGTGTGCATCTGGTTAACACATGGCATTGTGATAAAAACATCAAAGAGAAAAGATGTAAAATAGATTCTAAACAAAGCTATTTTTGGTTAAATCAGTTGCCTAAATTGAAAATCAGGAACAGGAAAGTCATAACTGTGTGCAGTTTTGGCTATAAGGGCATAAAGATATTCGAGACTGTCCAGAGGACAACAAGGTGAAGGGTCTGGAGGAGTTGTCACAGGAATGGTTGAGGTCACTTGGTTTTTTCAGCCTTGAGAAGGAGACTGACAGGAGACCTAATTTCAGTCTACAACTTCCTTGTGAGGGGAAGAGGAGGGGCAGACACTGATCTCTTCTCTGTGGTGTGTTGAAATTGTTGGATATTATGCATCTCCCTCATTTTCTAAACCATACTGAAAAAAGCTTTCTCTTCATTAAAGGAAAAAAAAATGATCCTTAATTTTGGTAGAACTACCATGTTTACTCTCCACAATGTCTTTTCTTTTATTTCTAAGTGGATGAAATTTCTTTCAAGCCCCTCTCTGACAAATCAAGTCCACAAGTCTGTCAATGAAACTGTGCCAACTGGGCCAGTGACAGACATATCAGGTGATATTGAGACTCTGTTTATGCTGCTGCTGTAGGGCCTTTCCTGGTAGATCAGAAAAAAATATTTCACCATTTGTGCTATAGTTTCACTATTGCAGAGCAAATATTTCAGTATGAAAAATATGAGGAGTGACAATAACATAGGTCTATCTTAGACATTATTAAGCCCAATGTCTTATTCTGTTTTTGAAAATTATTCTTAAACTATATTTAGACAGTTCCAAAAATTTTACCAGTTTAGTGACCATCTATGCCCTGAGTGAAAGTGTGTTTCTGGCAAGTACCTTTCCCCAGCCACTTTCCAGATGGTAGCTCTAACAGGGGAAGTAATACAGAACTATACTATGTATACATATATCTGTAGCTCTTCATACCTCTCACTAGGTATGACTTTACAAGGACCAAGGAAAGGTTTTCAAAATTGAAGTAGCTTTGAAATCTGACAGGTGTATGTCAAAATGATGAAATTTGGGCTAAGCATCTTACCCTGGATTTCTGAATAAACTTCTTTGATTAAGAGCAAGACACGCATGTTTGAACAAGCCAAAACTCTGAATCTGTGAAAAAGGTGTACTGAGTTAAGAGCAGTCATTTGACTGTCCATTTTATTTCATGGGAGGGCCAGCTGACAAAGGGGAATGAATGTTCAAAAAGAGGACAAGAGAAAAAAAACTTCCATCTAATTGCAGTTACTAATGAACTTAGAAAGCATTCAGGTTTATTAACAGGAATTTTATAACTGTATCCTAATTTGCTTACATTGAGATGCAGTTCCTTCATTCAATACTGTTATGCTATGTTTCCTCAGATGAAATGGTCATTAAGATTATTTCAGAGGATATATGTAATTATTTCCTGTACTTTATGGTTTACTGACATTCTTGACACTGATTTGAAGGAACCTCTAGGCATGTTGCCACATAGATGACTTTTTAAGGCTCTAAGGAAATCTACAGTAGCTACAGAGAATGCCTTTAATAAACCTGGCAGCTGTTTCTCTGTATCTAACAACTGAGCTCTTAAAGTTTGATTAAATGTTTGTTGAAGAAAACACGTAGTACAGCAATTCTGCTGTCAACAACATTGTGTACTGTACATAAACTAGAGAAAAAAAGTACTTTTTAATGCAAGTCAATTTAAGTATGATCTATGTTTTCACATCAAGTTAAACTTAATGTTTAACTACCTTTGTTAATATAAACTAATGTTCTCATGATTTACATAAATTAGGATTCAAATCCTGCCAGTTCCTATTCCAGTACATATGATTTTTGTTCTGAGTTATTACATGATAAAGGTCTTATGCCTCAGCATATGGTGATGAATAGTCCCACCTCTAACACTGAGCCAGGACCCAAGGCTATTAAACAAAACAGCATGAATAGAAGAGTCATGAAGTCTTTCAAAGACAACCACTATTCCTGACCAATTTACAAGACCTAGATTCCAAACATAGGGCAGGTATTTGGAGGAGTAGGAGTTGTCTCATGATTCACCCTATTTTTAAATATTTGATTTCATATCTCAATTCAAGTTAATTAGCTGAATCATGGACCTGGCATGTATTTGAATTCAAGTAGTTGCAAAGCAAAGAATTTTTTTTTATTATTATACAGATAATTTTTTGAATAATTCAATTGCTTCAGGAATTTATATAGGCCAGAACCACAAGTGATTTTAAAATAGGATTAGTAAATTCACAGAAAAAAAATCCTCTATGGTTCTCCACTGACTATTAAAGACATCAGTCCATTTACAGGTCAAAATTATGACTCTAACTAGGGTTAGTACATCAGAGGAAGGATCACATTAAATACATCTTGTTCAAAGCAAATGTTCTCAATCCACTAAAGACTCCAGTTAGAAACACATTGTAAGACAAGGTGACCATTTGATCTAAAAATAATTACACAATATTTTAATTTTTAAAAATGAATGCACTTTCTCTATGCAGTTCTGTTTCTAAGAATACTATTTTCTTCCTGTAGATCTTTTCAACCACAAATAGCATAAAAACAAATTTCAGTCGATAATGTTTGGAGAGTGACTCCCTTCCTTCAGAGAAAGATTAACAGATAATTAGAAATTATCAGATATTCAGAAAAAAAAGGTTAATAAGAGATTAATAGGAGTATCAAGTAATATAATATTCAGCTATGTTGCTATAAAGAATATATGTCTACTTATTAGGGTAAAGATCAAAATATAGTCCATTCCAATATCTTAAAAAAGAGATTGAAAATTCTTTTAAACAAAAAAACTGCTTCCAAGTAAGGAATCAAAAAAGGAAAAATTTAACTTTCTTGTTAAAGTCAGAAACAGTAGTCAATTTCATAAAATTAATATATTCATACCTGAACACATACTTCTTTCTAATTTCAAAAGTTGCTCTCAATTTTGGGTAATAAACTTTTTTTCTTCTTACATAAATTATCATGCTGTTATAAAATACTATATTGCCTTTAGGTACCTGCTCTTGGTTTTGTTCTCTGGTCTTTAATAAAAACAACTTTATAAAAATATCTTTGGAGTTATTATAATGGCGAGGTTGCCTCAAAAATATATAGGTGAGTGGCACTTTCAGGTAGGTGATGTAAGTACCACAGAATTTTATATCAAAGGCTAGGACCCCAACACACAGATTATTGCTCTTTGGGTACGGGTTTTCCTAGAAGTGCCAGACTTCACCATCTTAACCTCACAGAGCTAAATGACATTGCATGCACATCAAATTAAAAATCAATATTTTTACATCAAAAGCAATTAACATGATGAATATGAAACTTTGCTCTCAGGGTACTCTCCTCCCAGGAAAATGGATTTTTATAATACTATTCTGATTCTCCATAATTAATTCATCCTGGTAAATGATAATAAAAGCTATTATGCTTCATTTATGAAGTGTCTACATGATTATAAATTGTGACTCTTTTTCATTCAAAAAATTTTCAAATTGATCTTAGCTTCTTAAAAAGAAATGGTAGGACAGCAGGTTTTAGGTTGGAGGGGAGAGTACAGAGAAAAAGGAAATCCTTGGGCAGAAAAACTGGAATATGAGGACCCCAAAAATGAAGAAAGGAAAATGAAACCTGGAAATACAACATGAGTACTAAAAGAGAGGATGCAAAACCAAAGAAAAACCTAGGAATAAAACAGGGTGGCACTCAAGAACGATGACTCTTATATTTTAACATGAGCCAGTGCATCACCAACGTACTGCTGAACACAGGCCTCACAACAGACCCTTTATACTTGAAGGTGTTTCTTACAGAGTACAGAAATGCTTTTAAGGCATCAAAAATGGGATCAGCACTGCTTCAAAACCTACTGGTCCTATCCATCTAGGCATATGAAAAAAAAATAAAGCCAAAGACTAGCTGGGTTTATGAAGAGGTTGAAGCACTAGAATCAAGGAAAGATAAGGCTAATATAGTAAAAATTGGAAAATTGGAAGCTGACTTGTGGTGACAGCTCAGCCTTGAAGCTTTAACATTTTAACAATCTGCATTACGAAAATCCTTATTAGCCTTTAATGTTACTTGCTTAAAATTGGAATAGGATCATAACTAAGACATGCCTGCACTGCATAAAGATCCTTGAGCAAGTGCTGACCAAGGCTGGTATGGCCATACCTGGGGCAGCCCTTGCATTGATAGCATGAGTCCAAAGCCTGGGAGACACTTATTTTCCTTACCATAAACATGAGACCTTGGCAAAGCAAGGCACTATAACCACAGAATTGGAAGAACAATTCTCCTGTGTTGTAGCCCTTGTAGTTCTTGATTTGGGACTGGTGACAGAATTCCTCAACAGCCATATATTGTTGAGAAAGCTGCAGACAGGAATTTGAAATAAGTGGATATTCAGAGTAGATATGTACAAGAACCAACTCTCTCACTTTTACACAGCACTGCACAGTTTGGATTTTTGGGGGTTTTTTGACACATGGCTTCCTGGTTTGCATGGAAAATGGAACATTTATCATTATTTAAAGGAGGGTGATCATTGGTATGTATCATTCTTACACTTTCAGTGGAAAGCAGCAGCTCTGAAAACAAATGATTGGAAGTTTTGCGGGCAGTTATCTATTTTGCTTTAAAAGTCTAGGAAGTGTCAAATGGTGTATTTTTTTTGGATTTAGCTTGTATCATATCTGTTAGGTTTCTGAAGGAAAAAATGTGTTCTGCCACTTGTAAAAGGGATGTACATGTTGCTTCTAGCAACATAATACAGTAAACTAAGAATTTAAGAACTCTATGCATTTCCCTACTTTTGGGATAAGCTGAAATATCCTTCCTATACAGATTATCATGGGCCCATAGATGTGGTTTTTATTAGATTTCTACACAACAATTTTGTTCAATGTAGTCACTGGATAAAATACGTTTGTCATTCCTGCAACCATGTGTTGGTGACATAACAACACATCACTGAGCACAGTGGGCCCAATTGTAAATCATTGCTGCATGAATAACTAGTAAAAAGGGTGTATAGAAAATCTCATCTGCACCATCTGTAGCTTTTATCCTCCTGTGCATATTTCATTAATAAAATTACATAAGTTTATGCAGAATTTTACTAATTTGACCATATAATTGCCACTAGCTTTTATCAAATGAAAATTGGTTTTAAATATAAAGTTGAATACATTTGCACAACAAATTCAACACCATTGTCAATTAAACAGGAGATTTGATAGCTCTGCCATGAACAAACTGTGGAATTTGTCATATTTATCTGTAATATGCACTAAAGACTTTCTTTTATCATTTGCTACTGCCAGAATACAGTATAATTCCTTCAGAACCACCTAAAAATAGCAAGTGTCATTCTGAATCAGCCTTTCCTATTTAAAAGACATAGAGAAGCACTAGGAAGCAAGATATCAGACAGCTCAAAAATGTACACACTATTTTAGGTTATGTTGGACACAGAATTTAGCATATGCATAAATGCACAAATGACTGCTCAAAATACTGTACTACCTGTTTAGCCATCTGAAACTAATACAGTATAAACATGTATTAAAAGGAAATAGCTTCTAGTGTACTCAGCTATCTGTCTGGAGATTTGCACAAAAGAAAGAATCTTTCATTGAGGAAATTAGGAAATTAGGAATTGCAAGTGGAATTTTTAACATCAATTAACTCATTAATTTCCCAGCAACCAAATAAATTTGGTACTGCAAAAACATGCTGGATTGGCAAAAACAGGCATCAAAATCCTTCACCAAGTGGATGTAGATATTTTGCAACATGTTCCATTTTGCTGCCTTTTTTAGAGATGAAGTTCATTTTACAGATCAAGAGACCATTAATTTTAGCTTTACTTTGTTGGAAGGGCAAAATAAACACCAAATAATACCTTTGAGCCCTTTTAAGCTTCTGATGAGTCTTTTCAGTTGCAAATACTGGTATGTATCATAATGTTCAAACAAAATGTTTAAATATGACTGTAATTATCTTTTGGATAATCTTTGCACTGCATTAGTCCAACTCCCAGTTAAGTCTCAGGGACCAACATAACAAACTTTTTCACTCTTACCTAGTCTTAAGCATGTTCAACATATGTTTTATCTTCAAGAAGCTTTGCTGCTTTGCAAAAGGGATAGTTTTAGTTTTTCCTAACAGTGCCTGTAAAATGCCAGTTAGTAGTAACTGGGATATTTTTCTCTGGCACAAACTCACAGGGGAAGCTGACCGAGTCTAACCACTTTGCTCTCCAGTTTGTGAAATACCATCTATGGCAACATCAGATTTTAAAGGAGTGGGCTGTCTTAGACATCTAAAGAAAAAGGACCCAATTTCCTGCCAAGCACTACCCAGCCATGAATTAATCTCTCCTTTTACCAGCTACTGCTATTAACTGTTATCTTATTAAGTAATGAGACCATTTGGGATGCAAGCCATATGAGAATAAAAATTTCATCCCAATGTTAGCTCAATATTAAATCAATTTAGAAAGTGTGTTTATCTTTTGCAGTGTTTTGCTTTTTGAGCAATTTACCTATGGTTAGTCATTATTTGACACATGTCCATCTGTTTGTAGCACTGTATTTGGAATTTACCTGTCTTAAAGACAAAACTGATCTCTTCATTCTGCACATTGCCCAGACTTTTCAGCTTTGCTAGAAAAGGCATGTTAAATAAAACACATATGCCATGACCCTCAGTACAGTATTTACTTCAATCTAATTAGTGGTAATATGCAACTGCTAGGATCAGATAATTGGATCTAAATTTGGTAAAGTCCCCAGATAGTCTTTACATGCTGCCATTGTTTCTGTAATGGGCTGAGGCAGCGCTGGGCCTCCTCAGCTCAGACGTGCAGAGATATTTTGTGTTTCTCAGCTCTCACTGTCAGAGATGATTAGGTGCCAATACAGCTGGAAAGAAGACAAACAGATTTGGTTTTCAGATGAAAGTTAGAAACTACTGTGCATTGATATTCACTGGTGACTAAAAGACTGGCATGGATTACCTTATTACAGTACTCATTTGGCTCTCAGTCAAGTAACCTGATAGATTTTTTTACTGTTGGTAAGGAACTAATTTTTGTTTACATTTTTTGTAATGACTCATGTTATGCTCGGGTTTTTTAAGTAAGAACTAGTGGAGGAGAAAAGAAGAATAGTAAAAATTTGTAATCTCAAATAAATTAATACTCCAAAGAAATTTAAGCCTTTGCTTGCTTAGCCAGAATGGATGAACCGACAACAGATGCTCATCGATGTTGGAAATCTCAGGACAGATTTAATTAACTTTTTTTTTTTAATCCTAATTGCTTCTAGATCATCTACTGTGTTATCTCAGGAATTATTTTTTTTGTTTTCAAGCAGCCCAAAATGTAATATCAATAGAAGCTTTATACTTACAATGAGGACAATTTTTGTGGTTTTAATAAAAGCAAGGAAGCTTTTTTTTTTTTTTTTTTTTTTTAAATGAGGAATTCCTCCTAAGCTTTGGTAGATAGAGAAAATGAGTAAAAAAGAATAAAAGAGAAATATATGCTGAAAAAAAACATGGTGTGACTTTTTCCATATTATTGGGCTGGCTTCTGCTGGATGGTTTCCAATCAGAATTGTACATGATTTTTAAAGCATATAAAGTCTAAAGCAGCAATTGGTGATGGTGGTTTAACCAAAGCCCACAATGAAGTTCCACACAGCCACCTGCTCACTCCCTGCCACGGGGATGGGGGAAAGAACCAGAAGGGAATCAGAAGAATAAAAGTGAGAAAACTCATAAGTTGAGATAAAGACAGTTTAATACGTAAAGGAAAAAATACACACAAGCGAAGTAAAATATGGAATTAATTCACCACTTCCCATTGGCAGGCAGGCATTCAGTCATTCCCTAGAATGTGTAATGTCTACTTGGGAAGACAGACAACAAAGCTTCTAACATCATTCTTTCCATCGTATTCCTTCAGCTTTATATGCTGAGCATGGTGCCATATGGCATGGCATGGACCTTTGGTCAGCTGGGGTCAGCTGTCCCCTCCCAGCTTCTTGTCATCCCCTCCTGGTGTCCTCACTGACAGGGCAGGTGAAAAGATTTTGATTCTAGGTAAGCTCTGGTCATCAATAATGAAAACATCCCTGTGTTATCAACGCCGTTTCTAGCACAAATCCAAACTCAGCCACACAATAGCTGCCATGGATGCAGCTGTCCCTGGAATGAGACAGAGCAGGCTACAACCACATCATTCTGCTGTGAGCTAGGAGCTGCTGTGATGGGAGTATTTGGAGACTGAAACACCAAGCAAATATTAAAACTTTAGAAATGTGCTTGTTTATATTTATATTTACCACGTACTCTATCAACAATTGAAAATCATACATAAATTCAACATTCTAATAGAGCCTTGGAAAAATTATGTGCTTTTTGCTTCCAATGGACTCTGATACCCACAGTCTTTGATGTTCTCAGCCTGTCACTGAGATGTTTCACTCTGCTCGTCTTCAAAGGGGGTAGTTACAACCAAAGTTCTCTATTCTTTCTTGCCCAAGTTCCACTCTGTATCCTCAGTGTTTATATGAAACTGTCCCATGAACTGAGACCAGTCTGGTCCCCTTTCTATAGGTTCCACCTTCTGCAGGTGTTATCTTGCAAGTGGTGATTGTCTGTTTCATCTTCTTCAAATGGAGATTTTATGTTTAGAGAGTAAATGCTGCTCATATGATTTCTTCAAGAAACTCTGGACTATGAAATGGCATCTTAATATTTTTTTAAGCCAATATGATAAAATATTTTATTTGGCATCTCAATCAGTTTTGTGGCATTTTGAGCTCCAAGACAGGCAAGGTAAGTTTGTAAATTGTTCTTCATGTTATATGTGTTTTAGATAGGTCAAAATACAGCTAAAATTCCCCAAGATAAGATTCTTTACAACATTTAAAATGCCATTATGTTTATTTCTCAAGTGTATACCACCTGAGTTTCACAAATTTTTAATAGTTTTATATTTCTAAAATCAAACTCAGGGGATATATTATTTTTTAGAAAGTCAATACTGAGCTTCTTCCTTTTTCCCTTCCCTTCCTCTGTCCTCTTCCATTCTAACCTCTCCTTAGCATTTCCCTCCCCTCACCCTTGCAGTCTTCTCTCCTTCCTCTTCTCTCTTCTTCTCCCTTCAGTTTTTTGTCTCTCTTCTCTTTCTTCTCCCTCTGTAGCAATTACATTGATGCTGCAAATTTTCCTAAACATTTGGAACCCTCAAGAAACAAACAACCCCCTCTTCTTGAAGGGAGCACCTGTCTGAGATAAAATTACATCTAAAGAACTTAATTAAGACTCTTAGAAAAAAAAAAGCAGAACGTAGGATAATTATAGCTGCAGTAACAGAATTCATTCAAAACAAACTCTCACACAGTTGTAGCAGAATGCAATGATTAAGCATCTGGTAGTAACTCATGGATAAGTTATGTAGTAAAAACAAGTAGTGAATGCTATGTTCCAAAAATAAAATAATCTTCTGGTTTGGAGGTAATAGGAAATGAATCTCTTATTCACAAAGATCCTTGTGTGAATTATCTGCCATGCATTTTAGGGAATTTTTTTGACTTTTTTTTTCCCTCCAGATGAAGCTAATTGCATATACACAAATGAAATAATTTCATATATATTCAAAATAAGCAAATAAATCACCTCCAATTTCTTACTTTCTTTTCAAGAACCAGATGACAAAAAGATACCAAGAATATTATAACAGATGCTTCCAAGAGTCCCTGAAATTTTTCTGAGTTTTATAATTGATAATTGATTTTAAGTGTTGTTTTAGCTCACATTTCTGTATAGAATTACTCAGTGTTATTTACAGGTTCTTTACAAGCTGAAGTACAACAACACTGAAAATCAAATAATGCTCAGCATTATTGGAGATTTTATTATTGTAGATTTTACAGGAAAGGTTTCATGCTTCATAATCAGCAAGTTTTGCAGAGTCTGTTGTTAATAGAATGTTGGCTAAACAATTTTAGTTCTTGAACTATATAATTACCACTAAAGAGTAATATATTACTGTTATTAACCTATGAATCTGTGTGATTGTGCTTAGGAGCATTTGCTTATATGCACTGTGCTAACAAAACAAAAGGCTCAGAATAACAATGACACTGAAAATAAAGGAAATAAGAGAGTGCGACAGCTCTTTCCAAAACTTGTGATCTCTGGCCATTTAGAAACTGGTTATTGGAGATAAAATCATCATAATATGAACACCAATAAAATGTGACTTTTTATTAGATGGAAAGGGGTGTATTTTGAAAGGAAAAAAAAACCATTCTTACTAATGAAAGTCCTCTCTTCTACTCATCAAAAAATCTGTATTTTGGAGATTACCACATAAACACAAATGGAGTATGAAAACAGGCTAAAATTCAGAGGATGCAGCTAAGAAATTACAAGCCTGATATTTTATTAGGTCTCATATGAAGCAAGAGATTTCTTCTTTCCTCTTTAGTCAGGAAAAGAGAATAGGAAAAATATCTATTCACCTATTGAAAAAGGATCCATCTCTTCACCAAAACATTTCTGATAGTATTATTTTTATTTTATATAGGAAATTCAGGGCCCAGTTCAGAGACAGAGAGAAAATTACTCCCACCCTTAGGGCATGAGGAGCAGATTTAGCTGTGATGGAAGACAGGGCAACTTTATGAAACACTTTTTTTGTACTGCAGTTTGAAACACAGCCATGCTGCAATATTTCTAAACCAACATACTCCTGTCAACATTCCTTCAGCAAGGTTACCACAATGAGTGGGCTCATTGCCTCTGCAGTCAGTTCTGAATTCCTCGAAAGGCTTTATACCCTCTGGATGGGAAGATAATCTGTCCTGGGATAATGTGATATTAACCCTGCTGCAGTTACAGGAAGAGCTGCAAAAAGTGCTTTAATGTTCACACTACCATTCCTTGTTTTTCTTTGGGCAGCTTGTGGTAGACACCACCTTACACACCCCACTGTCATGGGTCTCCAGCTCCTCTTTGTGGATGACAACAGTGGCTGCAGCAGAAACAGTTTGAGGACTTCCAGCATTTTGCCTCAGCACCCCTTCTGCTTGTTCCTCTGAGTAACACGGCTAGCAGTCCAGAGGTTGTGTTCAGTGTTGCATTTAATCAGAGATCTGCATTTTACCTGCCCTGAACTTTATACCAACTCCAGAGGTCCCAAATACTAAAGTTTCCTTCTGAAATTGTGTGAATTCCTTGTGTGCAGATGGGAACAGAAGTAACCCTCTGAGATAATTTTGTTGTTAATAATTCTGCCTTTAAGCAAATCCAGAAGGAGAATAAGCATACACTCTTTGTGATATCTGCATGCTTATACCAAAAAAATCAGTAGAAAATCACTAAATATTGTGTAAATTTTCACAGAACCACAGTTGCATATCCAAGCCCTTCTGAGAATATTTATGTATTAAATACATTTGCAATCATGAAGGATGTTTTGTATATTCATTACCAAAAAAGTAACAAATGTCTCAAATGTATTCAGTGCATAATTTCCAGTCACAATTACTCAGGGTTTCTTTTTTAAATTTTTGTCAAAAAATTAAAAATTTTGTCAGAAAGTACAAATTTGTGCTTATTTCTGACTTTCTTTTTTCATGTATCATACTCTGTACAGTTAGTCAGTCTGGATTTCATCTCATACAAATGTGGTGTTGCTAATGTCATTAGTTTCTGTCATGTAATTTTATATTCTATTAAGAAACAGAATTTGAAATTAGCATGTGTGCAAAAGCATTCAGAAATGGAAGTTTTTTTCCCATCTGAAAAGGTCAAGTACTTGTAAATCTTTGTCAGAACTGAAGCGACACAGATGTACTACAGTGGCAGCAATCCAGAAAGGGGGTGCATTTATTGCCAAGGTAGTTTTTGAGCCTCAATCTTGTGGAAAGTTGTAGCAGCTTGTAAAAATCATAGAATAAAAAATTATCTGTAGTCAACACTGTAACACATGATTCAGGAATCCAGAGCAATAAAGCAATAAAGTAATGAAGGTAAAGCTTTATTTGGAGGATATACTGAGGTGTCAGAATATAAACAGGCAAAAGGTAAGGTGGCGAAAAGATTCTGGAAAACCTGAAAAGGGGTAATTCTACTGTGACAATGGATAAATAATTAACTAGTGTTCATCCCTACCTTATTATCCATACTATGAATATGTATTGAGGACCAACAGCTTTTATTACGTTTTTTTCTTTGAGGTATTTTGAAATTTCTACTTTATATGTTCAAAAGGGATAAAAAATCAACACCTTAGGTCTTTAATCTCAAAATAATTTTATCTTCTGCAAGTAATGCAGAAGAATCACATAGAATCCTAGAATATGCTGAGTTGGACAGGACCCACAAGGATCATCGAATCCAGCTCCTGGCCCTGCACAGGACATCCCCAGGAGTCACACCCTGTGCCTGAGAGCATTGTCCAAACACTTCTTGAACTCTGTCAGGCTTGGTGCTGTGACCACTTCCCTGGGGACCCTGTTCCAGTGCCCAAACACCTTCTGGGTGAAGAACTTTTTTCTAATACTTAACCCAAAGCTGCCCTAAACTTCAGGTCATTCCCTTGGGTCCTGCCACTGGTCCCCGCAGAGAAGAGATCAGTGTCTGCCCCTCCTCTTCCCCTCACGAGGAAGTGGTAACTGCAATGAGGTTGAACAGGCTGAACAGACCAAGTGACTTCAGCCACTCCTCAAACAGCTTCCCCTCAAGCCCCTACACCATCCCCATTGCCCTTTTCCGGATGATCTCTAATAATTGAATATCTTTCTTAAATTACAGTGCCCAAAACTGCACACACTATTCAAAGCGAAGTCGCATCAGTGCAGAGCAAAGCAGGAGAACCACCTCCCTTGCCCTGATGATAAAGGGACAATACAAAGAGATTTTTCCAAGTTTAAAATTAAAGGAAGGAATGTTAGATTAGGAATCAGGAAATTGTTTATTTTTGTGTTTAAATCAGTAGATTTAATGACAAACAACTTCTCCTCTTGAAATTAGCATTGTTGATATGGCACATAACTGTGGTCAGAAGGTTTATAAATCAGTTTATATTTCCTATTCATGGATTAATAGAGCTCTTTTAAAATTATGCTTCTTAAGTGACAAAGCATAGCAATAAGTTTCAGTGTCTTGTTTCATCTGGTTATCAACTGACTGGGGACAAATGGTCCTCTTTTTGTTTGAATTTAAACCATACAATTTCTGTTAATTCAACTACTGCAAGTATTTTGCATGTTACAATTTATGCTTTTCTCCAAAATATCTGTCATTGGCCAGTGTCAGAAATTAGCCAGATAAAATAGCTTTTTTCCCCTACCTATGAACAGCTAAGTGTTTTCACTGTCAAATTTTGAGAAGTTGAAACACCAGAGACTATATTTCTGAAACTATCTTACATTTTCTTCACATTACACATAGCATAAAAAGGGATCTTAACTCATGTCTTGAGAAGCAGTGATCCTCAATATCCTTCCACTGCCATACTCAACATTTATTTAATGTGGTGAATTTTTGATGCTCACATAAATGGCACAAATATTAGGAAATACACAAACTCAACTTGTTTTCATTGAAAACCAGGTATTACACAGAGAAGCATTGAGGAAGGAGATAAATCCCTTTTTGCATTTTAGTTTTGCAATTTCAGTTTTGGAAGCATGGGAACTGTTAGAGTTTCTCACTTCTTTATTTCTTCTGACTAAACAGATTTCTTCAGATGTCATTTTGTTCTTAGCTGCTGCTACACATAGACTTAAAACATTTTAGAACTTAGTAACCGTCCATTCAGATGGCAACTGATCCTGCCCACAGATGCCTAAACCAGATGTCTGAACTCCTCAAGCACTGCTCTAATTTGCTTTTATATCACTGTGCTGCTGAAGTTCACTGAATCAAAGAATGGTTTGAGTTGGGAGGGACCTTAAAGATTGTCTGGTTCTAGTCCCCTGTCAGAGACAGGGACACCACCCACTAGATCAAGGTCACTCACAGCTCCATCCAACATGTCACTGAACACTTCCAGGAATGGGACATCTACAACTTCTCTGGGAAACCTGTTGCAGTGCTTCACCCACTCTCACTGTAAAGAATTTCTTTCTAACATCTAAAGTAAACCTGCCCTCTTTCAGTTTAAAGCCATTCTCCCTTCACCCCTACCTGCCCTTGTAAAAAGTCCCTCTCTGGGTTATTTGTAAGCCCCCCATTAAGGCCTGAAAGGCCACAATAAGGCTTCCCCAGAGCCTCCTCTTCTTCAGGCTGAAGGGACCCACCCAGCTCATCCTCACAGGAGAGCTGCTCCAGCCCTGTGATCCCCTTCCTGGCCTCCTCTGCACTCCCTCCAGCAGGTCCACATCCTGCTTGTGTTGGGAACCTGGACGCAGCACTCCGGGTGGGGTCTCATGAGAGGTGGTAGAGGGAGAGAATCACCTCCCTTGAACTGCTGGCCACACTTCTTTTGATCCAGACCAGGTTGGCTTTTGGGGCTGCATCATTTTCAAAATGGAATTTTATGGTTTTTTCATGCCAGTATTCTGGCCTCTAGGACACTTATCCTCATATGGGACAGTTCTGCAGTTAAAATATTCATTTAGGAAATGAAAGACTTCAAAACCCCTCAGCTGTTGCAAATTCCAAGTTACACACAGACCTGCTCCCAGCTCCTGATTTTCTTTTTCAATTATACCATCAACATTTGCAAGATTAAATGCAATGCAATAATCATGAAGAAGCAATTTCCATAAATATTGATTATTATACATCTTATTTTATCTGGGGTAAAATTAGAGTCAAAATAGAAATAATTGGAGTGCTTTTCTTTAAATACAGTGGTTAAGGTCCATGTACTCAAGTTGCAGGACCCTACACTTCTGTCATTTCAATAAGTATTAGGCATATCACTCACCTTGTTAGAGGTACTAAGATTTTAGCACATAAATTTACCTTTTGTTATCATAACATAATGCCCTTAAGAACTGAAATATAACTTGTCTTTTACTTTACACATTTTTGAATATTTAGGTTTCTATTTTAATTCTTCTGTGACTGATACAGTATTAGTAATACTTAATGTTCAAGTTATATGATCCACTAGCTGCAAACAGGTAATTTTGTTTAAATAATAAAAGTTAATTGAACTGTAAAACTGTAGAAGTAACAATAATCAAATGTATTTGTTCAACAATTGTTCCATTTATATTTTCTTTTTGTAGTAAATTCACAATCTTTTTTCATTCATTTACTCTCCAAAATAATTGCCAGTTAAGACCTCTGCTTCCAGTAAACCACATGAAAGACTTTACCCATAAACTAAAAACTGTTAAATATTGCTACATTTTCAGTTATCTGACTACTTCAAATGGAATTATATCAGATTTTTAAGTTAGAGACAGTATGACATAAGAAATTGTTTTAAATGCTAAATCAGCAATAGCTCTACCTCTCTTTTTGGTTAAGCACAGTAAGAATTCATTCAGATGTATTCTATATTACTCTGAAACAAAATGTCTTTCACTTTTATATAGCTATTTTTTACAAGCTTTTCTTATTCACTGCTCATTTTTTGTCAGTAATTCCCATAATATCTGAAGACTTTCTTTTCTCAACATGCAGATGTATTTTTATAAGAAAAAAGAGAGAAAAGGAAATCTTTTAAAAATATATAATTCTTGCCTATTTCAGTATTTTCCTAGCTAGTGACAAGTAGATATTTATATTCATTTATAGTAAATTGGTATAATTACTTTCTTGTCAGTTGTGTTGTGCTTTGATTTGCCAGGTGTGTACGGTTTCTTAAATTTTAAAGGCAGAAATATTATCTCTGGAAATATTTGCAGAATATGTGGGAAAGTATTATTACTGAGGATGCATTTAGCATTCCTGAAAAATGCATGTAAAAATGTTTTGGCATACTAGAAAAACCTTGCAGTCATTCCATACTTTATCTAAGGGAAAAAGACAGTGAGGAGCAACCTACTTGAGAATAAAAGCTTTGAAAAATGAAACCTGTTTTTCTCCATTTTTCATGTTCAAAGTTATTTAGTTCACCTTCAATTATAACACACACTGCATGCCCATGAGCAGGCCTGTATTCAACATAGGATTTATAATGAAGCATTCTTTCCTGCCAGATATCCTGGAAATCTAAGACCATCTGGTTTCACAACATACTTGTAGCTGATTATCTGCTTAAGAATTAATTAGGAACACGTGTTAAACTGTTGTGATAGCAAAATTGTTGACATTTGTCTTATATGCCTTTTGAAGAGCAACTATATTCCAAATCAACTTCGAAAATAGGATGAAGTAATGAAACAAAAGGCAGACTCCACTAGGATTACAATGCATGTTCCTTGTCCAAGAATGATACCTAAAAACATTACATTGTAGTTTTAAGTGACTGAGTAGAAAAATATGACAGATGAAGCTCCTTCCCGTATCAGTTTATCTCTCTCTGTTATATGAATGATAATACAACCAAGTGTAACTTTAAATAGGGAACAAAAACTAAACAGCACTATGTAAAGTAGGAAACAGTGAGATTTGGATGCTTAAGGATAACTGAAACATATATTCATTTTCTCAGCAGTTGGTTGTCTTTTCACTTTTTCCAGAGGAATAAATGCTTGTGGCATTTATAGTTAAATAGTTGCCCATAGAAAAGCATCAAACATGGAATTTTCTAAGAATGGCACCTTGACTCAAAAGTTACTTGTTCTTTCACTGCAACTTTTTAAAACAAAGACTATTGGTAGCTTGTGTGAATACAAAAAATAAATAATTGTGACAAAATAAGTTATTGCACATCAAATGGGTGACTGCCACAGATCACTTGTTTGTTGTGAGTCACTGAGAAATAAAATGCCTAAGCAGCTTCAGCTATCATTAGACAGCTGAGGATATTTTTTTGAATATTTGTAAGAACAGAACTCAATTAGAATGAAATATCTTTTGAAACTGCATGAAACAGCAAATGTTTAAACTACCTGACCTCCAAAATTTTTTGCAAAACTGTGAATAGAATCATTCATACAGTAACATTTTCTTAAAATAAGGCATTAAAAACAACAAAAAAAAGGAAGAATCTTTCCTGCCTCTGATACTAACCTTGCTCAACACAAAAAAGGCACCATAAACCCCTAGAGTTTAAAAATTCAAATGATCTTTCACTTCTTTTTATTATTTGATAAAAGCATTCTATTTCTAATAATGTTTTGAAATCAGCTGCTTTGCAATTCAGTTTCTTTAGTCCACAAGTCAATTGTCATTATAATTTCCTTCAGTAGGAGTTAAACACTTTAAATTTGTGATTGTATAAATGACCACAAGTCCTGCTAGGGACTTTTAGGCCCTAGTTTGTTAACAGCTTGCTACTGTATTCTTAAGTCTCTGTGTAAAATATTAAGCCAGAAGGCAGCATGGTGCCTTCTCTCTGAAAAGCTGTATAATTTCTGCAAAATGGTAACTTTTTGTGGAGCTTTTGGTTTTGTGCACTATGCTGAAGGTCTAAATTATTTTCTCTGAGCAGCCTGGGAAAACAGAATGGCTATTTTCCTGTGTACATAAGTCTATCTCCTACCCTCTTCTCACTTCCTTGGGCACAGTATTAGTGCTTGACACCACAAAAATATCATTTAAACACAGAGATAAACATCAAATTTACAGCTCATGCCAAAAACTTCAGCTACTTTTGAAAGGAGTGAGGAGAAAAATGCTGGCATTTTTTAGCAGCCTTATGTAGAGGATAACACAAAACACAGAACAACAGAAAATCGAGTACTTTTGCAGAATTTGTAGTTCATCCTAAATTGTGTTTCCAGCTTGAGTAGCATTTACAACTCTGAAGATTAAACCCAATATGCAAAGAAATTTTCAGCTGCTATAGTTGTTAGTTAAGGGCTGGAGAAAGCAAAGGAAAGATCACGACAACATACATATATATGTGTGTGTGTGTGTGTGTGTATACATATACACACGTTTACAATTCCTTATTGACTCAATAGGGATTTACACATTTTAAAAAGAATAAATTATTATACATTATGTATATTATCTGAGTAGTTATACAAAATACAAGTCTCAGTCATATCAGTTTAAATATACTTTATTTCCCTACTCAAATAAGTTTAAAGCAACATAAAACATTGTATCAAATCCTTCCCAATACCTAATCTGCATCTAACAGTGGAAAGTTGTCACACTTTCTTAACTATGTTACTACAGATAAAGCTACACAATTTTCCAAGTATTGACTTCAGCTGTGATATGTAGAAAGACTTAAATAACCAAAATCTACATTCATTATGTTTCTCAGGTAAGGAATAAATTCCAATCTGGTCAAATATAATACAGGCTTAAAAATATGGAAATTACTAAATATGATGTGAATGGATGGAGACAGATCTATCTGCCAAAGATATACATGAACACCTACATTAATAGACTTGTCATCAGAAAAAGAAAAAAAAAAATCACTTAAGCAAGTCTGATGCCTTATAGGCTGGCACAGTAGTTGATAAAAAAAGGATTTGCTATTTTAAATGGATCTATGAATGACCACTAGTACTGACTGTCTTTTTTACTGAAATTTTCACTGTCTTTTAACTGACATACTGACTTTTCCTTTTCTTTTTCTCTCTCCAGAAAAAAAATAATACTGTCATGTAGTATATGTCAAGGGTTCAATTTAAAAGAATTTCTCCAGCTGATTTGTCAAAATAAGGCATTCACATTTTCACTGAAAAAGCTAGATGGAGAACAAGAAAAAACATGTGAAGTCATACTTTAGTCTTTGTAGTATAAGTCCATCATCACACATTGATATTTCTCTTTCACCAATGCCCATCAAGTCAGGACATTTAAATCCAAAGTGCAGATGAAGGCACTTCTTTCCTTTCAACTGCTATTACTCAGCTTATCATCATGATTATTTTTTGAAAGATGCTGTCATGATAAAGATAATTAGTAGTCAGAACAATAGAATCACTTATCTTACATTAACAATGCATCAAGTTCCAAGAATGAAGCTTTCAAATACAGCAATGTTTGATAGGTCAGGCAAGAATATGAAAATGTATTTTTTTGTTATTACAAAGCCTTTGTGCTGATATGTAGAAATGGCAATAAGTCATCTTCTGTCTCTGCATAAGGGCATATTTTATGTTTGTAAAAGCTCTTTAAGTGATAATTAGGTAATCAAAAATCAAATTAGGAACAATTAACACTCATTGTTACTGCTAAGGAGAAATAAAAAAGGGAACATATTTGGCATCATGTAGACCATTACTGAGGTCTTTTACTTGAAATGAGGGCACAACACAGTGCTTTATTGTGAAAGTATTCAAAAATCCTGAGTTATAGCTTTTCTTTTTTATAAATTAATCATTATTCAAGCAGAGATGAGAATTTCTTATCAAACATAGCTGAAGATATACTATCTGGTATGTCATTGTTTATTTGAAATATATTTCCTAAGCAAGCTAAAACTCTTGGAAATACTGAGCAATGCAGTCACAATTACAATCAAAGATAAGCTATGAGACTGAGCATGTCTTTCCTGTTCTTTTTTAATATCAACACAAAAGAACTCAGCTGAACAGTGACAATATGTTGCATTTCTGCTGGGTTTTTTTCTTAAAGTCCTTTGCAAACTAATGTATTACCCATCAAAATATTTGCTCTATAAACTCAACAGTTACATATACAAATAAAATGACTTCTGCACATCCTCTATAGCAATTTGTTCACATTTGCATATGCTTTTCAGGTACCTGGTATGATGAGCAAAATGATTTTGAGAAGACAATAAACAGTCATAAGGAGCAAGAATTTGTTACAAAAATTATTTTACAGGCCAGAAACTAAATGGGATTTTTCACAATTTCAGATATCTTCTTGTGAGGGCCTAGAATGAGAGATGGCAAGGGAACTTGGTGATAAAATATAATGCTGACAATGGATTTTGTATCAAAGAGGGTTCTGTAGCAAGAAAAAACTCAGAAGACAACAGCAAAGAGACAGACATGATTGATAGAAACAATTAATAATTTAATAAATTAATAAATTTAATAAATGACCTTGTCACAGTCTTATGCCAATGATCCCTGATATTTCTGTTTATGATTTTATTTTCTCTTCCAGGTATCATCCCATTTCTTTGCTGCTTACTGGGCTGATATTCACTTAAATTAAGTAACTTTTTAAATAATTAGCACTATTGATGCCTTAGATTTTAACTTTTTATATTTTTCAAGTCCTGTACTGCCTAGTGTGTAACTCCAAAGTTTTGTGTGGCCTGTTAACTGCTGTTCTCTCATGCTGGTTAGACATAACAAAGCCTCTCTAGGTTTCCACCTCAAGGACAGCAGGCCCCAAAACAAGTAAACTAAAAACCTCTGAGAAATGGGCAAACTTGGGGAAATTACATCATTAACTGAGGTTTTAATTGGACAATTAACCCTGATATGCAAACAGACTAAACCTATAAAAGGGTGAAGAACTCGTGACCCAGGGTCCATCTTGGGTGCAGCTCTTTGCCCAGGGTGCACCTTTGAAGGCCCTTCAAATAAATACCTACTTTTATTCTCTTTTGCTTGTCTAGCCTCTGTTTTTAGGTGGCCATCTCAGGTATCACTATTGAGAAACTACAAAAGATTTAACTGAATCTGTATTGTGTTGGAAACTGTTCTATTTTATTAAAGGATGCATTTACACCTCCTGCGTATTTTACAGAGCCATATGTTCTGTAAAGTACACATTTATGACTTAAGAGCTTTCATCTGTAGGGCTCCAGCCAGTCTGAATTTTTCTAAAGTATTTCTTCAAGTTTCTTTGTCTTCTAAACTTAATAAGACCATCCAAATAAATTAATATCCATAGAACTTTCATGTCTTCTTTAATATTTCTAACAAACTACCAAAGGTTGAAGGTGTTTTAAACCTACCTTCAGCTAACCAGTGATACAATTCCAAGGATACATGACAGCTATCAGCATTTTATAATTGTTTCCCAGGAGTTCTAGACAGTCACTTTAAAGTTCCAGAACTGCAATTCATTCATTCCCTAAGCAAGCTAACAAGAAGACCAAGGAGTCTTCTACATGCAACATGACATCCTCTCCCTGTATATATTCATTTAAGATCAAGTATTTATAACAAACTTGATCAAAAGTTTAGAATAGCTTATTTTTGACAAGCTCAAATAAAAAGTTCAATTACAGTATGAAATACAGAAATTTAAAGAAGTTACTGAGCTCATAAAAACAAAGTTAATACTTTCTTCCAACCTCCACCATACAAATTTCGTATTAAATGAAACAGCCTGAAGGCAACTGTAACTTCTCTCCCACCTTAAAGGCTGGGTTTGACAGTGGCAGCTGACTGCCATTGCATCACAAGCCTCAGAGAGTTTGCAAGAGGGAAACAGTTCCCTGCTAAAAACACCTGTGAAGAGAACACTAAATTAGTCATTCTTCAAGAAGATAGGGGGAAACTGAGCAATTAAAGGTAGTCTCACTCTTTCAATGATGAGAAAATAAATAAGAATCATATGAAGTTTATTGATAGAAATATTTAACTTCCTTAACTTGCTGAATTGGATAGATAAAGTGCTCAGATACAGTTACTGTCCAGTTACAATTTTAAGCTCATAGTACTGCTATTTCTGTTATGAAGACAAGAAATCAGAAAAAATATGAGAGAGGAGAAGCAAACTGCAGAAAGGGGTCAAGATGCTTCACTTTAGATCAGCAAATGCATTTGTAAATAATTAGGCTTTTAGTACTCTTTATATTATGTTTCTGTACAATCCAAAATATAGATCCCAATGCTTAGCTTACAAGGAAATCAAGTACATCATCTTATTGTGTTGTAGCTTCCAGAAGATATTTATTCTACTTGTGCTAAGTGAATTACTACTCAGACTAAGAGTGCACTCTGACATTTATGAGTTCATATAAAAGCCTAAACAGCAGATGACCAGCTTTTCTAAGACTAGAAAAGGACTTGTTTGTGTTTCAGACAAACCCAACTACCAAGGGAACCTCCTATCTTAGGTTTTTAATAATTTCTTGACACCAGCATAGGATTTCAATAAAGCTGTGTTGTAAATATCCAGTTTTAGCATTTCTCAGAGAGAATTAATTTCTGGCGTCAGTCAGGGAGTTTGAATGGAACAAATATGTCTGAATATATTCAGATAGTTGTCAATCAGATAAATTTTGACAAAGTGTAAGTTTCAAATTACATCATATATTTGTCTATATTAAATCATCAGTATTTTAGAGCTAGAAATACTTCTGTGTCAGCTGTCAAGGTCTATTCTGAAGTTTAGACAAGAGGTAACTGAGGAGCAGAAGCACATCTCCAGTGGAACTGTTCTATTTCACAGCTTAAATTCAAAACATGTTTGCAGTGAGCCTGTAGGGGAAGAGACACATGCATACATTCAGTATAAAATATGGTGACATTTTGTTCTCTCCTTTACAGGTGTTACATTAGTTTAAAATAAGGACCCCTCAAAAGATGGCAGATTAGGGTAGTTTCACATTCAGAATGATCTCTGTAAGTTAAAATTCTCATTGTCAGACACAACTCTCTCAGTATATATTCGTGTTGCACTAAATGTATTTAATTTACTTGAAAAACAAACAAAAAAGCCAAAATAACAACAACAACAACAAAAACCCCCAAAACAAAACAAAAACCCAAAACCCCAAACAAACAAAAGCCAAACAAACAAAAATAAACAAACAAACAAAAATAAACAAACAAAAAGAAAAAAAATCACTTTAAGTTGTTGAAAGTCCATAAAAATTATCAAAATTGCCTTTCACAAGAAATATTAGCACATTTCTTTCCTAGGGAACGCGTTGGGTGCTGTGAAGACCCCTACAAGGACAATGAACCCAGGGGCCATTTTTTTGTGGCCTGTACCTTTCTTGGTAAAGGCAGATCTTTTCCTTACATTTCACACAGTGGTTTGGTCAAAGTTATGCTTGTCACCAAGCTCCTAGAAAATTTTAATACCTTGTGTGTGGAAGTATATGAAGAAAGGAGTGTCTGTATAATCAAAATACAAACCACCACTGAACCACCCTGTCCATATTTGTACCCTGTTCTCATTCTTCCAACTCATTCCCTTTACTATGAGTTTTTATCTCCAAGACAAGATGCACCGTTAGTTGATATAGTTATAAAATCTAAGAGCAATTAACAGGCTGAAAGATTATATTCAGCTGTATTTTCAAGCAACCAATTCATACAGTCTGATTTTAAGCATATTAAGACTTAGGAGTCAAAAACAAAATGAGTACTCCTGATTCTTAGTGAATTTTTATGACCCAGATACCTGGACAAATCAGCTACCCCAGGTAACCTACCAACCAAATTTTATTTTCTAAACCATTATACATTTTAACATTTAAAAGGAAGATAAAATATTCTTTTTCATTGTGCTGGGCTGACCTTGACTGGATGCCAAGTACTCTATCATTCTCCTTCTGAAACTGGGCAGGGGAGAGAAACCGTGAGAGAAGGTTCGAGGGCCAAGATAAAGACAGGGTGAGATCACTCACTGATTGGGCAAAAGAGATTCATCTTAAAGAATTTAATTTATTGCCAAAAATATCAGAAAAGTGTAATAGGAAGTAAAAACAAATCTTAAACCATTTTCCTTCCATCTCTCTGTTCTTCCCAGGCTCAATATCACTGGCACACTGACACAGCTGTATCACCATGGCCTTCCTCACATGCTGCAGGGAAATCTCTGCTCTGGCATCTGTGGCACATCCTCCACCTCCTTCTTCACTGACCTTGGTGTTTGCAAAGCTGTTTCCTTCACATATTCTCACTCCTCTCTCCTGGCTGCTGCTGTGTAGCATTTCTTCCCCTTCTTAAATACTCATCCCCTTCTTATACCACCATCACTGCTAGGCTCAGCCTTAGCCAGTGACCAGTTCCTCTTGGTCCTGGCTGGTCTTGCCTTTATTGAACACAGGGGATGCCTGACATTTTCTCATGGAAACCACTCCTGTAGCCCTCACTGCTGCCAAAACTTCTCCACACAAGAGTTTTTTAAATAGACCATTTCGTAAACAGACCATAAAATTGCTATCGTAACTGCAGAAGGCAGTCATTTACTGGACACAGATACTTGCTAGCCTCAGAGAAAAATCTAATGGGAATGAAGGATCTGTGGGACTTTAGTCCTCTTCAGGGAAAGACAGTTAAGTGTAATCAATTCAATAAATACTGTTCTCATATGGACCTAAATTGAGTGAAATTTGTCAATTAAACAGACAAACTGTGCCTTGAAGAACCTAAACAAAGAGAAACTAAATCAGGTCCACTGAAATATCCTCATCAGACTCCCTAAATAAATGACTAAGATAATTAATTTCATTTTATCTACAGACTTTGTTAAGAATTATCCTTTATTACATTGGGCACTAGCGATAAAGCTGTCTGTACTACCAATCTAACAAATTCATTTCTTTCAAGCCTTTCATTTTCTCTGGTCAGAGTTAAAAATAATGTGGGAGATCATTCTCTGCACTTTCCATTCTAACTGTCCAATCTGAAAGAACATTAATCTACTGTTAATATTGATCTGCTCTAGACACAAATTCAAAAAAATGCCCTTAACTGAGACAATGGACAGTGGATTTTTAGGAAATTCCTAAGTCCTTGTGACTGTCATCCCATAGCACAATGATTGTCTATTAGAAGCTGTAATAAAATTCAGACTGCCACCACAAAACCCCTATAAATCAGACTCTTGAGTTTCAGAGTTGGACAGATTGCAGAGAGGTCCTCAGTGAACTGACACATCTATGCTGCACAGCATTATCCATGCTGTAGAAGAATGGTTCTGCACATCCTGCCTGGAACAAGAGTGTTCATGAATACTTGTTTTCGTTTTCAAATGCCACTTCTGAGAGATCTATTATATACTGTAGCAATCATCTACACTGAGTGATTCTTTGAAGGTAAGTGTGCTGACTTGCACAGCTGGCAAGAAGTTTAAGGCCTGCTCAGGAAAAAGCAAAAAATCATCCTTTCATGCCCTGATGTTATGAGAAAGAGTCAAAATGCAGTGTAAAGCTAAGACTTTCTCACATCCTACTCTACCCTCAATGTTTTTTTTTTTCAACACTAAATGCTTGAGTTCCAAATGCAATCAATTATTTTGCTATATCAACCACTGACTATGCTCAGATGTTATCAGTAAAGAAACCTGCAAGTGAAAAAGAGGCAGACTTCTAAAGAAATAGAGAAGATATCAAGGCAACAGCAAGGATAGGCAATGTCCTTGGACTTATGCACTCACTCAAACATATACAAAACATGACGGTTTGGAAGTCCTCACCCTGCAAAAAAACACTGGATATCAATAAAAGGATATTTTGGGGAGGCTTGGAGAGAAATAGAGTCTAAATTCTTGAAATTAAAGTTTTAAAAAGGTTAAGAAATTCTAATTAAAGCTTTCCAAACTTGTGAAAACTTTGACATTTCCCAATATCACCATTGATCACGTTGACATTGAAGCAATCCTGAATTGAACGCAACAATTAACATTGCTTTAATCACTATTATAAGCCTCCTGAGAGCAGTCACTGCAATAAAATTGGCATATTAAATATATGAAAAAATAATTGCAGGTGCAACTAAACATGACTAATGATCAGACAACAGCTTCCACATGAAAAGAATATTAAATAGTTTTGCACAGTTGTCAGAGCCAAGATTGTTAACACATTGGCTTGTTTGTTTGAATAGAGCACAGGGCAGGAGGATGGAGAATTTCCATAAACAAAGTACAGTTTGTGTCCTGTTTTATAAACTTTTCTACACATGTTAAAAACATAAGTGTTTGCAAACTTTGCTGTATCAAAAAATATGTGGAATGACAGAACCTGATAGGGATCATCTGAGACCCTGTGTGGCAGTTTTCTTATTAACTTTAATATATTACACAATTTCCTTTATGGAAATGAAGATCTGACAGACTTCTGTTGGAGATTATTTTGTAGATAATGGCATCTAATCTCTTCAGGACTGCAGACAGTGTTGCAAGCATGCTATTTTGAGGCTTGGACTTAAATGTTATAGAATCAGAGAATGGCCTGGGCTGGAAGACACCCAAACCCTGCCATGGCCAGGAACACCTTTCACTAGAGCAGGTTGCTCAGGGCCCCATCCAACTTGTCCTCAAACAATCCAGGGGTGAGACAGCCATAACTTATCTGGGAAACCCGTTCCAGTGCCTCGCCATCCGCACAGTAAAGACATTTTTCCTAATATCTAGTCTAAAGCTGACCTCTTTCAGTTAAAAACCATTCCCACTTGTCCTTTTCTACATGCTCCTGCAAATAATCTGTTTCCATCTGTCTCATAGGCCCCCTCCAGGTACTGGAAGGCCACAATAAGGTTACCCTGAAGCCTTCTCTTCTCCATGTTGAACAAACCAAATTCTTTTAGCCTTTGACTATGTGTCTGATCATCTTGTGACCATTTTTTTCAGTATAAAATGATGTGAAGCAAAGAAAAATGTTAAACATTTTTGGCAATTGTAAATGAAAAATCATAAGAAGTTGTAAAATTTAATTTTTTTTTCTTCTTTAGAATAATTTATAGAATGAAAGATGGAAATTGTGTTTCTAATCATCTGAAAAATACTTTGAACAAAACTAAAAATATCTATATAAGTAATTATTGTCTTTTGTTCTTACTTTCAGTAGTTCATGAGGAATTAGATATCTGATACTTTTTTTTTTTTTTTAAATTTTGTACAGCTGTTTTTAAAAAATGCTCAGTTTGTTCCAATATACATAGCAATACTAATGTATTGCACTGAGCTTTCTTTCAGGCATGACTGCAAAATATTTATGAAGCTCCTTAGGCAGATATAACTTTTAATTAATACCAGCATGTGGAAAATCTATCACGGTACGTCATAAAGGCTTTATGTGTCTGTCATTAATGGTATATAAGTAAGTTTTAGAACTGAAAATAATCGTATATGTTTATATTGTTATATGTGAATACAAAAGAAAATTCTTGTTAAGCTAAGGAAGTGAACATGTCAGCACTATTTTGAAGTTCCCCATTTTAATGTCTCAATGAGGAGCAACTCACTTAGAACATCTAATTCCTGAATGTAGAACTGAAATTGGTTCTTTCATTCCATCTTACCCTTTCAGGTCCCCTAACTAATGCCATTCTGACTTCATTTTGGAACACAAAAGCAATTTGAATCATTTATATTTAAAACTTTGACTAAACACATTCAGTTTTAACACTATCTTTAGACTATTTATATGTACAAGGGTAAAATTAGATACAGCACATATTTTCATGCTGACCAATTCTTACTTTCCACAAACCTTAAAAATTGTACAATGAAGGCTTGGGGTATGGTTGTTTTCTTCCTTTCACCGTCCCTCTCTTTCTGCCCCCCTACACCACTTCTGCAAGTACAAAGTGCCTTAATACAACTTAACATTTAAAAATAATGTTGTCAAGATCAAGGGGGCAAAACTGGGATTTTTAAAGCAGTATAGAGGCAAGTAGAATTTGCATTATTTTTTTTATTTCTTATTATGATCCTAAATTCCTTACCTTATGGATGTGTTCATAATCCCATAAAATTTTCATTAATATTCTTTAGTTATAGATGCCTTTGGCTGTGAACCTGAACTAGTTTTAATCAATCTGTAGGCTGGAAGAGGGATATGAGAAGTTACAATGCAAATAGAGACATAGACTACGAGTTCTGTATTTTTATGTCCTCTTGCAAGTGAAAATAGACTTGAATAGAGAACACAGAGCTAAAATGCAGATTAAATTTCTAATTTAGCTTCATATTTACACTGTACATTACCAAATTGAGATTTTATTTACTTAAATGTGCTTTCAATTAATGTAATGTGGGATTGACAATCTCTATATTAATGACTTCTTCAGAGACACTGCCACAGTGGCTACATGTCTTGTTCCACCATCTCTTTGTATGTCAGTCACATATTTTGAGCTATCAGTCCTTGTCACTGAAAAGCTGTGTACTTTGTAAAAGGAAGAAATGTTGCATTTAAAGGACAGGGATAAAGCAAGGGCTTAAGTAAAAAGGAAACATGTACACATACACATTATATAGATGTATACAAATTGAAGTGGTAAAATTTAAAGTTAAGGGAAAAAAAGTATTGTTTTAAATCCTTGGCTGTGGGACAACTTGCTTGGTCAAAAAATCTCAAAAGCTTATTTGACGAATGTGAAGCACAAGGGTGTTTTTTTTGTTGTTTGGTGAGTGTTTTGTCCAAGGTATTGTCAAATTCCTCAGGAAAAGTGAATTATTAGGTCAGATTCTGCTTCTTCTTTTGAGGGTAGCTGCACATCTTGTTGGGGGAAGTTTCAGAGACACAGGACTCTCATAAGTAAGAATAAATAACTCATACAAAGGAGCTGGAAGTCTGAAGCTCAAAGTGAGACAGGTTTTGGAGAAAATCAATAGACAGGACACAGAAGGGATGTAAAGGAAATTCCCTAAGTGTTGGGCTAAAGTTCTTGACACTCAGGAAGTCAGAGCTGGCTGAAAATAAGTTTGAAAAAAAAGGACTTATTCTGAAAGAATACAGGAGGTAATTGGTAAGTTGCTTATAAACTGGTTCTTTCTTTCTCTCTTTTTGCCTCTAGTCAGATTATTTAAAATCAAAAAAGTTAATTATTAGAATATGTTTTATATTAAAAGTTCTCTTTGATTTGTGGTCCTATTTTTTACACAGTTCTGTCTACAATTACTTCCATTATTATGATTCTTGTCAAACTCTGACAGAACTGTACCTACGTAGATGTAGAGAATTTTCCTTCTCTACAGAAAAGTGTTTCGATCACTTTCTTTTCTTCTTTAGCCGGGACTTTTGTTAACATGCCAGCTAGAAAACACTTAAAGCTAAGGGGATTCTTTTTTTTCTTTTTCTTTTTACTGATGTGATCATCTGTGTGACAAATTTATATGAAATTTATATATTTAATGAATGGCCATAAAATCATATTCCATAGCTTTATTATAATTATGAATTTTCAACTTGATGGATTTGAATCAGTGATTATATCAAAGAGGAGAGATTTGTGTCTTAGTTTATAATGTCTGTTTCATAAAGTAGCAATGATATTTTTAATGAAACAAAAACATATAACCCTTTCCTAATAATGTTATGAAAGAGGAAGTGTAAACAGGCTCTTACAAAATATGCATCAATTGAAAAAATTTCTCTAAAGGAATTAAATAAGCCAAGGAAGGATGCATGCCTAGGACCAACTTGCTTGCTTTGACAGAAACAACCATAAAAGGCCAAAAAAGTATCTAAGTTTTTTTATCAATATTATTTTATCAATATTATTTTTCCTTTTTTCTTTTTCTTTTTTTTTCTTTTCCTTTTTTTTTTTTTTTTTTGCACCAAGATTTTGTGGTCAAAAGCATCACCCAGTTATAA
>JACBWW010000004.1:37843231-37978241 GCA_020086605.1 Lanius collurio
AAGTACACCAGAAAACAACTAAAAATTTGTTTCATCAACCTTTGATGAAATAAACTGAATGAACACCTGAAATAAGAAGTAGTATTAAAAAAAAAAAAAAAACAGACAGAATTTTGGAACTACAGAGATTAAAAAAAAAAAAAAAAGAGATCTTATAATATATTTGATTTAGGTGCTATTCAGGAACTGAGTATCAAAAGAAAAAAACCTTTCAAGGCAGATTAAGCCTAAACAGGGAAAAATTCCCTAGACCAGAAAAAAATTATTTATACATTTGTTTTAAAAATTATTTATTGATTTAAATTCTACTGCAGATAGAAGCCTCTTGAAAATTTTTCATCTATCAGCAGCTAGTTTTTGCATAAGTATTAAAAGAACATTCTGATATTTTTTTAGGTAGGGAATACAGATAACTTTGTCAACTGAAGTAGTGGAATCTAACAAGCAATACAATGAATACATTCTGCAAAGGCAAACAGTGCCAGAAAAGAAAGAACTTAGAACTAATTTTAAATAGTGTTGTTTATAACTATGTGGATCTTTTGACCTCAAGTGGGATTTTAATAACAGTAAGGTGCTCCTTGCATATTCTGTAACATAAATATTAACGACTTAGAGCCAGTGTTAATACTGAAGGGATTTGTAGGTGAACATGAGTGTACTTGTGAGTGTAGAGAGCAAGAGAAGGTGTGTTTTCGCTATTGAATGCTGACACTGACCTGCTGGACAGCAGCACTTGTTTGCATTGGTGCTGACAAATGCCCTGCTCTGTCTGTGGTGGCCTGTGTGGCCAGGAATGTTAAATGTTGTGTCATTGTGTGTGATGTAGCCTTCTGGAACACACATTCAACTTTGCTGCTGGCCTAACCTCCAAACTCGAACGGCAGCTTCATCACCCAGGCTGGACAGAGAGACCACCTAGACCTCAGCCTGCCACAGGCCTGGCTGCTGCAGACAAGAAGAAGGAATGGCTGCTGGCACATGCTGGAGTCAACAAATCACAAAACATAATTAATAGGTATAGATTGTCCAGAAAAGATCACCATTGAGTTTTAAAACTGTGAGGACAGTTGCAAAAATTAGTATCAGATGTGATTAAAATCACTGTCTGACTGGTATCCTTTAACACTGACTACTCTGATGACTACTGCCATCCTTTTTGTAATTTTTGTGTTTTGCTGCTTGATGTGAGGCAGAACTGGCTTGTCCACCTCTTAAGTCAGTGTTTGCAATGAAGTAATGATCCTTTCCTTGACATTGTCCATCCCCAATGTTATTTATTGGCTTTCTCACCTTGAATTCCTTTGCAAGAAATTCTTCCAAAGACTCATTGTGATTACATGGAGCACAACCTTTTTGTTTCCTTCTAAACTGTTGTATTTTGACCATTCTTGTATATAAGTCTGCATTTCAAGATGAAGAGGAAAATAGAAGCTTCAATAAGAGAAGCAGAAGCTACCTGCATTCTTTACCAGTTTGTCTCAGGACAGCCATAGCATTGGAACACAATAATCAGTGTGCAGATGTTGACACCTTTTGCATCTTCAGACAGCACACAGCACACCAGTTTCCCAAGGGTGGTTGTGAGAACTGATCACTTACTGAGTACAAATAGGCCAGGGACATACATAAGGCCTAGATTAGTTCAAATGCTATTTCAGACAATTAATGTCAAGGAAGCAAGAACTAAAATTGGAAATTATAGCACAAAAAACCCCCTTTTAAACAAAAAAATAACAACCATTCAAACACAAGCATATACACATCCCACCCAAATGGGACCTGTTACCAGTACATACTACCTACAGGCCCTACCCAAAGCTGTGCAGCAGAATTTGTGTCTACACAGTTCCTCAGAGTAGAATGATCTACCAGAATCATTTCTCTGGGATCATGAGGGATTTTGGCATCACTCTCACTTCCACCTTCCTTTACCGTGTCAGATTTATATCACTAGTCCATTTCATTTACCGTTGCTGGGTTCATCCTCATTTTGAGTTCTAATTTCCAGGAAGACCTGTTATTTCTTCATTTTACTCTCAGGTCATTACTAGACTTTATGATGTTTGGTAGACTTAGAAAAATCCAACACACAATAAAAACTATGTGTACTTTATGATTTAATACAAAAAAATAATGTTAAAGAGAGCAGAAATGCAAAGTTATTAAGGAAAATATGGAATAAACATTGCCTGTATTTGCTCTTCAGCATGACAGTTTTGTTACTATCTACATAACATTTCTTCAAAGAAATTTGTGGTCAGCTTTTGCTAAATGAACACTGAAAGAAAATTTAAAAATGGGTAGCTGTTCAGTGTAAATTAAGCCTGAGGCTACACTTGATTCTGTTGAAAACTTGTTCTGAATACAAAATGTATGGTTATTTAAATGGAATTTTTGTGGTCTTCATTAATGCAGTTGCAGTACTTTACATCACTGGCTAATCTATCTTCAAAAACCTCATTTTAAAGATAGGTTGTATATTCAGAGTGCAAGTTGCATGATCTATACTGTTTTTGTAAATGTTTCCTGATTATATGAATAGTGTTCAGGTTAGCCTGTAAATCCCCTAATGTTTTAAGACTTGGGCACTTGCAGGCAGCAGCAGGTACCTAACCTTGACACTCTCTATGTAAACAGCAAGGTGGCTGGCAGATAATCTGTGAGGGTCTTCAGTTTGGAAATTAACTTCCTTATCAATTAATTGGTCTGGGATTCAGTTTTTTAGAAATCTAGACATGTTATAAAGCCTATCTGGCTTTTTGTCTTCCATTTTTCTATTAAAGAAACTGAGGAAATAACTAGGTGAATTCCATACTTTTAATTTAGGAAGTTATATGCACCACAAACAGATAACAACAGTTTCCTTATGAACAGTGAAAAAAAACCCATAAATTAATTTTAATAAAATTATGCTAACAACATTTTGTAAATATTTATTCCAAAATTAACTATCTTTGTTTTGGCTATATTTTTGTTTTTCCTTTGCATTATCTTGTAACATACTTCAAAAATGGGTTTATGTGTCAGAATATTTACTGGAAAAGGCTATTGCAATCTATCATTATAGGACAACCACTTTAAAACCAATGCTTTTTAATATGAAATTACAATCATATTTGATATCTCATATTTCTCATAAATAGCAGGGCTCCCAAGTACGCAGTGTGATTCTCAGGGATTGTTCTGACAGTGCTCTCAGGCACATGCTGGGACTCTTGGGACTGTCCTGTGCACAGCTAAGACGTGTACTCGATGATCCTTGTGGGTCCCTTCTAATTCAGGATTTTCTCTGATTCTGTAATGAGTTAGTTTGGGAAATACAGCAGGCCTGACTTTTGTTTGCAATCTCAAATAAGCCTGTCACTGAATTCCAGGCAGAGATGATCTTAAGCATAACAGTAGTGCTGCTGCTGTCAATTAACACCAGAACAAGGAGGTTTGAGTACTTCAAGTGGCACACAGCAAAAATAAACAATTTCAAGAGAAGGAATGGAATAAATGCTACCTTTCCTCTTCACCTGCAGTAACCAGGTTGGTGTTTTCTCTGTATTTGTTTTTCAGCTCATCTTGACTCAATAGAGACAAATCTAGCTAGTTTTGGAAGAATTTAAGCATATATTTATTTATAGAGAAGATCAAGGGTTCTGAAGTTATGACTCCAGAATATTTTTGTCTTATAGACTTTCTGTAGTAGGAATTTTATAATTTTAATGTTTTTAAGGGAAAAATAGACTTCCTGCAGAAGGAATCTTGTCATTTTAATGTTTTTAAGGGAAAAATAGTAATAAGATTTGCAGTAGAGTTTTACTATGAAATTTTACTCATTGTGATGAGTTACTCAGGAATCTTTGACTACCTTCCTGTGGAGTCTGCCTGCTGAGCTGAGTGCTCTAGAAATTTTGCACTACCTTGTTAGCATGCTGTGTTCTACCCCTTTAAACTGTGCCTGTGCCATTCATTGTCAAAATAACTCCAGGTTGAATACTGGGAGTTCTTTACATCCAAAATACAGAACAAAATCAGTTATCTTCTTATTAGTTTTCCTCTTAGCTTAAAAAATCTTCTTGCAAGAATGATTTCTATTGTTCCTACACACAAATTGATGAGCATGGTTTCCTTACAGATAATCCAGAAATAGTCAGTGTGATGTGAAGTTAGCGAGATAATGGAAATAAATTTATTCTTTGTGTTTCAGGCATGGATTTGGGTTGTTCTGTCTGGCTGCCTGTGTTGACACTCACACATGGAATTGCTTTTAGGGTGTAGGACTGAATCTTTTACTGAACTTGTGTTGGCTAAAAAAGGAAGAACTTTAAGAAATAATTAAAATTAACTAAAACAGCATACACACTGTGTTTAAAATAATTTGAAAACAACTTTTTTACACAGAGGCTTGCTTCATTTGTTGCCTGAATTTGTTGAATGTTAGCATTTTTTGTAACAAGTTACACAATAAAATAATTAAAAATAGGTTCCCTATTTCTTTCTCTGCAGCTAATCTCAGAAACACTGACTATTGGCACCAACTCTAGCGTCCATATACATAAAACCCATATGTTTTAATCAGTCTCTGAGATGTGTCTATCTCCTCAGACACCTGCATCACCACTTAAATTATACAGTCTATGAACTGAGCAATCTAAAGCTGCAGTCTTCACTGGCATGTGAAATTTTCAGATAAGAGTCTGGTGACTTAGTAATTCCTGTATTCCTCCATCTTTGGATTACCAGGACTTGGTTCAATCCATATTTGAAGCTTTGAATTTTTTCATATTCAGAAAATGCTTTTAAGGGTCTTGCAGTTCACGTATAAATCTGTGTAGGTCACACAGACACTGAACTTAGTCCCATTAGGAACAGAGCATCAGCTTTCAAGATCTGTCCTTAACATTCTGTGTCATTCTATGTGGCTGTAAAATGATGACCGGAGGTAAAATTTTAAGATATACTACTCACAGAATGTTCAAGTCAAGCTGTCCTAAAATTGAGGCATGAACATAGAAATACTCTTTGTTTTTTGAAGGTTTCTATTAAGATTTGAATCCATTTCTCATTTACCAGCTTTGCCTACATACGATTATGACATTGCTGGTTTTGACAGCTGTGCTAGATAAAGTTCTTCTTCACTACCCTCTCACCCCAGCCCCCTCTATTTCACTCCAGATGCCTTTGTCTGTAGGTAAACATGTTACTGATTCCATCAGCAATTATGTTCTATTTTTAATACTAAGTATTTGTATGTTGAATATATTATTTTTACTTCCTCGACCTCTCTTTCATTTAATTTCCAGAATAGTTCAAAGTCTCTGGTCATACTCTTTTTTTTTTTTTTTCCTAAAAAATAACATGTAGTGAACCTGGAATATCAATCTCAACACAGTTGCAGTTTCAACTGAAACATCTCAAGATAATGAGTTCAAATCAAATGCCCATCTAAGAAAACATCTCCCAAAAGACAAAGTAAAATTTACATAAAAGTTTACTGTGTGTTTCTTTATTCCTCTTGAGGGAAAACCCTTGACGCATCAAGCAGAAAATGTAATCTTAGTGTCTTTCCAGAATAATCACTGTTTTTAAGTGAGGAAAATACAGCCTTTCCACTTTATATAGAGGTACCAAGTCAAATAAGCTCCTACTTAGGGGAAAAAAATATGATAAAAATTAGCCAACAAACACATTCATGCACAATTACCACTGAGTGTATTTTCTTATGTTTTTCATTATTTCTTCTGTAACATCCAAAATGGTCCTCTCCGAGCCTCTGACATAGGGTGATACAGATTCTCATGAGCAGTGCCATTTCTGTTCTATTACAACTTTTCTATATGTTCATTATCTTCTCTAGCTCTTTGGGAGTTTTCTTATGAATGTTTTTAGTTTACAAGACCAAGCACATCATTCTCTCTAAAGTTGTCCTTCCTGCTGCACTATTACAAGATTAATTTTTCTCCAAGTCTGTGATATTTATGCTATAGATTGAAGATCTCTTTGTTATCCTTTATTGCCTATGAGTTTTTTCAAAATCATAATATCTAGTACCAGGCATCTGTTTGCAGCTACATTTGAAACATTCTTACAGAGAGTTTACTCATCTTCTGCTGAGTGCTGGTTCATGGCTCCTAGGAAGAATTCCTCTGAGGTAATGGACCTATTGCAATCTGTTGGTGCTTGAAAAAGTTCTGTTAGCAATTGGAAATGAATGCTGCATGAGCCGCTGCTTTGAATAACTCAACAAACAGTAAAACCCTTCTTTCTGTGCATCATTTTAAAGTACTGATCATTATCTTTTGAAAGATGATGGAGGAGGAAGAGAAAGAGTTCAAAGCAGTATTACTTTCTGAGGTGTCAGAGAATGAGGAAAATTCCTGTTTGTTTTCAGCAAAGAAGTGTGGAATTTTGCTATCTTCCTAAAAAAATTTAACCACTCTGAAATTTATCAGACACTGTCTAGTTTACTCATGGAATGCAGCAAAACAAGCCTTGTCTAAAAGAAATGGACATTCAAGAGCGTTCAAGAGGAAGGTGTATAGCCATCTCAGTCAGATCTATTCTTCATTAATCAATTATTACAGAATCAAATGTTTAGATTTTATTGGTTTTACTTGTCACCATCCTCTTTAGCTATCATTTGATATTCTTCTAAAGAAAAGCCTTGTAGGAAACAGGCATGGTAGTTCCACACGTAATGTGTGTTAGTAAGAAGCTTGCCTTGTATTATTGCCCTGCTTCATCAGCTGAAATTTTAAGCAATAACTAGCATTAGAACATATTGTAATTCAGTCTCATTTAGTTAACAACCTCTGTGGAAAATAAGGAAGTATTTGGATAAACTGTCAAAAGAAATGGGCTGGATAGTATCATCATTCAATGACATCTGTCTGTCAAACCCCTAGACTTGGGGTTTCAGTCCCTCATCCACAACACAGGAGACATTCAGAAATCACTTGTGCAATCATGCCAGTTGTACTGCATGATTAACTTCCCCAGTTTTGAAGAGGTTTTATACTGTGAAGATATGCTGTACTCTTGCAAGACCTGTGAGCAGTGCACAGGCAGACCATGTTGTTAGGGGAAAAAGAAGGCAAGTACATGGTTATTTGAGGAAAAATTATCTAAGACTCAGATGACTGACATAAAGGACAGTGACAGAGGGCACATCGTTACCAGCTGTCCCAGATAAATATTTACACTCATAGTGGTACTACATTAATATTGATGATGTATTGATATTTCCCACATTTGTTATATAAATTAATGAACTACTGAAGCAAACAGCCAGAAGGAGTGGGATGATTTGTCACTCTGTAGCTTCCCCAATTTGCTATCTTCCCAAGGCTATACATTATCAAGAATAACAAATGGGATTCACATGGCTCCCTTATTAACATGCATTAGCTGTATCAGAGTGTGCCTCATGGTTTATCAGGGTCAGTTCAGGAGAACCTCCATATCTTCAGGCAATCTTTCTCTTCCTTAAAGAAAACTAACGAATAATTAAGATATCTCCCAAGAGAAAGCTTTTCAGTTTGTTTTTGGTTTCTTGTTAAATTGTACGACAAGTTCAACCGATTCACTTGCCCATGAAATTCATTTTACTGACCACCTTCGTTAAATGGGTACACCCTATGAAACTTATATATAATTTGTATTTTCTAATTTTGTTGTTTAGAAATACAGTAGATTGTCTATTACTTTTAGGCAGAATGGGTTTCCTGACTACTGGAGTTTACACTCTGTTCTGTCAGTTTATAGTATCCATAATGCTCCCTGTTTCTGCACTGGGGTGTTTGTTTATTTGTTTGTTTGTAAATTCTATGCTATGTAGTCATGTTTACTGTACTAGGTGCTGCACAGAAGCACTGTGAGACAGGCCTTAGCTCAGTTTGTAATCTAGGGAAAAAACAAAAAGGTTCCATCTTACTACATACATATACAGCTCAGTGTCAACTCAGAACACAAGACAGTTTTACTTGCTGCATTGTTACTTTTTGAAAGAAGAACTCACAATTTTTAACCCAAAACGATCAAATGGTTGAAATGCCTCTTTTTGGTTTTGCTTTGTTTTGTGAGTTCCAGGGATTTGTTTGTTTGACTGATTGCTTGGTTTTGTTTTTTGCTGTTTAATTAAGGAGATGGGGTTTGGTTGCTTGGCTTTGGGGTTTTATTTGCTGACCTACCCAGCTTCTAATATTTAACTATAAAAATCAACTTAAATTTACCCTCTCTCAGGCAAGAGTTGGAATCAGTTCAGGAAGAGTGAATGCTTTTCCTAATGGTTGAGCTACCTGTGAAGAAAGAACCACAGATATGTAATCAAGCTAAGCAATTCAGCAGTTCTACTATTGGTTTGATTTAATTGTTTTTATAGACAACTTATGGCTAATGAAGATTTTTAATCATAAATATTACCATGTAATTTGATGTCTATGTAGAGTGTGTCAGATTTCTCTATATTCTAGTGTCTTCTTTTATTCTACTAAACATTTTCAGAGCTCATTAGCACATTGCTGTAGATATGATTACACTTTCAGTTGGCACAGCATTTTCTTGTTGATTGCAGGGTGGTAAACAACTCCCTTTGGTGCCTTTTCCTCTCATCTGGAACACAGAACCTAACTGCTGTGACCACTTATGTGACAAATTTGGCAGATGCAAGATCCCAGATGGAAAGCTCTCAAATTTGTGTTTCCAGTGTAGCATCTGGGTATATGACTGGCTTCCTGGCTGACTCTTTGCAAGATCTCCTGGGCTGCTTCTACATATTTTCCAGTTATAGCAGCTGCAGTTATACTAGATTATTTGACAGGTCTCCTCATTTGCATCATCTATTGAAGTTATAACTTCCTTTAATTATAGCTACCCTCCCCCCACAAGTCTATTACCTAAAATTATCATATTGACCAGAGAGTTAGGTTATTTGAATCTGCAACTATTCTGCTCCACTGCTGACAATCTTCCTGCCAGTTAGAGGTCATATTTCATTCTCTATTCTAGGATAGTTCACAGGAATAATAATTTTAAAATCCACAGTAACTTCACTGAGACTAAAAGAATTTTCCCCGACTTGTGCTGATACTTCTGTTTAGTCTATGGCTCTTCCACTGATCAGGGTCTGTTTTATTATCATCTTTTTAGATATTTAGTTTTATTCTTCTCAGTGGTTGGCTATGTTGCATTAATTTTATCTTATAGATACTGACATTTATATATATACAGTATTGCATTAAGGGCCATTGCATTCCTGAAAGTTTGGCTTTGCAGGTAAGATAGAAAAGTGAAAACTTATCTCTCTTGCCTGCTAAAGATCTCACAGCACCATTTTGCAAGAAATTATTTTACCATCAGTTTCTTGTATAAACTGTAGTTAGCTTAATTGCATTCTGTCTTCCTAAATTCCTTCTGTAGAGTCATTTTGGTAAGCCATTTTTCACTTTCAGTCTTAAAACTGTTGTGCAACACTGCTTTATGCTGTTAAACATCTGCTGTATTCCACCCTAGTGGTGTTTGATTCACCAGTAGATGAAGAGATCACTGTGTGCCTGCTATATAATACACTTTGGTATCCTTTGGGATAAATGTAAATGCAATGTGTTATAACAAATCTGCAGTCAGAGAGGGCTTCGTGGTTGTCACTGCATTGCAAGTCGTAGCAATTGGGAACATCACAAGAAGCAGTGATGAAACAGTAGAGTCAGCTTTTAAATGCATTTGACTCTAAGCTAAAAGAATCTGTAGAAATAGGGATTATGGCATGCAGTTGAACAGCTGTCATCCCAATGCTTAGAAGACTTTGCAAGATTTCCTAACAATACTGATTCTTACTCTTTCCCTGACACAAAATGACTCTGGAAGCTTCCTGAGAGAAAGAAGTGCCTTGTAGACCATGAAATAAAAGAGATCTGCCCAAATCCTCTCTCTTCTGACTACTTGAAATTTCCATGAGCAAATTGGATGGGGAGTGGTGTACCCCCAAGTATTATACTTGGAAACTTCACATTTTTCACTACTGCCACAATAACAGTGGCATAGAAACTGGTTCAGCAGACATATCTATCCTGGTAATAAGAGGCAAGGATATTATGATATGGTTGTTTGCCTTTGATTTTCATAAGTACTCTAAAAACTGGTGAACACCATTCCTAAACCACAACACTGTGTTTCAGGCAGACTGTGACATTCACTACTTATTCCATTGGAATGCAAGTCACACTAGCGTGGGGAAAAATTCTAGGTAAAAAATTTACCTGTAAAAAGAAAACAATTTAGGGTATCTTAGGTATCAGGAATGACAACAACAGGTTGCTGTGTAAGGAGATGGAACTAATAAATGAGAAACCTCAGCAATAGTGAGACAAATCCATAAAAAGTCTAGTACTTATCAGTAAGTATAGGTCATGAAATTCTTCTGCTTCCCACAGAAATTTTGAGCAGTCTTGCTAGTGATGTGCTTCAATTATAAATGAGAAACTTAATTCCAGCTACCTGAATAAATATTTTATCTTTCTTAAAACAGATCATAAATCAATTTCAACATAATTGTGCACTTTATATCCTACAGTTTAGGACTTGTAAATCTAAATATGTATGCAACCTAGTTATGGCTTATGTGTCAGATGGGATCCAAAGAGCAAATAAGGACAGCTGATGTACTACTGGAAAACCAATAATGCACATATCACTATTTATGGTAGGATTTGAATATGCTTATTAAACTGTTGAATAAAGTAGCTCAGAAGATGCCATACAGAATGCTTGAGATAATAAATGACAGATAAAGTATTGGTAGATGCAAGGGAAGGTGTAAGAAGAAGGGAAGGAAAAGCACTGCAATGTCTTACTTTGTTCCCAAGCTTCAATGCACAGCAGAACTAAATGTATTTTTTTTTTATAATAGCCACATCTTCTTTGTCTAGTACAATAAAATGTTGCATTTAAATATATGCTGTGATGTAATATGCTACAAACGTTTAATACATCAAGGAGTATCTAGACTCAGTAGGCTGTTCAAAAGATAATAACTTTGATTTAAGGAATCCTTTCGTTCTCTTAAGCATTGCAGGAAGAGAAAGAAGGGAGAGAAACTCCTGAAGCTTGGAAAAGACATTTTTCATTCTATTTTATAATCCTTCCTTTTCCCTCTTCTTTAAATATACTGACAGACATTATGATACATTGATTCAAATGTTATTTTTCTTCAGCCAGCATAAAAGGATGGTAATTTACTGATTATTAAATCTTCTAAAGTAGCATTGCTTTAGAAGTTCAACTGGATTTGGTGCAGCTTATTTAAACCATTTGGACCCCATAGGTCTCTCTAATTAAAACTTAGAGTGGACTTTTTATTTTCTTCTGAGAACTCCAGTCCTTTCCTGCTGAATATATGACAGGAACAGTGGCTCTCATTTTCTCCTTAATTTTAGGTGATTCTAACTGAACCAGGTTACGACTACTGCCATAGGAATAATAAATTGTACAATGAGTAAAGTTTATAACCTGGAGAATAGGACAAGAAACAAAGCCTTTTGGTTTTAAAAGTTATTTCTAAACACATATATATTGATTATAAGAACTTAGCAGGCTTTGTCAGCAAATTAAATGTCCAAGAGACATTGTTTTCTATATTCTTTTTCTTGACTTCCACCTAAGCACCTCTATCTACACACAAAAATGACCCTGGTATATATATTTCCTATTTTACATTAAAAAGAGAATGAAATTTAGTGGATGTGCTTTCTCTTTATCTCTCTGCCATTAGGCAGAAGGCACCTTGGGGCCACTTACTTGCTAGTAATGACGGGAAGAAACCACGAGCTCCTTGGAGAACGGATAATGGAGTTGCAAACAGAGATGAATTAAGAGGATGGAGTGTCTTCCTGAAAAACACCCATTATGCTACATTCTTAACATGTTATGGGTCTATAATTCATTATATAATGTACCGTGTGAAACAACCTTGTTGGATGTAATTCTGTCCAAAAGGGTTCTCCATGGATATTCTTTGTGCAAGCAGCCCCATACTCATGGCTTGGTTTTACTCTACTTAACAGTGTGCTAAATTAAAATTTAGTTTTAAGGCTTAATTCAGGTTTAAATGGAACATCCCTTGGGATTATAATCTAAAGTGAGAATTTTCACTTTACCAATCCTAGTTCCATCCTAAAAGATCCTATGACTCTATGGTTCAGTAAAGTACTTGCACTTCAATGAAATGAATCAACTTTTTGCAAATGTAACATCATTTTTTGTTTTTTAACAGCGAATTAAAAAAAATGTAAACTGCAGAATTTTCTTACGCAACATATTTGTTCTGAAGTTCATCAACATGGCAAGAAGTCAGTTAGAGAATGCCAATCCTTTCAGTATTAAAACTAGGAGGTTTTATATGACTGCAAAAGTAAATCACAATTGATAATAAAATGTGTATAATTCATTATTAGAGGAACAGGATGTCCTTGTAAAGATCAGCATTAGTAAAAATTATTTGTGTGTGGATAATGGAGTATTGGCTCAACAAATGCTTTGTGATGCAAAGCTGAGACTTCAGGCTACAATACTATGTCAAAGACAATTTTCAAAATAATGCTGTATCTCACAATTTATATTTAGTAAACTTTTCTGAGCAAGATAACTAATTAATACATTTGCAATTAGGTGAGAGGAGATTACAGATTTTTAACCACAAATGAAGAAGAATAAATTATTCAGAAGATGCAAATAAATTTTTATAAAATTCTTCCAAAAATTTTTACCATTTTGAACTCTTGATTAAATAAATTTAAATCAGCATATGTGCTGTAAGAAAAAGAAATCAGATGCCTATTAGTATTAAAAGGCTGGGAAAATTTATTCTAGTACTTTTCAAAACCTCACAAACTAGGAAGCCAAGAAACAACTCTTATTTTCTTTTAAAAAATCTTGAGAAAATAATGAAATCTTAATTATTGTGAAAAATTTGCCAAATCCAATCATTATTCCTAAGAAAAACCCTCTAATATTTAGCTCCAATATAATTTTCTCATGACACTTTCCATCTTTCTTCATTATTTCGCTTTATGTCTTGCTCCAAAAGTCCTCCCATTTTTCTAGAGTCATGCTCCTCTTGTCAGTGGACTATCTCTGCACCATGGGTTTTGCCTATGGGTACTCATTCCATTTCCTGCAATTTTCCTCTACCTGACATTGATTTATTGGGGGCAAAAATCATTGATCTGCTCTTTGCAATCCCTGTGAAGAGACGATTCAATATTACTGTTACACAGAGTGGTTCTTCTAATCATTTTTAATTTCTGGGATTCTGTTGAAGCCTCTATAATATGTACAACAATACCAAAGAACAAATTTTTATTGGTGTAAGTATGGATGAAATGCTCCAGACATCTTTTTATTTAAAAATAACAACTGAGCATCTGTGGAGTGGCGGAAAATCCTCTGGGTTTTTTCTGAACCATGATGCAAAAGGGAATTTTGAAGAAGAGGTGAAATTAGGTTTATTACTAATATATTTACCTTAAAGTGTGTATGTGTGTGTGTGTGTGTATGCATTGCCATTCCATTTCTGGAGCAACTCCAGCTCTGAGACCAACACAGCAGCCATAGAACATTTTACTAACAGGGGCTATGTGAGGAAAAGGACTTCCTTTTCTCTTTCAGTTCTAAAGGGTTTCACAAGCACAACTTCCAATTGTGAAGGCTGAATGCTAGTGGAGGTTTGGGGTTTTCAGGGAATGTATTTTTAAGGGTCACTCTCTGCCCTTCTGTAAAATTTTTTGAGAAGTTCGCTGTTCATTTACAGCGGTGCATCTTCATGGGTGGGCTGGCTTTTTATTCACCTGGAAACATAAGACAAATTTGAACACGTATATAGATGCAAAGAAGCAATATTATCTCACAGGAGAAAGAGAGTATCACATAGAGGCAACCTCCTCTTAATGGTTCACCAGCAAGCACTGGCATCACACTTTTCTCTTTTGACTTAAACCAAAGCTTGGCTATAAACAAACAGAAAGAAAAAATGGTGTCTATAAAGAGAATCCTGAGGGCAAGCAAATATAAAATCTAAAGAAAACTCAAAAACATCTATGAGGACCAAACCAGTTGTAATTAGGTATTTTGGCAGTTACTTAAAGCTTTACACAGCCTTTCAGCCTGCATCCAGCCATAAGCAGACAGGCACTCAGCAATCCCAGCACTGAGCAATCACACAGTGAGAAATCAACTTAGGAGTGTGATGTGATGCTTTGCTAGGAATTGGATGACAAATGATGATGATCAACCAGAAGATAAACAATAACAAGTAGGCTTAATGACAACATTACAAGATGTATTGGCACCAATACTTTCATTGCCCACTGGCACAGTCCCCTGGATGCGCTGCATTTCTTGTGCCAAATTGGAATCCCCTCCATAATTACTTTTCTCTCTCAGTTGTGTTTATAATCCATTTTGCTGTCCAAAAAGTAAGGTTTTATTTCACCACCAAAAAAGAGGCATATTTTAAAGCTTACTTTAATGAGACAGTAAGAGACCGACAGACACATTTTTTAAGAGTCTCTTATATTTCTTTCTGTTAAAAACCATACCTATGCAAAGTTTTTAAAAGAGAAGCAGGGTTGAATTAATGAATAAGTTTGATATTGAAATTTTTATGCTAAAAATGGCAGCGATCCTAGTGAGAAGTGGCATTGTGTCCATGCAATTGCAGTTGGCAAGAAGCTTGGAGTGGTGGGCTGAGATTCTTTCTTTGGAAGGAAGACCAAGACTAAGAAATGAAAAATGCAGATGGCAGAAAAATCTGGGAGACAGCGTGCATATGGCAGTGTAGGGAGAACTGATGTGTTAGTGCTTGTGGGCTTCATTTGGACTCCTGATCATCCTTCAGTTTAGTGCCCTGACTTCATCAAATTGTTAACCAAAAAGTCAGCAACAACAAATGTGAGCATTATTACAAAACAGAGATAAAGTTGAAATTGCTGAGTATAAACATGCATACATCACTGCTTTATGCTTTGCAACATATGCTTGTAAAAGTAGAACTATTATAAAGCTATATACAGTAAATACATAAATGAGTATACATGGGGAAGAAAAGAAATTAAACAAAAATTCCTTCTCAGCTTTGGAGACTGGGTGAGCAAAACAACTCTTTAGCTAAATTCCTCAGTAAGGCCTGCATTAAATATTTCTGACAGAATCTCAAACCATTTGAAAGTTTAGTCCTTGAAAAGTTTCTCAAACTCAGTCTAAACCCAAGGAGCCTCACTAAAATGGTGATGCTGATCACAGCAGGGAGTCTGATCTCCTTTTCTATTTTTCTGCTTCTTACTGCCATTCTTATATTCTCCTTCCTCTGGAAACCATAAGAGCCTTGGACCAATGTCATATTTATATTGCCTCCAACATTTTGGAGGTTAACACTGATTGAGTTTTGCTTGATTTTTGTGAATGCTGTGGAACAGAATAATTTCAGGCTTGTCATCCACCTGGTATACTACTCATAAAATGCCTGAATTTTCCAAATGTGTGTGTTTCATGGTATTTCATTGCAAGGTATACGAGATGCAGTGAGATGCATGTATGAATAACAAGGCATGCAAGAGAAGCTTGGTTCATATTTATTGCAGAAATATATATCCATATATATGGGTTATCTTTCTTATTTATTTTCCTCTGGAGAACATCCATTTGGTATGCTGTGTGAACAGGGATGCTGTTTGGTACTCAGGATATAAAATCAACTTACTCCACATGGCTGATGATGCTCTCATTTTTAAACACAAGGTGTCTGCTTGCATCCTTACACCAAAGAATATTTATAAAAAAGGTTTTCTGGTATTAGCTAATTTTTGAGGTTGCTGCTGAGAAAATATTCCAAATGAATTAAAAATTAACTTATTAGAATAAAAAGAATTCAGAGTAAATCAACTCTTTCCTGTCTCTGTCTCTTTCAAATTGCAGCATACTGACTTTGGTCTAAGTGCAAGTCATATATCCTGTTTATAATCCCAGAGTAGTAAACAATTTCAGTGAATATTTAATTCACAGAGTAGCAAAAAGGTATATCTTATTAAAAAAAAATTAATATGGAACTAAAATGAACCAAACCATGATGCTACATTTAAAAAAAAATTGTATTTCCCTGACATAGGTTTTTGAAGCCAAGAATGAAGATTAGAACCTTTTCATTAAGGCAATAACTACCTCAACATTAAGCTATTTGATGATTTTTAGTTTTGGACACAGGAAATAATGAATTGCTTTTAAAAGTAATGTTTCTTCATCTTTCCTTTTTTTTAACATAATAAGTGACTATGCCTTACAGTAATGCAGTAATACAGTAAACAAAGAGAAGCAAGGAGGTGTGCAGCAAAAGAATATTTGATGTGAAGATATTTATTTAGTACCAGGTAGCACCCTAGATTTGAATAAATGACCTGGGAACTAGAAAATAATTTAAAATATTTATAAAACATATACATTTAATCTATGGGAATGATTAAAAGCATTTTTGTTGCAGTATAAAGATTTCTTTAAAAGTTCTATTCAGAACTTGTCCATCCAATCCACCCTCTGATTCAAATATAAATCCATACCAAAGTTTTATGAATTCAAGATTTTTCAACCTTGGAGCAGCTGGCATGGTAAGAATTGTCCTAGACACATTCATTGAGACATTTTGTTCCCTTCATTTCTGTTTCTCTACACCTTTCCTTAGGATGTTTCTAAAGAAGATTGCAACAGACTGAACATGGATTACTAAAGCTTGGCTTCATAAGGTGTTTTTTGTGACATTTGTACTTAAAGAACCAGAAGACAGTAGATCAGGACTGAAATTTAAATAGAAAGACACATTTCTGTGATAGAAAACATAGGACCATAACATAATTCAGGCTGGGAGAGACTTCAGTATGTCATCTAGTTTAATCTCCAGGGTTAGCTAGGAGGTCAGATCAGATTTCTCAGGGTTTTATACAGATAAAATCTGAAATCTTCTAAGGATGGAGGCTGCAGAACTTCTCTGGGCAATATGTTTCAATGTTCTTACATTCCACATGGTGAAAGTTTCTCCTTATATTCAGTCTGAACATCTCATTCCAATTGATGCAGACTCTTGGTAAACCTTTCAGTATGCATGTCCATTTATAGCTGAATTCATCTTACTGATAATCTCAAATACATCTCTCTTGTACAAAAAAAAAAAAATCTAATAGTAACATGTAAACATATAACTTCTTGTTATTAACTTGGGGTGTTTCTAAGAATGAAGAAAGATCAAGACCTATGATCCTGAGCTACAGAAGAGTGATGTAACATTACACAAAAAATGAATGGTAAAAAATACCGGAATAATGAAAATGTAGAGATTTAATGCATCAAGTTATAGGATAACAGAAAAAGTTCTGTTCTAAGCTGCAGCCTCTTTAGTTGAAAAAGAGAAGGGCAGAAAGAAATAGGTGTATTAACTCACCAGAAGATGATTATGAGTTATAAATGTGATATACCTGAGAAAAAGGTCAATAGACTTCTGAGATGCTTGAGGCAAAGTACAGATAGGAAAACAGAAATGTTGTTGCACAACATGATCAGCAAGACCTCATGTGGAAGGCTGTGTGCACCTGTGATTGCTGTAATAAAGACAGATTAGCTCAACCTGGAACAGACATGTTAAATGCTATTAGGGTAACTGAGACAGGGAGAGGCTGAAAAGAAATACACCTGAAGAGAAAATAAGAAAATTTTATTTAATGGACATATCCTTGGAGCAAGTTTTAAAAGAGCTCTCCAAATAATAATAAATAAAAGACAGGCCTGTTGTAATCATACCTGCTTTGCTACGTACAGGCAGGGGGTGTGTTGCAAATGCAGTGATGCACTTCACTCATAAGAGAGGAGAGACAATGCACATTATTGATACAAACCAGAGTGTTAACAAAATTCAGTGTTAAATGTGACTATGGCTTATCAAGATTCAATGGCAAGGTCTACTAAAGTATTGTATTGGGTCTGGATGCACTGGTGCTTATGGCTTAAAGTGGGAGAGGGGGAGAGCACACTTATTTTTGTGAGTTTGCATTTATTTAGTACCAATTAAAATGAGGTAACTCAACCATTAAGTTTCAAAGTTTGGTAGCATGTGCAAACACTGTTTCCAGTTATGTAAGCTCTGGTCAGGTCTTTAATTATTTTCTTATATATTTATTTTAATTTTACATATAATACTGTTAATATTTCTTGAATACAGAATTCATGTACTTCACCAAATGCTAAGAAGTTAAAAAGTTAGTATCTTTCATACATAGATCGCCAATTTTCAAAGTAACTTGAAACCATTATAAACCATGTTAATTTAATTAAACTCACCAAGATAATTTTCCTCCCTTTTGGGTTCAGTATGTTAAATGACACAGAATAGACCTAATGCTAAAATATAGAACACAGTCCGAGTAAATAGTTTCAATAAGTTTTTGTAATGAAGAATTGATGATAATAAAAGTAAAAACTGGTGCTATACACACCACAATTCACAAATTATCTAATCTCCAGATTTCTTACCTGACATAAATTATTTTAGAAAGGGATCAGATTTAATTTTTGAATAATAGAAAATAACATAATTGTAATATTTTGGAAAGTAAATACAAAGATAAAGCTGTTTTTGCTTATTGCAATTAGTTTTGACAATAATATACATGATATAGAAATACTGTTCTTTTCACCTCTTGTTCCATACATTATTTTATACATACATTTATTTATACATACATTTATTTATTATTTATCCTTTTTCTATTTTTTATGTATGTATTATCTGGATAATGTTATTATAAATTTGTTAGTTTTTATACATATATTTATTTCATTTTATACACACATGTCATTGGCTGCTATACCTGCACCCATATCTTTTTACTCTAACATACTATCCATGAAGGAATACCTGGAAATTTCAAATTGTTTACCCATTAATGTTAAATGCTCAGTAAATATATAAATGTGGTTCATACAGTAAGTCAATGAGAATATTAAGAGCACTTTTTTTTCTACCACTTCAGACAATGACTTCAGGAATCTGTTCATTGAACGGCCGCTACACTGAAATGCTGTGTCAGCAGCACAAGACATGGCCTTCAGGTAAAAGAGCCTTGCCTTTGTCATCATCACCAACTGCAGCTGCAAACAGAAAATGTTAATTTACGTGTGCAACAGATAACTGAAATGAACTCTTACACGATTGTGCCTTTCAAATGGTTCTGATTTCACAGCTGACAACTGTCCTTTTGACATTAACAGCTTTGTTTCAGTTAAAAAGAAAAAGAACACATAAATCGCTTATCTTCATGTATAAGTGTCTTCTTTTAGTCCACTGCAATTTGTGAGGGAGAGCCATGAATTCCTGTGCTGAAATCTCAGTTTTATTGGTTTTATATGGACTAGCTATGTGAATTTATGTTTGGTTGTAGAATAACAGTTAGAAAAATTAATAAATCTAGGTGGTCTAAATTAAGCACAGTCCTCATTAAGGAGTGGATTAGAATAGCATTTGGCATGTCTAGAAAAGGGATTTCTGTTATAGGGTTTAATTAGAAGTGTTATCTTTGTAATAAATCGAGAGAACTGGGTAAGATATTTGCTATTCATAAAAAACAATGCTTTTAAAAGAGCAATGACTACAAATCAAAATTATTAAAATCAGGAAATGAAGAAATTATGATAACTCCCACTTTTTCTTTTCTTCACATACATTAGGACACAATTTCCAGTAAGGGAACCTCATGCTACTCAACTAAATCTTTATTTTTATAAGAGCATAAACGGGAAAACACAAAACACCCACCATTTATCTCTGTAATTAATTTGCTGCTAGCTACCCAAAGACATCATTAAATAAGAATTTTACTTACCTTCTCAGTCATATTTTTCCCTTTTTTTAAATTCTCTCTATAAAAGTTAAAAAAAAACCCAAAAAAACAACATCTTTAAATACCTTGAGACATTTAAAATATATCAGTGTATGGGCATGCTAATTATTCCCATTTTCCCAGCTGAAACACAGGTTTGTAGTTGGTTTTAATGTACTTCTAAATGCCATGTGCTAAATGTTAAAGCAGCAATTCTCTCCCACTGTAAAGAAGATGGGAAAATGCTTTTTTGTAAATCATTTTCAATTTAGTTAGATTAAACTCTTCTTTATTCTTGTAGTTAAGCCTCATTTCAAGTATTTATTGTGGGACAAAGAGATGCATACTGAGCAAAAAAGCCTAGGAGACAGTACAGAAAGAAAGAAAACAAAGGAACTAGAAAAATTCTGTGTGGTGGATTATGGTCTGTCAGATTCTTGTCCCTGTTTCTCTTTTTAGAAGCATGCAGGTTTTACAGTTTTAGTTATCACAGAATCACAGAATGGTTAGGATTGGAATGTACCTCTGGGCATCGTCTAGTGCAACCCCGTTGTTAAAGCAGGGTCATCTAGAACAGGTTGTACAGGATTGTGTCCAGGTGGGATTGAATATTTCCAGAGAAGGAGATTCCACAGCCTCCCTGGGCAGCCTGTTCCAGTGCTCTGTCACCATCAAAGACTTTTGTCCCCGTATTTAGATGAAGCATCTATGTTTCCATATGCTGCACACGTTTTTGCCCGTTGCCCCTTATTTTGTGGGGTGCTCCATCCTCTTGACACCTGTTCTTCAGATATTTGTGTACATTGACAAGATCCCTGCTCAGTCATCTCTTCTTGAGGCTGAACAGGCCCAGCTCCTTGTAAGAGAGATGCTCCAGCCCCTCAATCATCCTTGTAGCCCTCCACCGGACCCATTCCAGGAGCTCCACATCTCTCTGGTACTGAGGAGTCCAGAACTGGACACAACACTCACCAGGGCTGAGTAGAGGTGCAGGATCACCTTCCTTGATCTGCAGGCAGTGCTTTTCAGGTGTCCCAGGATACAAATGGCCTTCCTGCTGTCCACCAGGACCATTCTCTGCAGAGCTAATTTCCAGCAGCTCAGCCCCCAGCCTGTCCTGGTGCATGGGGTTATTCTTCTCCAGGTGCAGGACTCTACATTTGCCTTTCTTGAACTTCCTTACATTCCTCTTTGCCCCTCTCTCCAACCTGTCCAGATCCCCCTGAATGGCAGCACAGCCTTCTGGTGTATTAGCTATAAGCAGTACAGATTTCACTTGGTGTTATTAGTGCTAGTGTGATGTATCTGGCCTCGCAGTAAGCCCCATGAGGCTGAATGAATGAGTGGTGGTGATACCTTAAAGCAAGGAAACCTAAGTCTTTCTGCATTCACACATCAATGTTTGCTTTGAATTGGCAGTTCTTTTCAGTTCCTTCAAGGAGAGTCTAGCAGAGTGAAAGTTATTCAAACTATTTGCAGTGCTATTGCTTCTAGACTTCACTATTATTTTAATGAATGTCTTAAAATCTAGTTCTAATCAACTAGTAGTGCTGTTCCATTTAGAATATAACTACCATTAGAGAAAAGTAATTTAAATCTACTTTGGTATCTTTATAGCGCATAGCAGTCAGAAAAATTACGTAGTTTGAGGCCTGTATTGTACAGGGGGAGGAATAAACCTTGGAGGGAGCAATAAACACCAGAGAACTAGGTCTGGCAATAGAAAAATGGAATGGGAATAATTTTATCTTGAACTACAAAATTTAATAAGAATGACTGCATGAATTTCAATGCTTGTGATTCAAAAATGTTTTCTCTGATATGATATGAAGTCTTTGTCATATTAACATATTTTTTATTGTCCTTACCACACTTTCAAACATAGTATGATTTCAAAACCAAAACCATTTAAAAGAAGGATGCTTTTTTTATATTAAATGTAATCTAGTTTTGAAATGTCTCAACTTTTTTAATGTTTTAAATTTTCAAGCATAATTATTCAATTAACTCATTTGGGTTTTTTTAAATAAATCAAAATATAAAATTAAAACTGCAAAGGGTTGGTTTGGTTTGGTTTTTTTAACCATGTTAAAATAAAATTAAATTAAAAGATTGGTTTAGTTTATTATGGTCCTAGCAACTGAATTATATATATAACTGCACTAGTAATTTAGGACTCACTCAAAACAAGAATTTGGTAATTTGGCAATGTCCATTACAGAAAATATGGGGTTTTAAAGCATGAGATGTATTAATCAATAAGATGCAGGAAAGATCTCAGAAGTATATTAGATCACAAACAGATATTTGAATACATATAAATATAGCACATTTTCTATACTAACTGCTTTGGAATCATCTGTAGTTTAAAAGTCTAGAGCAGGCTTAAAACTATCTAGCATAATCAAAAGGATTAATAAGTTTTTAATCCTAAGGAACTTTGCAGTGTCCAGTGAAAAGATGTTTTGTTGGAAAATTCCAAACAGTCACATCTCTCCATCCATATTATTGTAATAATATTTTATCTGTTGATATGCCTGTAATTTCTTACCAAGAGTTCCAAAAGGATTATTTAAGTAAAGCTTTCAAATATGTGGCTACAAGAGATTGCTCACTCATTTTTAGACAGAGTAAGCCTGGGATTTTTTTCATGGGGGACTTTAGAATACATAAAGTAGAAAAAAGTTTTCATATGCAAGGTTTCATTTTTTTTAGGGTAAATTAGAAAAACTTTTTCCCTGGAGCTGGCTCCCCTTGCACTTGTTTTCAGAAAATGCTTTAAGCAAGTCTCTTAGGTTAATTTCCCAGAAAGTGGAAGTGCAAGGTGAAGAAACAGTCTTTAAAATTGGTCAGGAGAAAAAACTCAGCCAGACTTTTAAGCAAGCCAAAAGTCCTGCATATGTAGGGAGTAATCCTGGTCTCCTCAAATGACGTCCAATTTTTCTTTGGCTTCATTGAGATACACAGTGCAAACTCAGCTTTATAAAGAATTCAAAGAAGGTCCAAGCACTTTTTTTAAACCAAAGGATTTCCTAAACAAAACTTTTATCCTAGGCTGGCTGTTTCAATAGGACTTATATGTATAAAGACTTTCTGTGCTGAAGATAGTCCCTAAATGTATAATCCCTGCTGAGCAAGCTGTTTAGGGGAAGCTGCCACCCTGTCTGTAGTTCTCAGCAGGCTTGCAATTTAAACACTGGGGAGTTTAGGTACTCTTTGTAACACTGTGCATCCTGCTCCAAAGAGCTTAGAAGTGCAAAGCCAGGGAATGTAACTCGTCTTCTGTTAATACTGCACTTTGGTGTGCTTCAGTTGCATTTTACTTTTTCTCCCTTGCTTTCCCTTCAAAAAAATGAAGAAGTAAATCCCCGTGAATGTAAGAAAGCTTCTTTTTCATAGACAAATAGACCCATGAATGACAAATTTTGAAGTAAATTTCTGAAAGTGATCCCTTCCAGAATTTGCCAGAATGCTTCAAAATGAGGCAAACTTACTCCTTATGTGCTGTTCAGAAAAAGATGTTAAAACATAAACTCTCTCTTTCCCAAAATTCCTGTATCTCTGGAGAGGTAGCTGAAAATGATAAAATTGTGTTACCTAATGAAGAAGAAATTAGCAAAAATTATCATGGGATATTTACCATGTTGTTATTAGAAAATACAACAGAGTTGTTTCTGCTAAATGTGTTATTCCTACTGTACATATTTCAGTACACGTGGGTATTGCAAAAATCCAAGTGTTACTTCTTTGTCTGGAAATCATAGCAAGGTTTTTGGTATTTGTTTCTTCTTTTATTAGGAGGGAAAGTACCCTGAAATGTGGGATTCTAAAGCCAACTACACTTATTTGGAGTTAGCTCTTTAATTTTTATTATGACTTACAGTAAATCTTTTTAATCATCCTGTAAATGTCTGAATAAAAACACTATCCCACCACAGTTTTCTAGCCAAAATATAATTATAATTACTGTATTTCATTTTTTCACATAATTTATTCAATGTCCTTTGATTTCAAACTGAGTTATAGTCTCTGGACAATTTCTCTGTGTTTAGCTAAGAATAACTTGAGGTTTTCTTGGGGTAGATCAGCAGCAAAGGAATCAATGAAATCTGCTTGAGGCCAGAGTTTGCAAGTGAGAAATGCTATTAATGCTGGTTGCTTATTCCTAAAATATTTTCATATCTCATGTATTATATTAACAGCATGGATTAGTCACAAGGATTCAGAGTTAAGTTCTAGGATGCACAGAACTCAGACTGCTAGACAACTGGGCTTCTTCCTCAAAAGCTGAAAACGTGATGTACGATATTTGGTAATACAAGTGTAAATGGCAAACACAGAGTAGTTAATTCAACTTTTCTTTGGAAACTTGAGGCAGATTAGATTTGTGTTTTGCTTTTTCCAAACACTTTTAAATTTGAGCTGATATTTTTTTCAAATTTGCTACTCTGAGAGTAGTCCATATTATTATTTACATTGACACTAGTAACTATTACTTTTCATTTCTTTTTAAAGCAGATATGTTTGTGCTGTTTACTATTGTGTTAGATTTCAGAGCAGAGGTACAACTATCACAAAACATTGATGTGTTGGTGTGTTGATAGTTATACTGGTGCCACAGTTTATCATGCTGCAGAAAGAGGAAAATTGCTAACCTTCAGTAAGGTAGCAGGAAGATTGCAACAAATACCACCATAAAACAAATCAGTAAGTCTTTTTCAGAACTAAAAACAAGAGCAAGAAACTTAATTCTTGTATATTCCAGATCTCAGTATTAGAGGAGTATTAAACACCTGTTTGGTTTTAAAAAAATGAAGAAAATTAGCATTGTTGCTGAAGATGACAAAACACCACAACCTTGTTCGCACTTTTGCATGCTTTTTAAATTAAGAATTAAATCCTAATTTTATTTGAGAAGAAATAGTCACTAGGGTATTGCCTGATCTTGAATGCTGCTGACTTCCAGCTGTAGTCAGTCACACTGACTATGTGGCTTAGACATCCTCATGTTTATTCTTCCTCATCAAAGTGCCTGTTCTAATGTCCATTCTACAAGATGAATCAATCCCCTTGGAACAGATGTGCATACTCGTGCTGTGCAACAGTTGCAGAGAAGAGAGGGGTTGGATTAGCTGCAAAGGCAAGGGCAAAGAAAGAATTATAGTTGCCATGGGCTCACTAGTAGACCTATTTTTATTTTTTAGTTCACCTTAGGCAGGTTAATCACCAACTTTAACCTTTGCAAAGAAGCAGAAGTAGACCCTCGTGTTCATGCAAAAGAATGCCAGACTTGCAAAAGTGTACTGGGGAAATAGTTTTTTCCTTACTTTTGCAAATTTAAACCAAAGTAGAAGGTTTCTAGGTAGAATAACCAGGTGCCATGGCAACTTAGAAAGTCTTCACAGGTGAGTCATACTGGTTTATCCAATTTGAAGCTTTCAACTTAATCCTTCTGCTCAGTGATTCTTAACACAATGTGACTGCAAGCTGTGAAACATTTTCTTCTGCTTCACTTTTCTAACTTATTTTACAGTGTAAAAAACAGGTCCATTTTGCTTAAAAAAAAAAAAAAAAACCAAAAACCAAAAACCAAAAACCAAAAAGAAAAAAAATAAACAAAAAAACCCAAACAAACAAAAAAAAACAAAAAAACCCAAACCAAAACAAAACAAAAAAAATACCCAGAAGGTTTGTGCAGGAGTTGGTTTGGGCATCTTTCAGGTTACAGTGGTGCAAGTGTCTTGAATTTACTATCTGTAACTGAAGTGAATTATTGACTGTGTATTTAATCTAGCCCTGTCTCAACACAAATATTAATATGAAATGAAAATTAGCAATTTTGTGTTTAACTTACTTTCTTCCATTAATTTGTTTGGGAGAAATGATGCTTTGTTGAATATCTGAATTGTCCATCATCTGAAAGAATTCCCCTTCTTCTTAAAGTCACCTGCCAAGTATGGGAGGTCAGAAAATAAATGTATTATTGTAATGTTTTTGTTGTTGCTCATATTTCTGTGTACCTCATTCCATGTTACACAATGCGCTCTCAAACCTTACACTTCAAAATTCCCCATTATACCTCTCGTAACTCTAATGTGGTAGTATTCTTATCAGGTCTTAGTTGATTAAGGTTGTTCAGCCTCATTCTGCTCAACCTGACTACCTTTCACATGAAGGTGTTACTTGTGAAGGTCAGGCATTAGTTACCTATTGAACTACAGATCCTGCACATGAATTTTTTCTCTTAAATCTGGGATTTTACAATATCATTTCAATCAGAACATTTACTCAGCTAGTATTTATTCCTAAATAATTTCTTGTCTATAAAATTTCCTAGAATTTTCACTTGCAAACAGTATTCTCCAACCTCCTCTGACTACCTGTGTGCTGATCCATAATAAGGAAGGGTGACTCTTTTAAAACATGACTTTATACCTGAATTGAGCAATTTTTACTTGTGATTAGAAGGCAGTAGCAATCCTGCTTGCGCACTGACACTTATTGCAGTCAAGAGGCAAGGAGGGAAGAAGGACAGCTTGAAGCATCCAGATTCTTCTCTCACTGACATGAGCATGCCTTCAAGTGATGTGTAGAAAGGCAATTTTAATATATGATGCTCACATAACGTCACTTACACATCCTGTGCCAGCAGCAAATTGATTGTAGCAGAGCCTCTTTCATCTTTCATCTTTCTTCCATTGAGACATTACAGATGTCGCTTTAAATATTGAACACTGGCACAATTCTAGATAAATCATACACACAGTCACAGAAAGCAACCACAACACATAAAACTCATCATGTCTGCAGCAATGAGCAAATTCCATTCATGTGCACATTAACTTCTGATAACAGTGTTATCTCTACTTCACATATGCAATTTATCTGGATACACACAGTAAAAATTTTGCTGCAGGCCAGCAGTCTGAGTTGCCAAGGACTGGAAAAAGCAACCTGTTCTCATAAAAATAGATGAGAAGCTTCATCCAGTTTTACAAAGCATCTCAGTAATTGCATTTGATATCAGACAATGATTATCTTTGTGATGAGTTCAGTTTTTCTTTAACATAGGGGATTCTCCATGGGAGCTCCCCCAGAAGACTTTTGTGTTCAATGGACTGAAGGTGTAGAGTTGTGCTTCAGTTTCTGTGTCCATATCCAATGGAGAGAACAGAAGTTTGATGTGATTGTTACTGTCTCTTGCAGAAATGAGCAAAACAAATGCTCATCTGTTAAAAACATGACAGAAAAAAAACTACACCAAAACAAAACCAAAAAAATCAAACTTCAGAAAACTGAAGCATCTTTCCAGATTCTGGTTTCAGCATCATTGTTTCTATGCCTTCTGCAGCCATACACCGGAACTTGAAATATTGTGATGTTATTGAAGTTTTCCACTTCATCTCAAAAATTATAATATTTTAAATATCATTACTTTCATTCAGGCAAGTAATCTTGCTGGGATAGTTTGGCTTCTCTGCTTCTGACTTCACTTGAGCTGGGGCTCAGAGCATAATATCTGGGGGTTGCTATGACACTCTGGGGATCTTGTCCCACTCTACCCCAGCACGGGTTTAAAGAAATATGGAGAAATTTAAAAGAGGGAGGGAATTCAATACAAGTCTCTTTCCTACCCAGGAATTAAATAATTAAACAAATCCAATGGTGAACTAAGTTGATGAGTTGCACTGCTCCCACTCCCTGTGGAGCATGTGCAGCCCGTTCCTTGGACCCCTCTCAACAACCTGGAGGTTTCTTCCATTAGCCTGGCAAATGCATCTCCCCTTTCTAGCCAGTTGGCAGCCTGTTCTGTCTCTGTCTGTGACACATTTGAGCTGGAGTTATTCCATCCACCTACACAGAAAAATGGAAGAGGAAAAGAGAAGGTTCTCACTCAATCATTTGAGAGCCACTATGTCCAGCTTTCTTAATAGAGAAACAGATGCCTGAGACATGGGAGAGTGAGAGTTTTAAATGGTTTGTTGCTTTGCAGCAATCTGATCTACTGGCATGGTTGCTCAGCCTCTTCCTGTGGCTGAAAGCAGTGAGGAGAAAATGGTTGGATTAGTTTTTGTAGCTTTGAAATAATTTCTTTTTTTAATTCCCAAACTACTTATTATCTCTGAATTTTTTAAACCAGTTTTCCAAACCCCAGAAATTCTTGACAGCCATCAGTTTGTGTCCCTAATTACTTGATTCCTATTCTGATGCTTTCTTAATATAATTACAATCTTTTGACATTAAATTTTGCAATTACTTATATTCCTTCTCATTGCAATAATAAGTATTGGTTGTGCATTCTTAATACAATTATAATTGACTATTTTCAAATTATGCAGGTTCACCTATCTTACTGAAGTGTGGAACAAAAGATATTTTCCAAGACCTCACACAACCCTTCAGACCAAAGGTTTTCTCTCACACACACCCATGACATCTCATTAACAAGTAAAACTAGGACTGCCACATCTTCTGTGGTTCTCTCCATCAAGGGAGTTTTAGAGACTTATTTTTCAAGAAACCTTCCCACATCACCTCAAGGAAAATAAGACATCAGTCAACATCTGAAAATTCAGTCTGTTGAACTACATTAATTTTGTTGAAGGCTCATATATTGATCAGGATTCATTGACTTGAGGAAGAAAATAAATTATGCAGACAGTTAGAACACTAAAAACCTTCTCAAAACAAGTATACAACTTCTTTCCCTTTTTCTCTGTCTCCCAGACAAAATACCATGCAAAAAGAGGGCTGAAGAAGAGAATCTCAGTTATAACATATTTAAAAAACAAAACTAAAGCAACTTAGGAAAGCATAAAGTTTCTCAGCTCCAGTTATTATGAAATAACTGCACTTACTTGGGTTTGCTCTCTGTTTGACAGGTAAGATGAAAGACTGGTGGTAACAAGAGAATCAGAAAGGAATTTGGACCACTATCACTTATTGATGTTACTTGTTGGAGAAAGGCCAGGTAATGCCTAGTTCTCTCTGGATCAAATAAAAAGCTATGTCACCACAGAGAAACCTTAAATGGGAGGTTAATTTGCATGTTGCTGCAAAGAAAATGCTGCACATTAGCACTAGCACAAAAAGCTGATTTTCTCTTTTTTTTTTTAATTTTTAAATGGAAGTTCTTCAATGCCATTAAAATGTAAGCATTTAAAAGTGAAATTTTAAAACAACCTTGTTTTTTGTTACAGTAGCTTAATCATTATCTTTATAATTTATGCCCTCTTAACAGTTCCTTTTATTGTGATTTTATCCAAAAGAGGAAATTGATATTATAAGACTATTCATATAATCACATTAAGCCTCAAATCTGGAAATCTGTTTCACTGTCACTGAAATCCAGAGACGAATGATTTAAGCAAGCTACTCTGTGAATGAAATACTGCTTATTCATACTCCCCAGACAGACAGAGAACTTCTGGTGTGGGACAGCCACAGTTGACTGCCTTTAATGTCTATGAGAAATGTATTATGGAAAGACATCTTACAAACTTCATGGCATTACATTACTAGCATGAGCAGAAAGAAAAGTTCAAAGAGATCATATTTCTTTTCTTTCTCCTTCCTGCTATTCCCAGATTACTCCCACAAAATAAAAATATTCAAGGCATGAGAGGTTGATTTTAATGTATGTAATATTGTATTCTAATTATTAAAATTATCTGGTTTTAAACATTTCAGTAAAAATTACAAATTTTATTGGGAAAAATCAAATACAGTAGGAAAGTTATATTTCCAGTAAATTAAGTTTACATATGCTTTTTTGGTTGTTTCCATGAAACATTTTTATTAATGAGAATATGATAATATTTAAAGCAAGCAATAAATACAAGCAAATTCAGTTACAGCTGTTAAAAAAACAGCTACAGTTATGGACATACAGAAGTAGCCACTCTTTCTTAGTCATTCATTTTGGTGGACTGTTTTGGGATTCTTTTCCTCTCCAAAGATGTTGTAGTGGTGTGATTTACAAATATCTATATAGCAAAGAGCAATTTACAAACACAGTTTCAGTTTCCAAAATAATTATATCAATGATTCTCTGAAACAGTCTGCTACGTGATCTGTTCAAACGCCTCAATTATTTATACCTGTGTTGATTCATTTTGTGCATCTACACAAATCATTTTATAAAGAGAATAAGAATATTCTGGTTACAAGAAATGAGCTACAGCTAGGGGAGAGCATGGAAATGGTTTCTAAAAGGAATTTTAGTATTGTTTGAGTCAGGAGAATGCTTAGGTGTTACTCTTCCAGAATTCTGCTCCTAAGTTTCATCACTTTACCCACTTTTACCAGCAGAAATGTAAATCAAAAAATGCAGTGGGGGAAATAAATACTTGTTGGGTTCTAGTTTAATCTTTTTTTTACTCTGAATATGTATTTGTATTAACATTCATTGCATATTAGCTCTTTTTTTTCTCCCTTCTTTTACACATATATTTGACTCTGATTTTCTTGAATTTATAACTGTTAACCTGGAGAGAACTGCAAGACCTTTACAAGTTTCAAGGTTACTGACATCATATGCTCCATTCATCTTAATATATGTTCCCTTTTCAGCATGCTTTCCCTGAAAGCCTGCCTCAGAGTTTGTGCAAAATAAGCATTTGCCTGGAAATACGGATGTAACTTGTCTGCACTACTCAGTAATTTCATTTCCACTCACATGTTTAAACTGAAGCAGAAATCTGTCACTGGGTTTCACAGGGAGTCAAAAGACCTTGTGCACATGAGGCTTTCTAGAAAGCTATGAACTCCCTCCAGACACGGAGATTTCTCTTGTTCCTGGTAAACTTTGATGGCCATTAATTTCTGAGCTGCTCCTGCACTTGAAAATTGGTATGTCTGTGTATTTGTAGAAATCCATAGCTTTTATTAGCCAGTGGCTAAGCTTAATGATCACAGTATGGATCCAGAGTTCTCATTTCATTCAGTCGTATGGTACTTATCTTTGATTTGAAACATTAAAATCTCTCTTGATAGGGACATAAACATGAAATTAGGCAGACAGTTCCTCTTAGTCTCAATTTGAAAATAGACTGAACAGGTAGCACTCTCCCAAATTGCCATTCTATATATTAAAGTCTCTCTGAGATCAGATGACCTATTTAATTCAGGTAAAACTAACTCACATCCAGATAGCATAACAGCAGCATCAGAGCTGGGAATATGAGCTTAAGTTATTTAAGTTATATTTCTATTCTCTTCTTACTTTAAGAATGAAGATAATACCTCTATTTTACCACTCCTGTGCAATAAGGCTTTTTAACACCGATCTTGAACAGGTCTCAGCTTGCAGTTGCAGTATGAGGGCATCAGGATCTCTTGTGAGAAAATAACTGCTTAACTCTCTTCTATGATTAGGAGTCATGGGGCAGAAAGATAATTTTCATCCTCTTTTGCATAGCCTTGAGGACATTGCAATTACTTACAGAACGATGACGTTGCCCCAGGCCCTTCCGGCAAGCCTGGTGATACCGTAATGGACAGCAGCAAACAAACAGTAACAAACAAGCAAAGAGCTGTGTGAGACAGTCTCGGTTAAAAAGATAAAAGGAAGGGGTGGAAAGGAACAGGAGTTAGAGGGGCTGAAACTGTTGTTTACCAAAGGAAAACCACATTGTTTTCTTGTGAATCCTGCTATGGGCAATAAGACACTAAGAAAAGTAAACTGAAATTGGCAGTGCTCCGCACTTGTCTATAAACTCTGTGCCTTAGATATGGCTCTTGCTGAGCTTTGGGAAAACAGATGCCTTTATCTATAAATAATAACAAATTAAGCAAAACCAGATTTTTTTTTTTTCCTACAGATTTTCTTTTCTTGAACTTTAGGAGAGTGTGCTGATATATGGAGAGAAATATGAAAGGCTGGGTACCATCATATTACACTCATTAGACAGTACATGTTTTACTTGTTGGCCTGCTGTGAAGCAACAAAAGAAATTACACATTATGGATTGGAATAATGGAATCTCTGAAATAGCACAAGGCTAACAAACAAGACAAGATGCCTCAGTGCCACTGCCTCAATTTTCAGTTTACTTTATTCAGTATGCCTTTCCTCTGGAATATTAAATGCATCAAGTCTTTTGTCTAATTCAGCTCCTGGATTCCTCTTATGCCAATAATAAGCTGGGAATGTATTACAAGAGTTAAATCAGTCCCCATGTCACCTATGATTCTCATTGCCTAGGCATTTTTCTACATGCCACCCACCTGAGGCTGGTTGATTCTTGAGCCTCTGCCATGTTATATAGATAGCACAGGTGGTATGACCTGAAAATGAAAGCTTGAAGAGAGAATATTGTTCATTCAGCTATTAGCTGAGGAAAGGATTTATTCACCTTTTTTCTCTTGTATATATTAATCTCATTAGAGTTGGAACTCCTGCTATGGGAAAATTGCATTAGAAAAACTTCCTTATGAATTATTAATTATTAGCTAAACCATCTTATCTCCTCTTCTTTTTATATTTTTAAAAGATCTTTTTGATCTGTTGAAGCTCATAATAGAATGACTTGCTAACGTTGTGATGCTTTACCAAACTCTTAAACAACAATTTTAGTTCTGGTCTTTCTTTTTGGTATTTCTTATTAAGTTACCATTTCAGAAAAAAATCATAATGTAGCATTTCTGGAATTTCACATCTTTCTCAATATAGATAATTTTCCTTTGTTTTCAGCTTGTGACTGGAAAGCACAAGACAATGTAATTTTGGATCTTCTTGACTGCAGCTTTTAAAAACTTGTGTGTTATTTGTTTGTTTGTAGTGGGTCCTTTGTTTGGTTGGGTTTTGTCAACTGGGAGGTACTAAACAAATTTATTGCTGTTCCATGCTGCATTTTGTTAGTTAATGTGTTGACAGTGGGGAGCTTCTGCATGACTCTCTACTGTGAATCCTTGTTCACATAAATGGCATTTCTTGACAGTAAATCAAAACAATCTCTAATTTGTTGGCTTTTTTCCTTTAATCTGATGCCAACCAAATGCACAGGGCCTTGTCAGTTCTAATGCATTTTTCATATCCCAGGAAAAGTGTTTGTCTGCTGACATTTACCCCCCATGCTCTGCTCTCACAAAGCAAGCTTTCTATATGTCCTTGTATGGACTTGCTATACAGTTGAAATTTCTTTTGTTCTGTTCATATGTCCCAAAAATTCAGAGGGACTCTCATACCACAACACTATTTGAAAAGAATATCTAAGATTTTATTTCTCTGACAAAGGAGCCTGAACCAGAATCTTCTTTGTTCAAACAATAAAAGATTACTTTTATCCTGAATACATTTAGTGGCAACACAGTCCTGCAAAGCTGAACAAAAAATTAAATTCTACCTACCTTGAAAACAAATTTATTATTTTCTGGCTTTATCTAACTTGCTGGGAAATTTGTGACTTCAGTAGGTCTAGGATTTGTTTTTAATGATAGATCTCAGTGTTTTAACCTTCAGTATTCCCTTTTCTATATTTTGCTCTTAGCTTGTCACATTTTCAAGATGCTTCAAAGACTCACAAAAGTTTATCCCAAAAATACAGACATGCTAGAAAATCTCAAATTACAAGTTGCAAACAGTAGCAGTAACATGTCTGCAAAACTGAGTTTCTGCTCTGAATCTATTTGCTCCAACTTCTAACTGCTTCAAACTCATCACTGTTACAATAACCTTATTAGCCTTTTACAAAGAGAGGAATAGGACGAAGAAAAAGGATTTCCATTATGCAATACAATCAAGAGCACCTGTGCTGGAATTCATTAACTCTGCTAAGCAGGCAGCTGCATATTTTCAACATCCTGATGAAGCAAGGGGAAAAAAAGGAGAGCAGTTGACTGCGCAAATTGGAAAACACAACAAATATAAAGTGCCTCATTTTCTTACTCAGGAATTTGATTATGCTGTTCCCATTTTAGAACTGTTAATTTCCTTGTATTTCTGTTTATATAATATATTTGTATCTTCATTATAAATACAAAGTAATATTGGAATGATGTATTCCCAAAAGCACAGTTTACACTATTGCTTCTGCAAAGTTAAATAACTGAAGTATTGTTGAACACCTTTATTCTGTAAGTTTATCATTTAGGAGAGATCATTCTAGTCAGAAATCATCCTCACCATACTTAACATTTGTTTAAAAAAAAAAAAATATCTTATTTTATTTGGTTTTTTTATTCTGCTTCTATCTTCTTTTTTTTCCTAGCCCAAATTTCTCTGTGTTTTACTCTGTGTTATGTGTTTTATACTGTGAAATTTTACTTGGACCTCTCTAATTGCTTGCAGCTGTGGAAGTCCCTTTTCTTAATTCACACACCTGTTTGGAATTAAGGGTCATGAGGTGGATCTTGACCTCACTGTTGCCTTCTGGCCTGTGCTAACAGGGACTAGAAAAGTTATTTCCAAGATCTTATGGGATTCTTCAAATGGATATTCTGCAAGAACCTGATCATAGCTGTCTCCCACAGATAACTTCCCTGATGCTGAGGGAATGCTGTAGGTAACCATGCTTCCTCAGATTATGTTCAATTCTATTCACATTTTCTAAGGGATAAGCATGGGTGAGGAATATGGATTGAAACAATGGCCTCTAAAAGCTGGGGCACCACAAACTTCCCATGAACAAATTTCTTTGGGTTTAACGAGGGAAAACAGGTGCATGTTATTGTGACCTAAGCTTCAGTGGGATTTTCCACTGAAGCTTTATAAATGACAGGTATGAGCAACACTCCCTGAAGCACTGGGTTTTGTCTCTTACCCAGGTGCTCTGCTACAGGACATATGCAGTGAGAACTGGTGGTATTTGATGTGCACCTCTGTCTGCTTGCATGAGAGTCGTGTTTTATATTATGATTTGGGCTCTCTTGTTTATAGATTTTTGAGGTCTAATCATAGAATTATATATAATTTTACGTGCAATCTATGTTATATAATATATATTTACATAAATTAATCTAGAGTACTCTTTATGTTCCACAAGAATTGGAAAATAAGTACATACAAATACTGAGAATTACAGATGCCATATTCACATCTCTCATATGTCAGTGTACCAGAAATAACTCTATGGAGCTTTACCAATTGAAGCTGAATTTGTATAACTGAGAACAAAAGTTGAAATTTACCTTGTTTTCATAGTCTCCCTGGTAGGATCATGCTTATTAACCTAATATGCTGCTGAAAATGTAAAAAAAAAAAAAAAAAAAAAAACAAACCAAAAAAACTGAACACTAGAATGGCTGAAAATTAGTCTCAAGTATTGAAATACAACTGAAAAATATATTTTCATAAGACTAGTTCAAATAGAATTCCTCCTCTCAAAATCTTGTAGCATTATTTTGCTATTCATTATCTCCTTTTTTTTTATTGCTATTTAATTGAATAGTATTTGTCTGTCATTTAAAAGGACTCCTATTTCCGCTAAATTAATTTTAAATAGAAACATGTTATTAATGTGGTTTTATTAACAGGTTTGAGGTCAAATACATTAAACAGGCTCTTTGCCTGGAAACCCTTTAGTATGTGAGATGTCACACTAATGCAGCATTGAACAGCAAAAGTAACACAGCAGCTTCCATGAACTATTTGTTACATGACTATGGCTAAACAAAAGTGATAAAGTTTCCCATCTCAAGCAATATGTTATGAACTTCAGTATTGATCACCTACTTTTGCTCAAGTTTTCAGTTGTGATGATGGTGGTGATAGATAACCAAAGTCTGCCCTTCCTGAAGGAAACAGCCACACCCCCTCGTTACCAAATAGAATATATACAGGAATGCTCAAGCTGTTGGATTCATTCCTAGCACTTTTTTATTTTGGATTAATTTTTCTACTCTTATATAAAAACTCAAATCAACAGGATATAGCTAAAAACATGAACAGATTCTGTCCCTTCTGTTTTCTTGTGTGCCTGAGATTCTTGTCTGTGTATGGCTGTCATTAGAAATACAAAAAATTGTACTGGTCCACAATTTGGATATGATTTTTTTTCCCCAAGGCTGTCTTGTTTTGCTTATTCATAGATTTCAATTATATAATAATTGTTTATTAATGACTTATAAGAAAGCTACATTTGCAACAGTTTGTCAAAACTGAGGATTTAATTCTGGTATGTGACAGGGGAAGATTTGATCTACAACTTAAACCTTTTTAATGGCCCAACTGCCTGACCCAGTTTTCCATAAAATGTCAAAATGTTTGCAAAAATACGCTGGTACATTATATTTGATTTCAAAAGTTTTTTTTTTTAAATTTAAGATCAAACAGGCTCCACTACTATGGCATAAGAGAGATGCTTTTCCTCATCAGTTAATATCTGATGAAAAACAAATAAAGGACAGAAACAAATTAAGCCATTAGACTGTCCATGGAAATCTGTGCTGGGACCTCTGCTCTTCAACTTTAAAACAGTCAAACCCAGAGGTCACCATGAAGTGAAGCAGGAAGATTTCAAAGCATTTAATGAATCAGTGATAAAGTGGCAGATAAAATCAAGTGTGAATTGACTGCATGCGGAGAAAATATTTCTAATGAAGTGTATACGGTTATGGCTCTGAATTATGTATTGATACTCAGGAAAGGGATTTGGAACTCATGGATAGATCTCTGAAAATGTCAATCAGTATGGATTTGTAGACAAAAGAGATGGATGTTGAAACTTATTAGGCAAAAAGGTTGACAAAAAAACCCCAACCAAACGAACAAAACACTCCTTAAATCCTTTATATATTGCTAGTTATAAACCCTATGAAAGTTTAGTAGCTCCCAAAGTTCATTTTAATAGAATTGATTTGAAGTAGGAAAAATACAGAAAACAAGCAACAAGGATATACAAAGGAAAAAATTATACTAATTTGGGCAAATCAAGCATATTAGTATTCTTCACTTTGGAAAAGGCATGAAGAGAGATATGAATGATATGGAGAAGGTGGAGAGAGAATAGCTATTCAGTTTCCCTTAAGACTAAAATTGGCAGACATCTCATTAAATTACCTGGTATTTAATTTAAAATAAGCAAAAGAAAAGGTTTTTTTTTGTCCCACATCACTAAGCTACACAGTAGAACAGTGTTATATCGTGTAAAAAATAAAAGTTTAAAAAACCCACATAACTAGCCAAACTCATGAAGCACAGACCCAGCAACTGTTCTTTTGTTGTTTTCCAGGTTGCATTCTTCCACAGTCACATCCTCAGAAGTGTTCAGCCTAGTTTTTGCCCAAAGGAGATTATAGTCTCCACTGAAATGTTCATTCTGTGTCACAAATCTGTCAAAGACTGGATTCACTGCTTTGAGAAATTGATTTCATGCATAAATTTTAAAAAGTTTCTCTTGCAGAAAACAAATGCACAAAAGCAGTCTCTTCAGGCTAAGTTTAAATCTTACTTTTAATGGGTCCTAAAGCCCTTAAGAAAGACTCATCTGCTGTTCCTTCACTCCAGAATGTCGTGAATGTTAATTGGCTTCTCAGTGGATGTCAACCTGGTACCACTGAAGTGTCATATGTAGTTTTCATTCATTTTACACCAAATTATGCATACAAACACTTGCCTTACATTAAAGAGACTAAGGCTGCAATGTTGATGATTTAAAAGTTGCCAGAATGAGTGCTCATTGTATTCACTGGTCCCACACACCATAATGAAGCCTTGTTGCACAGTTGTATTTTTCCACAGAACTATGCTGCAAGGACTGTGATATGATATGAAATTCTTTGGGCTTGAAAAACATAAAATAATTAAAAAACCCTAGTGTATTGACAACAGCTGTCATCATGTGGTGTTTTCAGGATAAGGCACTAACATTGCTGTCTTCAAATTCTTTCTCTTCCCAGCCAAACACTTGGGACTTAAATTAAATGCTGCCCTGGTGCCCATTCTTATTGTCCATACTGTCTCAGGGAAATTTAATACGGAATTATAATTGCAGGGAAATCATTTTGGTTCCTAAATACTAAGAAGCAGCTGTTGAAGGCTGGCTTTCAAAATAAAAACATTGGAACAAACTGTCATGAAATAGCAAAAGACACATCCCTGACACAGATGACTCCAAGCTAAATTTCATCTGCCACTTGAAATACCAGTTTGATCAGAATAATGTTTTGGATTTTAAAACTGGAGAAAAACTTCTGATTTTCCAACACAAATATACATTCATCATAGAAAATTTTGTCCCTAGCATGCAAAATTTGGCAGTATTCCATGAAGAAAAATTTTGGATGACTGTACTAATTTTATGTAATAATATATGCAAATGTATACAGCCAGTAATGAATAAAAAACAGGAAGGTAAATAGTTTACTCATTGACTTGACAGATTCCAACATACAGCAGTTAAACAACAGCATAATATTTTGAAATACAGTTACTGTTCTTTATATGGAAGCTACTAGGAAATCGATGCGATAAAAATAATGACGAGACATTAGTTTTATATTATCATGTTATTTTTTACAGAACACTGATTATTATAAAATCATATTTTGTTTCATATGAACGAAAATATTCTTATGGTGGTTATGTTATAATAATTATTTGAGCAGTAGAGAAAGTATATTTTTAAATGGTAAAAATAGATACTAATTCCAGGTCCTTCCTGTTGTTACTGAAGAAGCTCTTAAAGAATAAAGATATTTTAAATAGTTGCTATGAAAAGGAGTGTAACTGAAGAGAATTGGCTAAAATATTTACTTGTGATATTTTGCAATGCTCTGCAGGCAAACATTTGCCTGCCGTGCCATATGAATAAGTAAAATAAGTTAAAATGTTTGTTTGTGCATATATGCCAACCTACAAGAAATCCTAAGGAATTACTTTCCCTTGAGAAAGCAATATACACAATATATAGTATGAAATTATTCAGTTTCTTGGAAAATGCCCTCAAATGGAGAAATGGATGGTTTATAAACATAAATTATTTTTTTCCTACACAGATATTGTAACTTCATTTTATTGCAAATGCTAGAGAGGTTCTCCCTGCTGACACCTCAAGCTCTGTGAAAGTTGTTTACAGCATCATGACAAAAGTTAAAATGATGAAGGACAAAGTAATAATGTAGCTGCCAATACCTGGAGGATAAGCAGGAATAAGAACAGCTCTGACTGAATATGTTTTTAATTTATTTTTATTTTTTGCTGGATTTAATAGCCTTTTTTTTTTTCCTGGCAAACTTTGCATCCATTTTGCAGAAGCGAATGCTCTCCAACTGCCCTTAGACATTGCTGATGAAAAACAGTGGCCAGTGCTTTGGGTCTGTACTGACTTGGGAGTGGTGGCAAATGCCTGGTGGGGGTGGCTGCAGCAATGACAGCAGAGGAACTGACAATTCAGAGGCAAAGACTTCTGAGCTGCTGGATAGGCTGCCCAGAAAGAAAATATGATTGCAAGTTATGGAATAATTCAACAGATATTTTAGAGGGATGGCTTGTAGACTATAGGAGTGATGTCTGTGGGTATAAATTAAAGACTGGAAAGGTGGTGGTGTTTAACTGGGATCTTTTGGAAAGTGTGGGACCAGGGCATGATGTATAAAGTGAGGGCTGAATATTGTTGTAATGAGGAATCCTTACAACATGTATAAGATAGCAATGGACTTGGAAGGAAAGATGAAGCGATATTTCTTTAGATGTTCAGGGATGCTTTATTCCTCCATCCACATGGTTGAAGTTCCCAGGCAGCCCCCCCAGTCATGGCACCCTGCTCTCTTCTTGGGCCCCGGACACACCCAAACCACCCAACCAGGAACAGGTATGGGGCACACGTGACATGGGAGCAGGGACACGGACAGACTCGTACCCTGCAGGGTCCCTCCCCCGGGGATTTCAGGGGAGATGCACCTCCACAATCTACCCTTTCTTATTAAATAAAGAACATTGGAAACAGTTGGATAAACAACAAAACAATTTCAAAGGAAAGGAAGCCACTATCTTGAGTCCCCAAATGTCCAAACAGATTCTTTTTGGAGCATCAGAAGAGACACAGGACTTGGGCATGCTTCAGATGGAAACTGAGTCAGGAGAGGGATTTTTCTTTCTGTACCTGTTGGAATCTTATAAACGACAGTTGATTTCTTCCCTCCCTCCTTTTCATCCCCCCCATCAGCATTGCAAAGGGATTAATGGCGAATAGAAAAGTATGGTTTTGTGAGGGGAACCAGAAAGGGAAATTTGGGCTGGGCATTCATGGAGGATAAAAGGGTGTGGGATAGGGGAAAGGATAGGGATTATGGGGATATTGTCTAGCATATCTACTGCCTTTGACAGGGACATCCCCGGGGCCTGTAATGCATGCTGCTTGTGGGCCCTTCCTTCCTTGCACAATTTTAAATTCTACTCTTTCTCCTTCTTCTAAGCTTGGAACATCACTTTTTGGGGTTATTTTTTACAATAGCAGATTTATGGACAAAAATATTTTCTCCAGTATCGTTTTTCAATAAGAAACCATAATTTTTCTTTACCTCATACCATTTTACAGTTCCAAAAACCCTAGCTGAGATAACCTTTTCATTTTTCCGAGTTCTTTCGTTCTTGCTTTCACTTTCAGCTTTTCTTGCTCTCGTGTCAGAGCAGCCACAGCCGGGACCGCTGGGGCCACCAGCGCATTCCTGTCATGGGGTCTTGACTCCTCGGGATCATGTGTGGGGCTGTGTGGGTCCGGTCTGGCTGTGCTGCTGCACACTGATCCTGCCGGCTGCTCCACTTTCGGCCCCCTCTGCACCGCCGTTTGGCACCATGCTTGCTTCTCCTCTGGAGCTCCGTGTGACTGCTCCACGCTTTCTGGGTGTTAGCACGGCTGCACGGCCGCGCCCTGTGAGGTGTTCGCATGTTCGCGGCTCAGTACCGTTGCTGCTGCTCCTGTTGCTGCTGTCGTCAGCTGTGTGGCCGTGGGCTAGCGCGGTTCCCTTCTCGCCCCCACGCCTCTCTGGCTCTGCTCGGTGTGGCTCACCACGGTCACCATAGTGACTGCCACAATTGCCGCTGCCTTTCTTGGCACGGGGCTCAGGCTCGGGCTTGGACTGTCGCTCACCACGCAGTGCGGGGTGGCCATAGCCAGGTCGCACCTCTGCCACTGCCGCTCTCACTGCCACCCTCGCTGCTGCTCTCACCGCTCATGCCTCTGCTCTTGCGGCTCACTTTTTGCATTTTTCAGCAGCTATTTCTACCAGCTGTCCTTCTTTATTCACTGTAAGAATACCTCGGAGACCCCTAGGAATGCACTCTCACATCCAGCGTCTTCATCATCGCTCTCTTGCCCGCTGTCACTTGGGAGTGCACTCTGATACAGGGGTGGGGTCTGCTCTACAACTTGTGCTTTTAGGGGGGCTGGGCACCTCCACCGCAGGCACCTCAGCCACAGGCACCTCTGTGTTACTGGGACCGAGCATGTGCTTTATGAGTGCATCTTCAATTGCAAAAGATGCTAGGATCAATTCTACTACCATTCCACTTCTTGACTGGATCATTATCAACTCATCAATTTCTTTCCAAAAATTGTCCTCTCTAGTCACAGGAAAACCAACATCAAAAATTACGTCTTGAGTGACATAAAAGAAATTTTTGAAAAGCCAGTTAAATAAGTGTTCTAAATGTCCTGGGTCCAGTTTTGCATTTTGTTTCACTAGAATTTCTTTCACTTCCAAGTACATTTTTCTCTGTGGCTCAGATAGCCACAACTCCTCTGATTTCTCCATCTGGTCAGAAAGTACAGCCAAAAACAAGACAATAAGAAAGTTCAGTTACTCACAATTCACATCAGTGTACTCTGGACCTTTAGAAATCGTTTTCAGGGATGGAATGTCTGCATATCTCCACCATTTGTTGTAGTGCGGGGAATCCTTACAACATGAATAAGACAGTGATGGACTTGGAAGGAAAGATGAAGCGATATTTTGTAGATGTTCAGAGATGATTTTATTTCTTCAGCCGCGTGGTTGGCGTTCCCAAGCAGACTACTCCTGGGACCTTGCTCTCCCCCCAGCCCCCAGGCACCCAAATCCCCAGTCAGGAACAGGCATGGGGCACATGTGGCATGGGGACAGGGACAGAGTCAGACCCATACCCGGCAGGGTCCCTCCCCACGGGATTTCAGGGGAAGGCACCTCCACAGAATATTGTCCTGATTTTTGAAGCAATAGAGTTTAGTTTTCTTCCTTGTAGCTGGTATAGTACTGAGTTTTGGATTTATGGCCAAGAATAATTATGAGAACACAGTGATATTTTTGTTGTTACTAAGCAGTGTTTACACTAAGTCAAAGAGTTTTCAGCTTCTCGTGCTGCCCTGACAGAAGAAGCTGGAAGGCAACAGAGCCAAAGGAGTGTTTTACCCTGTGTGACATCATGCTCAGCATATAAACTAGGGGTAAAGTGCCTGGGGGGCTGCTGCTCAGGAATAGGCTGGGCATCGCTTAGTTGATGGTAAGCGCTTGGTTTTCATTTGCATCACTTGTTTTTCTTGAGTTTTGACTTTCTCATTTCATTACTATATTATTATTATTGCTACTATTATTGCTATTATGGTTATATCAAACTCTTTTTATCTCAGCCCACAAGTTTTCTTGGTAATCTTTTTTCTTCCCATCCCCAACATGTTGCCAAGAGTGAGTAAGCAGCTATGCAGTGCTTAGTTACTAGCTGGGGTTAAACAGTGACAGTGTTAGACTGCGTTAGTTGCACCCTGATATTTGTCTAACACCCTTGTTAGAAATACCACCAGTCTACAAACACCTTTAGAGATAATACACTCACTTCCCTCAATGTTTCAGATAAGAGAGAGAACACTCCTATACCACAATTATTTTTCCTATGTAATCCTGTTCAAAGGGTCCTCCATTTCTTTACAAGGGATATGTAGGCTGCACTGCAAAGATTTCCCACTATGTACAATTTCATTTGAAAAAGCTTTATTTTTCAGATTTTACTACATCATTAAATGTCTGTAAATAGAAATACTAAGATCTGAAGAGGATATTTGTTTGAACTAAAGAGTTCTTATATTAGCAGTGTCATGAAGAGAGACAAAGTGCCATCTAGTGAAAGAAATAATTTAACATAAAGAAAAGGTTAAGATCTTGCTGAAGATTAGTTTGACAGTGTCAATTCCCAGACGTGGGTGAATATAGTCAGCATTTTATTAACACAATATCACAATTTATGAAGCAAAGAAATTATTGTAATTATTCAAATCTATGAGTACTCTGTGAATTTTTGCAGGTTTCTTACGAAAAAAACTCAAACATATTAAATCCCTTATATGTGTACAAAGTGAAGCATGGCTAAATTGTGCTGGAAGTGCTGTGGTTGTTCTGTAAGAGATTTTCCTTCCTACTGGACAACAACAGTCCAGTAGGATGCAGAGCCTGTGTGGTGCCAGTACAATGTAAGCACTACACAGGACTGAAATGCTGAGGTCATTATGCACAAGCTTTCCAGGAAAACAAGGGAAATTACAATGGCAACTTCTACCTCTCTCTATTCTACTCACTTTTGAGTTCATCTGGTTTGAACAGATTCTTCAACACAAATTGCACTGTGCAATTTCTCTGAAATCATTAATGTTCCAAATCATTGCAATTATGGTATTTCCCCATGGTAAATAAAACAAATTGTTTCAAGAAATAGAGCAGAATATCTATCTGCTGAGTCACAATGAAGAAACTTGAGCTAATTAAAATATCAGATTCCTTTTTGATTTTCAAACACCAAAGAATGACAAAAAATTTTCTTCAGATTACTGAAATCCAATACATAAAATATATCTAATCTAAGGATTTACGTACCTGCTTTTGTGGAAATATTATTTTCAGGGAAAACAGAGGGAAATGAAGTGAAAGGTTAAGCTTGTGTCTTTGATCTGTAATTCATCCTAAATTCCTGATTGTTTTATGTTATTTAGCTACTTTGTATCACCCTGCCTCCTGATTGTAGTGTCTCTCTCTAGTCCTGTAACTATTAAAAAAACCAAAACACTTCAGCTTCTCAGTAAGTGCTGTGACTATCACACCAGTGGATAAGTGAAACAGGCTGGGGAAGCACAATCATGGTTTTGTTATTCCATCCTATTCAATGCTAAGCACATTGCTAGCAGTCCAAACTCCTTGTTTGTATTAACCAGATGAGTGGATACACCTATGTTTGTAAATACACATATGAAATTACCAGCAGCAGAGTTAGTGTGGCAAAAATTGCCTGCACTCAAACTGCTTTGCAAATCTTCCTACCAGTTCCCCTTACTGAAATTTCAGAACTGAGCCTGATCCCCAGAGTTAGTACTACTGGTATTTTTCATCCCTCAAGATATATTTGATAACTGTATCTTGAGAGAAAGAATTGGGAAGAAAGCGTCTTTTCCCCTGTTCATGTAAAGGATTAAAGATTTGGAGTTACCTTAATTATAGAACACTGGTACATTTTGTTTTATTTCCCTGGACTTTTATTCTGCATCAAACACATTGTTGTATTTTTTGGATTATCATGTCTTTCTTTTAAGCACCCTGTTATTTACTAGTGTTACTTCCCATTCTCATGATAAACTTACTTTACCTAGTCAAAAGTTACTTTACTGCTGATTTGGTCTCCCTTAATTTGTAAGCTCCCTGCTCAAGCTGAAAGGGTTTATAAACACTATGTAAATCGTTAGCATACCCAACTAACATGTTTTTATTTTCTTGGCAAAAAGAAAAATGTCCCTTTTTATAAATGTATCTAGGATTAATAACACTAGGGCTTAGAAGGAGTTGAAAAGCAGAGTAGGTACTGTAAGCAAATAGTTGCCAAACTCACACAAGGAAGGATTTTGAATGGTTCTGCAATTGGGAATAAAATTGGGAAGTAAAATTAAAGAGAGACCACTACAAAAAGCTACCACTGCAAAGCACAATGAGGTGAAACAATCCCATTTTTACAGTTCCTAGGAAGTCTCCTGTTAATGCATCCCAGGACATCCATGTCCCCTAGCATGCTGGAGCAATGATACAGGAACAATGCCAAGCCTGTTAGTTCATTTATTAATTTATTCTACCTGCTATCCAAGCACAGAAAGAAACAGAACTTGACACTTTGGGGTTAGCTGATTTATTTAAATTCCTCCCTACTTAGATCTTTGTTTTATTTTATTTTTAGTTCCCTCTTAGCATTACTTTTGAATAAGAAATTCCAAGTATGCTTAATCATTGAAAAGTTCCTGACAGTTTCTATAAAGCAGTAACATTTTCTTTTATTGTAGCTTATGTTGCAGAAAGAGTAGGCTTAGAAGCAATAAATATTGACGCTCATGGAGAAGACTGAGGATTAATTTCTTTGAATGATTTCTACATATGCTGTGGAGTTTCAATACATAACACTAATCTCTCAGTGTTTGATACAGTACAGCTGGTAGTAAATCTTCTTACTCCTGTAGCATATATTGCTAATTAAATAGTTCTGTCCTGCCCAAATTTCCTTTGAGGTATTTGCTAATGGTTCCTAATTTTCTGCTCACACATTGAATCAGTGATTTATCCCTTATTTCCCCTTTCTGATGTTAAAAGTAGACTGAACCAGGAAAAAATAAACAAGCACTGAATATAACCTACTATGGAGAGCCAGAGGGGAAAGAAAGTCGTCCCACCGATGGGGCCATCAAACCCCAAACTCAGACCCCAGCTCTACTACAGAGCATCACATAACTTTACATCAGGAAAGATGTAAAAGAGTCCTGTGTACTAAATCTGCTGTCTCTTTTTGCCTGCTGGGATCAGGATCTAATATCAAGCTATTGCAAGTAAGAATACTCACATCTTTCATGAAGAAGTTTAAAATCCTAAGCCATTAAAATGTTATAACACCTAGAAGTTAGAGTGGTAAATTTACTCTTCTTGAGCAATCTTCAGGTCTGTGACTGTACTTTAGAATGTCTGTAAAGTTGGCTGGATTTAAAACCTTGTCAGATGTAAATTGAGGAAACTTTAACCATGGTACATAATTTCACCGCAAAGCTTTTGAAAAAAAACCCAACAAACAACACACCATAAAAAATAAATAGGTAAAAATCTAAAATGATACACTGAAAGGGGATTTGTAATTCTTTTATAAATGTATATTTGCATAATCTATATTAAGAGATGTTCCCATATATTTTCTATATACATGTTCTTGGAAATAAAAAAGTCTATGCATTCTTAATATTTATACATTTGATTTGAAAATTTATGTCTTCTAGAAGCAAGAAAGTGCTCAAAATATTAGGTGATGGTTTTAGAAGACAAGTCATAGTGTGCTTTCTTCACTAATGTTTTAGAAAATAGTTCCTGTGGGTTTGTTTCATAGTGCTATCTCAAAATTATTGAAAACAATTAATGAAAACAATTACAATTTAAAATAAAAATATTTACCTTTTCTGCTGAGAAATCAGTTGGTAAGTTATGTCAGGTCACATCTGCAGCATTGGAATGTCCCTGTAATGCAATGTGACTGATGCAGGCTGACAAAGCATGCAACCCAGCGACTGACGTGTTAATTGGGTAGGGAGTGGGATGGGGGGACAAAAAAAGAAAATGACTTTGTCTCAGAAGACAGGATGTAAATGTACATAGGCAGAATCACAACTGGCCTCAATGGTTGTTTTCCCGAGTTCCAGCAGGGAGCTATCCTTTCACCTGTGGAGTTAGACCTTTCATTGTAGCCTGGAGTTGTACAGAGGAGGTACTGAAATAAGTCTCACTGAAGAGAGGCCCGCACAAATCTTACCATGTCCTGCTTCAAAACTCATTTGAAAGTGCTTCAATGAGACACCAGTGAGTGCTTAGACCCTGTAGAAGTTCTCTCCACAGAGGAAATTTGCATATTGTACAATCATGGTTTTACATTTTTCAGTAGCTCAGTTAAAAGCACATTTTTTAACCAACAAATATGCTTTAAAATTAGCACCCAGAGAAGCATAAATTAGCATATGAATCACTTTACTCAAGTTCAGAGAAAAGCTCTTAACCTTCAAAGCCATTTCATCATTTGCAGAAAGCCAGTTTCACACCACTGCTTATGGTCTGGTGAGTATCAGTGACTCAGAAATACGGGGCTGCTGAATACGAAGCCTACATGCAACAAGCAACTGTAATTTCATTTTCTTGGCAAATGAGCATTAAGCCTACTTAGTACAATTTCAGTAATTCAAGATGAAGTGGAGACAAGGGGACACAGCTAATGAGGAGTGTTGGTCCATCAGGATAACGATTCCCCTGTCAGTTATTCTGGGCATGACTCCTTAAGTCTCTAAGAATAACTCCACACGGTATTTAATTTGCCACCACAATGTATGAAAGAACAGTCATGCTACTCAGACACCAAGTTAAAAAAACCCCTAAATCCGAGTTTTATGTAACCCAAAACAATGCAAGGAATATCTTTATCAGAGCTGCACCTGCTCAGTTTATACAACAGTCAAAGCTTTTAACCAAAATTTGCTTTTAGGGAATAAATGTTGCTTCACTGCAGCATATTGAGCTGCTTTACACAACTTAGCAAAGCTCTTTAGCCTTCTGACTCCTGAGAGATAGATTTGCCTTTCTGTTGCCCACAGCTCTTCAACATCTGAATTTGTCATAATAATTACTGAAAATATTGTCTAGCACCTATACAATAGTATCTGTAATTGTCTCTATTTATATGATGTAAAGAAAACAAAGTCCTTATAATAAAACTGTGGCATGACTGGGACCTCAAGTACAGAACAAGCAGAAAAAAATCCCCTTGGATTTTAACATTTTAGGGGAAAATTATCTTCAGCAGAAAACTCAGTAATAAAATTAAGCTAGCTCTCCCTTCTTCTGATTACCTGCTTTAAGTACTAAAAGTTTTCTTATACATTTTGATGTGGGCATCCTATATATTTGCAGTGCCTGCTTAAACATTGTAAGGATGTCTTAAACCACCACATCAGACACAACTTAAATTTCCCTTGTCATTAAAGTATTAAGGATTCTTAGATAGCTCTGAAAATATTTGACAAGATGATGGTTTAGATTCTAATGTTCTCCCCTTATTCCTAGCTAATTAAAAACATGCATAGAAAATATTATTCATAGTAGCTTGGAATTTACAGGAGCAGTACAATTACTTCCAACAAAAATGTACAAGGAAAGCAACTCTCACAGTCTTGACCTGAGATATCCTGCAGATTTGTAATGAAGATTGTAGCTACCAAAAGGATTATGAACTCTTACATGATAATCCATACTTGAAATCTATTTGATTACAGCCCAACAAGTGATTTGTAATGAATCAATCCAATGGTGCTTTTCTGATTCGCCTGTTGGTTTGGAATGGGACTTTAGGGGTTTGCATGCTTGCTGGTTTTTCCAATAGATATCTGGATATGTGTCAAAGGTATTTTACTTCAGTATGAATATGTGATGACTGACTTCAAACTAGTTTTCTTCTACCATCCTGTTCCACTGCTTAGGAGTGTCTTTTTCAACAGTTTTTCTATCAGCAAAATAATTTGCTAGAATTAATTACACAACCAAGTATTATGTATGACAGGCAGAGCAATATCAAGGTACATGTAAAGAACACTATTATAAATGAAAAGAATGTTAAAGCAATAAAAATAAGTAGTATGATTTAATACACATCAAATGTCTGATGTGTCTGATATTTTTTTCTAGACAATGGGGAGACACAATTTTTTAAAATAAGAAAGTGATTCTCTAATTTTTTTTCTAACTGTTATGACAAATCTGGTTTTTAAACTTGTAATACCATCAATTCACAACAGTAGAGTTTGTCAAATGTTAAAAATATTTGCTTTAATTTACATTCTGAATTTGAATTTTTACCTTATTTGTATATTATGAACCCTGGCAAAATGAAAAAAAAAAGGGATTTATGACACCCTAAATGCATCTGTCCCTCTCTTTTGTTGCAAATTTTGAGTGATTGAATCCAAATTTTATAAATGCTACTTAAACTGTATTTGCCCATGTCACACATAGTCACTGCTTTAGCAGGAAAAATACATGCCCTTTCTACAAGGCAGAGGATCCTCAAAGCTCCAGCATTAGCAGGCATCGTTAGGACACTGCTGGGTACAGCTGAATGAGCTTTGCCTCTGTTATGTCATCTGTATTCAAGCCATTAAAAATAACATTGTGAGCTGTTATGTAGTTGTCATATCAGGAAGAAGTCTTATTCTGATTTAATTAAATTTTTCTGGCAACCGATAAAGATAGGGAGTGGAAATAATTAAGCCCATATAGGTTATTCTTTTCATTATTCAAGGAGAAAATCTCTAAAGTTTTATCCTTCACTGAGCTTTTTTAGGAAACTGTTTTCTCAGGTCCTTGCCTTTTATTAATGTGTTGATTCATTTTAGCAGGACTGATACCCCTAGTGAGTCATAATTCATTTCTGTTGAATCCCCAACATACAGAAGCTGTTTCAGAGAATTCTTACCAAGTAGTTACAGATTAACTATCATCTGAAATCAGTGTGATGTATTTAAAGTTGAAGACAGCTGCAATGCACAAATTTTGATTAAATGGCTTGGCCACTGTCCAGACAGATAAACCTCTGGAAGGTTTTCCCCCAGAAGTGCTCTGAATAGGCTGCTCAAGAGTACTCAAGGCCAGATCTAAGAACTTGGAAACCCAGTACCCTATTTTAAGGCAGATGTAGCAAAAATGGAGACCAGAAAACTCTGTTAAGCATTTCTACACTGCACAGAGTGTTCAACACCTTTGCAAGGCATTCAGAGCAGCACAAGAGCAGCAAGATGGCTTCAATGAGCCCTGTACATATCAGCTTCCTACTGCCAGCTCAGTGGGAAATGATGAGTCTTAAATCCTAGCTTTATGCAGCTATAAGAAAAAATTGGATTGCCCCCTCTTGGGATTCACTTCCTCCACCCATTGGAACAAGAAAGAAAATTCAGTTGCCAAACACTCATGAAGGTAGAGGCTCAGATATTTCCTCTTTATTACAAGCTTATTGTTAGACCACAATAATGAAATTGGAACACAGGTTGGTTTTGGCTTTTTTTTTCGTCTCTGCATATTGGTATTTATGCTCATTTTCTTTACTTCCACGTCTCGTTATCTGAAAAAAGGCCAGTCTGTTCTTTGTTTGTTTAATTTTATACAGGAAATAATGCTGCTGCGCTTTAGAAAACTTGTAGCAAAGCTACAGGAAGAGGTGGAGGGTAAATTGTAAAACCAAGGCAGTTTCACTCAGGTGCTTGCTATCACACCTGCCTTCTCATGGGAACTACAGACTGTGCCTTTCAGATGATGCCTGGCCTCCAGCCAAGAGATGTCTCCAGGGGATTTTGCCATGATCTTATGTAATGGACTGGGTGACAGAGGACACCAGCTCTCCAGCTCTGGTTACAGGTTCTTTCAGAGGTTAATAGCATGCTGAATTTGGATAAGGTTTACACCAATGTGGAGTTCTACCATTGTACCCCACATGAGTAAGTCATTAGGAATTACCCATTGTCCTGTCTGTTGCACTGGATGTCCTAAGAACATGAACAGTGTCATCAGTACACAAAAATGCTACAGATTTTTGTCTCCTCCGATATTTCCACACCCAGTAGGTCCTGGTTGTTCCCTTGCACATCAATCCTAATATTCTAGTTACTATTTCCTAGAGTTCAAAGGATATATAGAAGGAAGGGAAACAGGGCCAGGCATGAAACGCAAGAGACCCATTTGTCTGCCCCACAATTGTTTGACAAAAAATGAAATTAAAAAAAAAAAATCAGTAACAGTGACCAGGTCCACAGCCTAGCAGTTAGTGCACTTCACTTTCCTGAATTTTGCTCTCAGGACTGCTGTAGTTTAAATTTAGGACAGAATAATGGACCAGTTGCTTGCACCTACTTGACATTGTGTGCACACAAAATGGACATGATTGATATTAATTTGTGAGTTTGGAAAAACAGGTAATATCATGTGAGTTGTCATTGCAAAACACCTGTCCCAGGACCAAAAGAAAAAGGTTCAGCATTATATAAAATGACAAGGACCTACATTTACTTGTATGCCAGCTAGACAGTGTGCACAGTCAGATTGCATTTCACTTTTGTTTCAGGACCCCTTCCAGACTACAACAGCCAGGAAGAGACCTGACCTCCTGTGGTATGCCTCACTGCTATATCATCCCAGAGCACCACTTCTATTTCATTTGTCTCCTCCTTGGGCACACAGAGTATTAACATACTTGTGCTAAATATATGAAAAGAAATATATTTTCACATCATAACCTTCCTGTAGATGAAAATGAGCATTCCTCATTCCTCTGTCAAACAAGCAGCTGAACATTCAGCTGAATGTTTCTTATTGCACCAAGAAAATACTTGGCTACTTTATAGTACCAAAAACTCTGTATCTTCGATTACCTGATTAACACAGAAGTTCTTGCTGCCTCTGTCCACCAGCAGTTTCTAAATTGAAACTATTAGCACAATACTCAACAACGCTGAGTAGAGCCATTAACAAAATAGTCTGTGAGATGCTATAACACTGAAGCCAAAAGGTGAATGCAGATGAATGATCACATTTTGTACTTTTGTACAGTTTTTCATATTCAATGGTATCAAAATATTTTATAAATTAATACATACAAGTAGGTATTCTCAGCTAAAAAAGGGAGTGTAACTGAAGGAACAACATCACATTTTGGCAAAGCTGTTGCTCTTTTGAGAAGTTCGGATGTGTCCTTTAAATTACTTTGCTTTGAAGCAGGAGTTGTAGAGCAATACTTGTAATTTTTCTGTTTACAAATCATTCATTCTTTAAAGATTATTTTATTAATATATGTATCCCCAAATATTTACAAGGTACTCCTTTTCACTGCATTTTATCTGATGGAATGCTTAATGTGAGCAGTGCCAATACAATATCTTGCAAAAATTAATCTTACTGTGCATTTGACTAATTATTTCCTACTGTAGCTCTCATTTTGAATAAAGGATTTCAACCTCTAAAACCATAGAATTATGAATAAGGAATAACACCCTTCTTGACAGCTTATGATTTATCTTTTAAATACCCTTGTTCCAAAATTTTTAGTAAACATCTTTATTTCTTAAAAGTGGGAATATTTAGCTTTTTAAGTTTATTTGAAAAATGTGCAATTGATTTATTTTCATTTGGAAGCATTTTTAAGGTATAATGGGTCGAAATATAAATATCTGGCTGACTTTCCCACATTTTCTGCTACAAATAAAATTAATTTAGGTAATTACTGCCACTGTAACATGAGTGCAATAATTGAGCAAGACTTTTCATTTACGTCAGTTATTCTGCACACAGAAATGTTATGAAGTATGTTTAGAGTAATATTTTACATGTACACATTTCCTCCACTTCTCCAAGCAACTAAGTAAGGGGTTTGATTACATCTTTCCCTACATATCCTCTTAATACTTAGGGCCATAATTTGGACCTTTATTCTCATGAAGTCACTGTTTGGGTTGGACTGAGAGTCAAAGCTTTGCCTCCTGGCCATCCTGGCTAGCAGCCCACCTGAAGATGAATCATCTCTGACTCTGGGATCTTCCCCCATTTCCCTGTGCCAGCAGTAGGGCAAAGGGATAATTTCCACTTGTACAAGTGGCTGCCCTGGAGTGCGTTCTCCTTCAAAATGGTGAAACAAATTTACCTCAGGCACTGTGTGCAGTCTTAAAATTATTCATTAGTACTCTCAGCTATGCTAGTCCAGCATTTTAGCTGCTAATCCAGGTTATGAGCTCTCCATTTTTTGACAGTGGCAAAAACTAAGAAGATAGCATTTGAGAGGCATCACTGCAGAAAAAACATTAGTCAGTACAAAGCTTAAATTAAGTTTCTTGTCATATACAAACTTGCTTTAATAAACTTTCAACTTGTCAAGATCACAGCTTCAAAACACTTTTAAGGTCCAGCACTTCAATGCAACTAATATTCTTCCTGACATTTGAAGTATTATGTAAGGAGTTTCAGGTGTAAAGTGCATTGTAGACAAAAGACTTTCTTGCCTCACAAAGAAACTCATAAAATGGTTGAATTGCCAGGAAAGTGACAGCCAGTAAGGGATAAGAATGCAAATGGATTTAGAGCTGTGGTAGCTCCTGAAGGACACAGGCACTAAGTGACAGTCTGGAAACATCTCTGGACTTATATTCTCCCCTCCAATAAATTCTCGTCCTTGATTGCACCCTACAGACCACCAGGCTAGCAGAGAGCACAAGGCATGAGCCAAGTTAAAAACTAAGCCAAGCTAGGAGGATAAAAGCTTATTTATTCTAGACCTGATCTACCCAGGCTGCCAGGTTTGTGTTTGGTGGGGAGGACAGCTGGCAAAGCAGGGTGGCTGACAGCAGCTCCCTTAGCTGGCCATATCACAAGCTGCAGGATTTCTAAAAGCCTGTAATAATTACAGTAGCACAAAATGCACCCAATATTCCCAAATAAGAAGTGAAATACAAACTACACTATGTTATCACCAGTATCCCTGCTTTTGTCACAGACATTAAACCCTATCTGACCCCACTTTAACATGCATCTTCTGACAATAAGATCATGCTAACCATAAGGTCATGCAGTTGCATTAACTTAGAAATTTACACAGACTACCAGCCCAGGACCAAAGACAATCTAACCTGCACATTACTGGGAAATGCTGGTGCAGTAAATTAGCCTTCACCCAAACCCCAGCTCCCACTCAAAGTTCCTCTGTGAGAGAACACCAGAAATTCTCAGTCATTGCACAGTCTTTTCTGGTTCTTCTCAAAACTTCATCCTGCTTCGTCATGGACATTTTAGTCCAATATTTGAGCCACTAAATTCAAAGAAAAAAGAGTAAAGAACTTAATTCCATTTACATATTCCAGTTCTAAACATAAAATTTTCTAATAAAGGAACTAAAATAAAGGCTACTGCATGTGACACTGTTCTAGTGGAGAACAACCTTCCTCACCCCATCAGCATCACTTTGCAATTGCAATGGCTGAGTGGTGTGACTAAGGGGTGCTGGAGAACAACTAGCTTTTCAAGATTACACAAATACCTGTTAGATCTCTCCACAGGAACCTGTTAACTTCCTTCTCAGGGGGAGGCAGAAGACTAGGCCCCAAAATCATATTGTTAAAATCAAGCAGTGAAAAATACCTATTTTTACTCAGGCACATAACAGCAAATTCAAATATAACTGAGCTTCACAGCTAGAGAACAACTGCTCCATTTTGCAGTAATATACTTCCTCCCCTCTCAACAAATTTCAGAAGATTTAGTTAAGTCAAAAAAAAAAAGAAACAAATAAACTGTTGCCTTAAAAGTAAGACCACCCACAAAGTGGGATACTACGGAGAGGGAACAAACGAAAACAGAACAGTTTCAAACTGAGGCCCCAGAATTAGTTTAAATGGCACCTCAGGATCAGATGGAAGGCAGAATGCTAAAGTGTTATAAATACATGTGTCAAGACATATGTGACCAAGGTACACATCTGTGATATGTTGTAATCATTCTGGAATATGTTGCCACTCTAAAGTAATTATTGTATACACAGTGGGTAGGAAAAAAATCACTGAAAGTGAAGCTCAGACTTCTGAATCATGAAACATCATGATTATCTGTTCTTCTTAGATGGTGAACAACTGTTGTAAAGATATAAAAGTCAATTTAAGATGCAGGTGTTCAGGCACTGCTCTTGAGCAGTTTTAACAGACTTTCAAGTAGGCTTTTCCCACTCGCAGAATGGCGATCATACCATGCTAGGCATGTCAGCTGTGCAGGCTTCTGGCTAATTCCACTGCTGTTAAGAGAAAAAAGTAATTTAGAAAAGCATGACGTGTTTCTGTCAACCTGAATGGAACTGCCTGTTCATTGTGTTGTTGCCCAGTGCTTTTGACAGTGAAGACTTGAAAAAGCAAGTGAACGGTTCTTTGTGTGCTTGCTCAGGCTAAAAGGAGTTCCGCTTCATGTCCCTGTCTAGGAAGGACATAACTGTTTTTTGGTGATTTTCCTTGCTTTCTCTCTTCTTCTGTCCCTCATATTACAGAGATTAAAACAGCATATTTGACAAATACCATATGTTCCTGTATGGTAATCTCCATTACTACCCTTTACTCCTGTGTAACTTTGTTAGACTAATGAAATGCATTTCACAGGGCAAAGTAGAAAGACATTGATATAATAGAGTCTTCTTCTGATAGTGTTCCTTAATTTGCTTCTTTCTCTATCTTGTAATATCCATTCCTCTGTCTTAGATATCCATTTTCCACACTTGTTTTATTTTCCAGCAACCCTTGAGACTATCACATTAATGTGCATAATTGGACTGTGATCCTTTATGTTCGCAATTCAGTGTGCATTCTTCAAGTTTCTTGTGCTCTGGTTTTGGCAAAGGCCTGTAACTGATTTTTTTTTAAAAATCTAATTTTCAGAAGTTGCTTGCATGTGGTTTATGGCTAATGTTGTGTTTTAATGGTAGGTAGGAATTCAGGTCTTTTGATTGTTGGCTGCAAAATTACTTTGGGAGGGCAGCGACAATGAATTATTTCTGTAATTTCTTGAAAAGATCAGTGCTTCAAAACCAAGTGATGGCAGAATCATACCAGTGTTCTGTTTTGACCTCTGCCAATATTGAAGTTTACTCTTCTAATGTGACAGGAGAGAATTTTATCAATCCGCATTAGAAATAAACACATGTATGAGGACTGCAACATATTGAACAGTAAGGTATTTTTTTATGTTAATAACTCCTGAGTAGATACTGTTAGCTCATTCTGTTTGAATCTGATAAAACTCCCTGCATTGAGTGACAGGATGTTCTAAAATTGGTTTGAAGAAATGTAGGCAGGTTTCTGCAAATCCTCTGGTGTTCTGTCTCTATATAGACTATTTCCAGTGTTGTTTCTTTCAATGTTTTTAGTGCTGTACCATGATATTCAACAAAGTTATTAAGTAAAAAGATAACAAAACTAGTATTAACCTCAGAGACCACACAAGAATAGAATTAAATCAAACAAGTCAATGACACTGATTATTTCCCATTGGTTTACCTCAGGATCAAAGGTAATGAAATGGTGATTTGAGCAGGATAAAATGAACCTGTGTGTGTAACATACTGCAAGAGCAAAAAGCTTACGCTACTTTTATAAACACTGCACCCAATGCATCTAAAGTACATCCTCAGACCTATATCTAAGGATAAGTTGATATAGTTTTGTTACGAGATCTCTGAAATTTGGTCGTGCATGTGACAAAGGTCATTTAGAATCTCTTTTAATCTTGTTTGTTTGCATATAAAATAGCTTTGTTCCAGTCAAATTGCTGGTAAGTTTTACTGACAAAGGAGGCAATATTTGTGAATACTTTTTGAGGTACTGTTGGGCAAATGATACATCTAATTCATCTTGTTTGAACTTTTGGTTTTTGTGGTGGTGCATGTCCTCCTCAGAAAATAGTGTTTACAACAGTTTTGACTGTATATGTAGAGTGATTTGATTAATATATAAAAAACCTCCAAAATCTCCATGGATTACATTTTGCATGTATGTAATTTTCCCCATATACCTAGGTAGGAATATTTCTTTAGGAACTTTTTTCAGATGCTGGTGCAAAAGAAACTGTACTTTAAAGCAAATGAAAAAGTATCTGTAAGGATCTGGAGACAGAATGGTAAAATTTTCATAGTTTGGGTTTTTTTTGGTTTTTTTTTTTTTTTTTTTTTTTTTTTTGTTTGTTTGGTTTTTTTTATTTGAGGATTGTTTCTTATAAAATTAAAAGGGAACTTGACATAAACAGAGTGCCAGCTTATTCCTTGCTTGGGACCCTGCTTTAACAATATCTATTATCCCAGTAAGCTTTGCAGGATACTTGAAGCTGTCATGGGACATATACAGGTGTTTTCTGACACTTGGCACTCCATGTCAAACTGTTCTAAGTGCAGAGCGTTAGGTGAACAGATTACACACCTCCAAGAAGACAGGTGCAGTGACAGAAGATGCACTTTTTCTGGATAAGTATTCTTCCTTGGAGTCCTGCTACCTTTGATCTTTGAAACACGTAGTATGTTCCTTTTTTCAGATACTCAGTTATAAGCTTTACAGATGTTTGTATTTAATGTCCAAGAGCTTTCTGACATAGTGACACCTTACCTCCTCACATCTGTGCCAACAGAGCTTTTTCTTCAAGAAGCACCCCTCTAGACGTGGTCAGTTTCCTGTGAAGCTGCTGGGACCTGCAGCTGTTTCTCACAGTCATGGTCCACGCTGTGCCACTAATTATTGTCAATATAAACCCCACTTCTTTCCCAAGCCCATGAAGAAATTTTTGTTGTATTATATGGAGTCTTCGAGATATTTTTGTCCACAAAGCCTCTCCAATTCCACTGGTTCCTCATAAAGATACTGAAGTCACCATTCTAGACTAATTAATCTTTGCCTGGTCTAGATATTAACAAATAATTCTCTTGCACACAGGTGAGTCTGGAGGAATTTCTTTCCTTCCGAACACTCTGAATAAAAGACATTAATTTACCATGTGCCTTTGAGTACTGATTCTTTTTTATGACCCAGTAGATTTCATTTTGCTTTTATCTGTACTGGTTTGGGATTTTTTATGTGTTCTAGAGCCTTCATTACCATCAATTGCTTTCCCATGCTTGAACAACCAATGTGCTTCACTTAAAATTTGTTCATGTACCTTCCACTGTTCTTTGCTGGTAGAAATCAATCATGCTGAAGAAGTATAGTCAGAGTAATTTCCTTTGGAGAGCTTATGCCCTACAGCATAATCTCATCAACTGGATTGTTTCTACACCACCATTGTTAGCTCTCATCATTGCAAGGTTAACCATCAAATCCTGCAAATCCTGCTTAATATCTAAGACCCTTTACTACTGAATTCCCAGAAATAACATTTTTTTTTTCTTTTTTGTGGGGAAGGGTGGATACACTGTGCTCAGAGATACCAACAAATGGGTCTTTGTGCTATGTATGGCTACATGGTTGTAAAAGACATCCTCATCATACAAGTTTGATGCACCAGACCCTACCTGAGTTTGATCTAAGTTATAGCTAAACAGTCTCAACATCTCAATGTCATCCAAACAGCATTTATAACTGGATTTATCAGTAATTCCACCTGCAATGGATATATATATATATATATATTTTTTTTTTTCCTGGACAAAAATTGATTTCTTTACTGTCTAAAATTCGCACTGCATGTGCTCCCAGGATATGATGCAGCTGCAGTGACTAACATACACTGTGTATAGACAAAGCATGACTGACTTTACATCTTTCTGTTCACTGCCGTCATTAGATGACATGGATTAAAATAAAAGAATCTATAGCAATCCGATATAATCCGTTGCCCTCAGCATAAATAATATAGCCTGTTCAGATGAACAAACAAAACTCTTGTTTTGTCACAGAAGCATAAACTGCTCGTGTCACGACTGGTATTTTATTGCCCTACCAATTACAGTGAAATAGCAGTTCCTCCTTTGAAATTACTCACCTGGGGGTGGGTTTGTAGATTTCAAATCAAGCTGCAGTAAATAAGAAATCCTCAGAAGAAAAGAAGGCTTCCTTACAAAGAGGTTTGTCTCCCACTAGCTTCCCAGGTGCTAAAAAACAGCTTAAGACAAAGATGCTAACTACCCAAACACTAACTGAAAACGAGTTTTCAGAGAAAAAAAATTGATTTTGTGGAGTACAGATAAGAGTAATGTAAAGTAATAATGATTACCTAACAAGGCAATAAGCTTTTATGCTTTCTCTTAAATAAAGGATCACAATGCACTTTGTGACTTACCTCTTCACCTCTCCTAAAAGTAATTAAAATGAGAAGCTGATGCAAGTAGGCTCTACATATGATACCCAGAGTGTGCCTGGTGGGCATCCCAATCATGTTCTAAGTCACCACTGAGTAGCAATAGATTCAGTAATCTCAAAGTAAGAAAAATGCTTCTGCTCTTCTGTTAAACTCAGGAAAATTAAACAAGAGGTTGAATGCAAACTGCTGGCTTCAATGAAAGCATTGATGGTTCCTGTATCTTTCAAAGATGTTACATCATGAATCAATATAACTTCCCCCTGAAGTAATACCTGTCACTTCAGAGCACTGGTACCTTCCTCTATTATATTCCCTGCCTGTGGCACTCAGAGGTGTGCTGGCCATAGGACTGAAGCACCTTAAGTCAAGTAACTAGATTCAGGTTAGTACAACTGTCTGGATTTTGATGACCCATTAAATGCACAACAGTAGATTATCTGATTGCCTCTGTTAGCTGTAGACATTGTTGAAAATCTTGTATGTCCCCTGTCCGTGTAATTGTTTGCTTGTAGAGAAGGTCTCAGGAGAGAGGGGCAAGAATTTTATGCTGGGTTACAGATTTTGCAAAATTAACATAATCAAAATTATTCCTTTCTTTGGTAAATTTCTCCATGGCATTTATTTAAGGACTGTTTCATGCTCTAATTTTAATTTTTCCAGTGGTTTTTCCAGTGGTTTGAATTTATAGACAGTAACTTGTCCAATAAAGGTCAGAGCATGGACTTGAGATTTTTTTTTTTTTTTTTTTTGCTAGTAAGCATCTGATCTGTGATGTAATGCAAGAATGAAAAATACAATTTTCCCTTGGTCAAATAATTCTCTGAGAAAAAATGAATTTCACAAAAAAGTATATGAACCTCTGAAAGTAGCATAACTTCAAGTCATACTCTGAGCTTGCTTTAGAGAGTGTGTTGAAGAAGTGGTTAAAGAAGTAAGGATGAAGGCAAAGCATACAGATGTACTAGAATTGCTGGTATATTTGGAAAAAAAAATAGTATATTCTTGTGGCTCGTTTGGGCACACATGAGGGTTTTGGGAGCAAGTCTGTAATGTCTTTTGCCAAATGCAAAAGAATTTTCCATGCTGTAATTTCTGAAGACCAGTAAGTTCTTTACCAGCTTCTTCAGAACATGTGCTTAAGTCTGACAATAGCAGAAACTGTGTATATGTTCACTTGATTACAATGAGATTTCTTTTTATATCATTACAATCATTGTAATCAAAATTAGAGCTATTTTAAAAGCACACTCAGCCAAATAACTAGTTATAATTTAGTTCAAGTGCATGCATAGATGTTCAGATTCTGCTCCCTCTATCTTAACACAGTTCCTGATGTTAAAGCCTTGAAAAGCCCTTTTCTTCTGAAGAATTCCTAGATGGTGAACACTGGGATTGAGTGCACCATCAGCAAGTTTGCAGCTGACGCCGAACTGCGTGATGTGCTTGACATGCTGGAGGGGTGGGGTGTTATTCAGAGGGACCTGGACAAGCTTGAGAGGTGGATCCATGTAAAAGTTCAACAAAGCCAAGTGCAAGGTCCTGCACCTGAATAAGGGCCAGGTATCAGTACAGTTACCAAGGGATTGAGAGAAGCCCAGCTGAGAAAGACTTGAGGGTCCTGGCAGGTAAAAAGCTGAATGTGAGCTCTATCCTGATCAGCATCAAAAGCAGGGCGGCCAGCAGATCGAGGGAGGTGATTCTCTCCCTCCACTCTTGTGAGACCCCACCTGGAGCTCTGCATTCAGCTCTGAAGGACATGGATGTATTGAAGCAGATACAGAAGGTAGGCACAAAAAAGGTTAAAGGACTGGAGCACCTCTCCTATGAAGACAGGCTGAGAGAGTTGATGCTGTTCAGACAGAGCAGAAGAGGAGGCTCTGGGGAGACTTCATTAAGGCATTTCAATACTTTGAGGGGTTTAGAAGAAAGATGGGGACCGATTTTTTAATAGGACCTGTTCAAATAGAACAAGTTTTAAACTTAAAGAGGGTAGATTCAGACCAGATGCAAGGAAAATCTTTTTTACAGTGAGGGTGGTGAGACACTGGTACAGGCTGCCCAAAGACCTGACAGGTGCCCCATCACTGGAAACATTCACGGTCAGGTTGGACAGGGTTCTGAACAACCTGATCTAGCTGAAAATGTCCCTGTTCATTGCAGAGGGGGTGGACCAGGTGACCTTTCAACCCAATCTATTCAATGATTCTGTGGATTCCACTTGAGTCCACTTGCACCTTTTAGATGAAGCTGGATGAAGCTGTATATAGCTGTGTGTAGCTGATGTTGTTGACTTCAAATTCTGACACTAGTTAGCAATAAAACAGGAAAAAGTTTCAATAGATTGTATTAGTCAAACATTTCTCAAAGCCAGTTCTTTATTTCTATGCTTCATTTCAGGAAGTATTTCAAAATATTCCACTCTTGTTTTTGCACAGTTGATATTCAGTGGTAAACGATTGCCTTTGCACACTACCTCCTTTGCCATGTTCAGGTGGCAATACAAGGATTTCTAAAACAAATTATGGATTAGTGATGTCTCTTGAATGCTACTTAAAATGCAATGACCATGAAACAGATACTTAGTCAGACTGCATCTGGAATGTTTTTTTGTGTTTTGGACATTTTGAGTAACATTAGCAGAGAAGAAATTTAAGAAAGAACAGTTATCGATGATTACCCATCAGAAGAAATCAAATTAAAGGATAAAAAAGGGTTTTTTAGCTTGCCCAAATTAAGCTGTGAAGAAATGTGCTTGAAAACCCTAGTAGTGCTATTTGTCCCTTCTAAACTTTTCCAATATATGACTCCCCTTCATTCTGGGAGTTCAGGGAGGATTCCCACAATCAGGGATACAGTCTTGAGGAATCCTGAAAGGAAAGGTTTTACCCAACTCTGAACTGTGAGACTGTATTAGGAAAGAGAATGAAGCTCTGAGAAAGGTGTTGAAGAAAAGACTCTCCAGAAAGTTCAGGGTGGCCCATGGGAACAGGATGGAGGGCATGGAAAGAGTAAGGTTGCTTTACAGCTCAGAAGCAAGTGGATTTCTGTGTCTGCACAGGACTCCTGGCCAGGAGGGGAGGGTTGCCATGCTAAGGCCTTCTCTTGAGATAAGTAGAGGTTATTGATACAGCTTAACAAGTCAGAAGGATAACGTGTCCCACCACCATGTCTGTTCAGATGGGAGTGGAGAGCTCTGAAAAATCCTCTGGAAGGCCTGGGTCTCACCTGGGGATAAAAACATCTCAGAAGGAAGAAAAGGCTCTCAGAACAGGCATTTGAGTTAATGCCTATAGCAGAGAATTTCATTACTGTATACTTGTTCTTCTGCCTCTGAAGAAGTGTCATTTTTGTATCTGGGCAGCTGATGGTTCACCTTGAATCAGACTCTCACAGCAGCCATGAGAATAATCATGGATCACAAGAGGCTGAAGGACAAAGAGGCAGGTGCCTCAATCTGACAGAATGCAGCGTGCTTCTAAACCAGAATCTTCAAATTGTTAAAGGTCTACATTCCAAACAAAAAGCAAATGCTTAGGTTTTACTGGTGTTGAACTAAAGATAACAGTGAGGAAGAACTTTTTGCAGTGCAAGGAAAAAACATCTTAATATTGATAATGGAATGTAAAATACTGCCAAAGTAATTGATGCATATTGCATCAAATGATTCACTAAAATAACACTAGACAAAACACTGAAAATATGTCTGCATTTATGGGGAGATTAAATTAATGATCCGACATCAAGAATTTCCCTAACAAGTTCTTATTGACATAAACTGCTGAGAACTCTGTATGCATCTTTGAAAATCATCTAAAATATCCTGTGCCTAACTAAAGTAACGGGCTCAATGCATCTCATCTGCAGCATTTGAAGTGGATTTAGTGGGACTTCTGGGATTATCTCCCATCTGAAAAGCTTGCTGTGCCATTACAAAAACCATGAGAAATTAGCATGAATCTTCATTACTTGATCCAAGTTTTTAAGCTTTGATTCCTAAACACATGATTTCACTCAAAATATAGCATGATTCAAAATGCGTTGGTACTGTGATGTTTTCACCACTAGTACTAACTTAGTGATTATTTTTTAATCTGTATTTGTAAATATTTAGGATTCTAAAATAAGGTTCAGATGACTATAGAGTTTCTGTGGCTGTTCAAAGGAATCAAAGGACCAGTATAATTCCTTGAACTGTGTGTAGTATTGCAGTGACATCTAAGCCAGAGCCAAAATTGAGGTCAAATGCTGAAAAGAAAGATTTATGACTTAATAATTAAGAAATGTCGGAATCATGCTTCAAGAAGGATTAAGTATAAAAATATAATTAAAACTGTTTTAATGTATGTCAGTCAGTAAAACAATATGAAATAAAATTTCAGGGAAAAAAAGCTAGGCATACCTCACTGCCACCCACAAACAGAATGAAAGAAGATAATCAAAATATATAATTAGTAGCAAGAGAGGTACACTCATTACTTTCTTGAAATCTAAAATGAAATCCTGATTAAGAATTATAATTACTGCTTTTCAAACAGTGATCTGCAAATCCTATTTATTTTATGCAAAAAATATTCTGCTTGGTGTTAACTCTTCAGTTTGCTCTGGATTCATTAACTTCTTTCTGTCTGGAAAATAACTCATAGTTAAAGATGCCATAATTTTTTTTTCAATCCTTTCCCATGTCAGTGTTTTCTAGATTTTGCCACAGGGATGTTAGGAATTTGAGAAAGGAAGAATTGGAAACATGGCCTTTGTCTAACTAGTGTTTAGCAGATAAAATAATTCCTAAACTTTTTAAAAGCTCCTGGTTTATGCCTTAGATTTTCCTTTAGCTCCTTGGAAATTACAATTTGAGTGGCCACTGAAGAACTTTTTGACAATGAAGGAGGTGAAACATTGTCACAGGTTGCCCAAAGAGGCAGTAAAAATCCCATCTCTGGTAACATTCAAGGTCAGGTTAAAAGGGGCTCTGAACAACATGATCTAGCTGAAGGTGTCCCTGTTCGTTGCAGAGGGGTTGAACAGGATGATCTTTAAAGCTCCCATTCAACACAACTTATTCCATGATTCGATGATAAAGAAAAATTCCATTGAGACTGGTTTTAGTGGCCTCAAAAAACTTTACCACTTGTAAAAGAATATAAAAAACATTTAGGCACTGTGAGTTCATTGGGGGCAGGGGCGGGTGAGGCTGGTGAATCACAAAGTTCTGTCCAGGTAACAGTTCACTGGGAAGGTCTGGGAATACTATAAAATTCTCGTTTGGTGTGTTACTCAATTTCTGCAAATGATTTGGTGTAGGGTCTGACAAGCCCCTGTCCTGGCAGGAAGCCCTTGTTTAGATAAAGGGAACTGCAGCATCTCCAGACGTGGGGTCTGACAGGCCCCTGCCCTGGCAGGGAGGCCTGGAGATAAGGAGGTTGCACAATCTCCCTGCAGGCCCCGCTTGGGGAAACGCCGAGCCTTTTAGGTTACGGTGAGAAAAGACAGACCCGTGATCCTCTAGGAAACTATATGTAAAATACCCTAATACCCATTGGTTTCTCACCCTTGCACACCCACCTCTGTACCCCCATGAAAGAGACCCCTCTACCCTGAGTCGGCAGAGGATCCGTCTCTGGTCCCCCCTTCGTGGAAGATGCAAGAATAAAGCTGCTTCTGCGGAACCACCAGCAGGACCTCTCCTCTCTCTGTCCGGGCCTGGCCGTGGGGGTTTGCCTTGCAGAGCAGAGCTGAAATCACTGCTGAATCACTTAGAGCTGATGGCTGCTGAGCCAGGCATCTCTGCAGGCACCCCCAGCCAACGGCTGAGAGAAGCCCCCTGGGAGACGGTTCCTCACGGGATCACCTCTCTGGGTCCGCTACGGCTTCTTGGGTCTGAGCCTCAGACCCCGACCAGCCCGGGCCGGGAGAACCCCCCAAGCATTAACAACTTTAATTTGGCAGTTTGTAAAACATTTTTTATGGCTGAGAATGTTTTTTGGTTTTTTTTTTCCCTGACATTTTACTTTTTCTAAGCATTGTTTTTTCTCAGTTTTTTTTTTTTTTTACTGCTGCCTTCAGTGGTTGCAAATTCTATTTAATTCAGAGGAAATATTCATTAAAGCAACTCAAGTTTTAACCATATGAATAAAATCTGGTAGGATGATTCAAGTGCTAATGTAAAAGGGGAGTGATGAGGATGATCTATATTTTGAAGGGACAATCATCTGTCCTTCAAAAGTTATGGCTGTTCTAGTATTGGCTTTATTTTTTTTAAAGATTAGGTTTTATGTTCACTGAACACATCATATGTTTGAAATTCATCTCTGTAGAATAATTTCTTATACATCATGTCTACACAGCTTGGTCCTGAGTTTGTAAGTGTTTAATGACTTTGGGATGATCTCTATTCAGTAGCAAGTAAGCTACAAATGGGTGATGAATCAAAAAGGGACAATGTGTTTAGAACAAGTATGAAAGAAGATTTGTAATGCTTTGAAAAAAATAGGTGTAATATTCAGGGGAGTTTCCACAAACTGAAAAAAGTTCCAAATGTTGTCACTAATCTTAATGTAAATAAGATTTCCTCTCTGAGACTGAATTACTTTTTAATCTCTTTGAGCCAGTAAATAATGTAGAACAAATTGGCCTTTGGTGAACTAAAATTCCCTCTTTCTAACTGCACATTTCTTGTCAGGCAAAAATAAAAGAAAAATATGACTGTCAAACTCCTCTAAAACTGCAGTGAGATATCTGCACTTCTGGAATACATCACACTGCAACACGTCACCTCGAACCAGACCTTGAAACAATGCACCAGAACCAAACCTCCTTACCTTAAGGTCTCTTGTCAGTCACTTGCAGCTGCAGATAATCTAATAATACTTTTAAAGACATCCTTCTATTAACTACTCAGCAACCTTTTTTCAGTATCACTGAAGTCAGTTTCCCCAATCACAATTTTATTTAGGCAAAGATTGAGATTTCTTCAAGCCTTCTATACTTTTACACAGCCAGCAAGGGCTTGACAGTTAAAATATTACACATATTGTTAGTGCTGGCTCTGCAGGTTGTTTTGTCTTGCCTATTATATAGACAAACAACTTTTCATGCAGGAAATTGTGAATGTATTATTTTCCTTTCTCTTACTTTATGGTCAGGAGAATATTATGAATACACGCAGTCAGACACACAATAAAGTAATTGAAGGTCAGGTGGGATATGTTTCTTGTATCCAGGATGAAATTTTCCTTTTTTTACTGTTGGTGTCATGCTCACAACAATAAGCAGCTTTAAAAATTGACAGATTTATCATCTTGACATGCAATTTTCTGGGTAACTTTTCCAAAGCTGTGGTTAAACCATGAAGCTACTTGTATTTGGAAAAATAAACTGATTATGATGATGTACAGATGTTTTTACTATATTCAAATTTTTTTCCTGAGTTCTAACCTTGTCCTGTTATATTGAAGATATTAAATTCCTGGGGCTGATAATTAAGCTCAGTTCCTAAGAACTGGAGAAAAAAGTCATTATGCTATATTGATGATGTTGAAAATACTGAGATTTAGGCAATCTTTGGAGCAAAGTCTTGGAACCTTAGTGCATGGAATGCTTTCTCTAGACAAAAATTATTCTTTTAGAAGTTGGTAACATATTGCACATGGAAACAAGTGTAGCATTATAAAAGTAAGGGCTGTGTGGTTAATAGGAGAAAGGTGTAAAATGGGGAACTGTCTAATTACAACCATGAAAATCCAAGCAATCAGGTTTAAAAATCAGTGGTGAAATGTGACATATATATGATTTGCCTTATAAATTATTAAAATTGAGTAATTAGTTTGAAACAGCTCTACAAGGAATTTTACTTTTCAGAAAGACTCTAATTTCAGAAGAGATTAAACTGATTGTGTATAGTCCAGTGTATTAAAGTCAGCACAGAGCAATTGTGACAAGTTTGAAACTCCTCTCAGGTCTCTCTACTCCATCCCTGGAAGAGTTCCAAAACCAAGGGAACATGGCATTTCACAATATATTTTAGTGGGCATGGTGATATTATCTCAAAAATTGGACCTGATGATCTTGAAACTCTTTTCCAGCCTTACCGATTCCATGATTTTATGGTGTGTTCAAGGCTGGATTGAATGGGGATTTCAGCAACTGGGTCTAGTCCCTGGTAAGGGGGTTGGAACAAGATAATCTTGAAGGTCCCTTTCAACCCAAACAATTCTAAGGTTATAAAGGGCAAACTGGTATGGACCAGTATGGACCACCAAAATAAGTTAATTGACCATTGGGGATGTTAGATGAAGCAGCTTCATATTAGGCTGGGTAATTTTCAGTGATGCTTCAGGAAATGTTTTTTGTTCTGTGTCATTCTTTTTCTTGGGGATTGGAGTGGGTGAAGAAGTTCTGTGAACTGAACTAAGCTCCTGATGAAAGAGGAAAACTGTTTTAATTTCTCACAATTACAAGAAGGCAAAGAAGACAATTCAAACTTAACAAGGGTGTTGCAGTTCCCTAAATCCAAACCATTGTGAGTTTGTACAAGGGCAGACTCCGAGTGCAGCCATCCATTTCTCCTCTTCATCTCTTTCTCAAGGACAGAAGGTAAGGAAGGAGGATCCTGTTTATCACTAAAAGTTATGGTGAAATTTAGAATGTGTTATTCTTGCAAGTGATGCAAAGCCTGCATTATTCTTATGCCGGAGAGTCCTAGCTTTCAAATAAATGGTGGGTGAGAGGTAACACCATCTTTCAATCTCTCAGGTTATGTCTTCAACTGGGCTTGAAATAAATTGCTCTGTGGATGAGCAAAGGACTTAATTCTCCTGGGCTACCAACCTAGAACTCTTCTCAAGTACAAAAGTCAAATATAAAACAAAGAAATCAAACAGCTGTAAGACCTGATAAAGTGCTAGCTGAAATAGGAGACCCAGAGGACTACAAGTATTATATAGCAAGCAAAGTATCATTCTCATATGAGTAGTGCATCATGTCAACTGTATTACTGCCAAGATAGGAAAAAGAAAGCAGGTACACTTTGAAAAGAATAAAACTTTGAAAATAATATAACTTTGAAAAGAGTAAAACAAAAAAAATATCCTAACCTGAAAACCAATCTCCTTTTTGTTGCTGAAGGTACAGAAGTTTTGATAAAAACATCAAGCTTTAAAATAAGCTGATGTAAGGTCAGAAGTATTTACAAGCCTAGGTAACTTCCTGTATCTGTACCTGTGCAAAGTAGATGTGGCTGTGAAACAAGCCAGAGAAAATTCCAGCTATCCAGAAAATTACCAAATTGTCTTTCTGCAAATTATCAGTGGTAGTACAGGAAGAATAAAATCCTTCCACTGAGTGAGCAGTTCGAGTTAGGGAGTGTAGTGAGGCAGGTTTGGTATTAAATAGCCTACTTTACTAACATGAAGCTCATTGTCTAACCCATTGCAGTTCTTTTCAGTTCAGCCTGCAAAGGCTGTAGAGCATTCTAGCATTTGGCAGACAGTGGACCTTCACCTTTTGCCTTCTATTTCTGATTCATCAGAACACCGGTAAGGTTGTAGCTTACTGTAGACTGTAATTAATCTGTTAACCTTCAGAAACAAAGCAGAAATGATCTAAGGCTGATGTGTCTGTAAAAGTGTATAAGCAGCTTAAATTTAGAATCCAAGGTTAATGTCCAGCAAACTGATGAAATAAACTGGCTATCCTTGAAAAGTAATTCACTTAAGGGATATTAAGCCCCCAATCCCATCAACATCTGCTTTATTCAAATCTGATAAGAAGGTTGGAATGTTCACTTCACTTAGTACAATAAAGACTAATCCTGCAGTGGTTTATAATGTGAATAATTTAAAAACCTGACCTTTTGGTATTGCAGCATTGTAGTCAAAAGGAATTTACACTGACAGTGGATTCTCTCCTAAATGGTCCAAAAGCATTGCAAAGAGCAAAAACATGAAATGGCTTACCTGAATGCCATTTAGATCTTTATCTTTCCATTTCCATCTTTCACTAAACCATGCTGAAATTTTCTTGAAGCTTGGGTAACTATAGTTTGATTGTTGTTGCTTTTTGTCCTTAGTAGGCACTATTTACCCTTGCTGTCAGTGTGACCAGATTCTTTAATCCTGAAAACAACAGAAACAGTTCAACCCCATAAATATAAAAATATGAGCTTTTGTTAAACTCTTTAGGGAACCTACTTTAGGCAACTAAGTTTAAACATAGGGGTTTTTTTTGTTTGTTTGTTTGTTTCCTTTAAGGTCTAATTCGGATATCAGTTGTTTGTTGAAATTGTACTGGCTTCATATCTCTCAAATTAGATCAGAATGAGACCAATTAGCTTTGGAAAAGGAAAGTTTTATTTCCTTGTACACAGGGTCCAAATACACTGTGGTACCAACATAAATGAGAAACAATTGAATTTTAAAATGAGGACTGAAATGACTTAATAGTGGTGTAGGTAAAGTCTAATACCAAAATTTTTCACCTATTAGAAATATCTTAAGCAACAGATTTGCATTATGTTATTTTATTCCTTTGGAATTATGCTAATATGACTACAGCAGCATTCAGAAGGCTACAGTAGCACTTACCTAGTTCAGGAAAATTTTATAAGGGGACAAAGAAACAGTAACTAGGTACCTTACCTATTTCAAGGATTCTTTTCTATTATTCTATTTTTTTTTTTCAAGCAAAATGTGGTATAAGGGCCTTATCCCTCAAGATTAGCTGAGACTGCTGAAGGGAGATAAGTTCTTGCATTAAGTCCTAAAGAGCGAAAATTTATGAACGATCCACTCAAATTCCCAGTCAGGGTTGCATGGAGAGATTATTTTTTAGAATTACACTGAATTATTGAGTTGGAGACATCAGCAATCAGGAGTTCTAAGTTACAGGAAACATGCCTTTAATATAAAAACTGACAAATCTTTTCATTTATTTACCCCATTTTTAAGTGTTATAAATTCTTTTTGCTATGTAGAAGTCACTGATGAAGTTTTAATCAGATACTGATATAGAAGGTCAAATTTAGATTGCACTTCTTGGATGGGACTACCATACAAATATGAGTAACTTAAAAGACATTTGGACTTTCATTGAAAAATCTCTTCTCTCTGCATTTACTCAAAACCAGAATTTTGTTCTAATCATTAAACATTCATGAGTATTTATTCTTGACTTTGCATGATTAAAGTTATTTAATGCTAGAATCCTAGAAACAGGAGCAAAGCTTTAGTATTTATGGAGAGGTATCTGTAAACTGAGTGGTCTTATGAATTATAGCTTGATCCAATCTAATTCCTCAAGGAATACACTTTCTAGATACACATATTGGAGAACCATGTCAATGACAAATTGTCTCTGTGTAGAAAATTCTAAGCCCAAATTTTGCATTACTAGTTGTATCTGAGCTTTAATTCTGGGAATGTACCAAACTCAGTCTTTAGTGGGACCTCACCTCCATGCTCTTCCAGTGGTTAGTCTTAACCAACTGAAATAATACAACAGTTTAGTCAGAGGCTGATAAACTTGTTATAAAGAATTTTTGTTTGAATTATTTAACTGACTTATGAAAATGTTTATTCTACAGAACACTTAACAGAAACATATATATCATATTTTTCCTAATACATAAACTTACCAGCAAGTGTTGTCATTATTTATTTATAATAACAGCAGGCTTTGTTCTAGAAAGTCGTAGGGTTGTATTCAATTTAGATACACACTCAACACTGACCTTGCAGATAATGTAGAATTATTCTAGGTAGGTTGGATTGTTCTGTTAGATTAAGGATTAGTCAAATATTGCATTTAAAACTTTAATACTCCTTAAAGTCAACTGTGTCCATAAAATTTGCTCTCTTCTAGGACAATTTCTTCCATCTATACCCACCAATGTTCCCTTTTTTCCACCCTATTAGCCAAAAGTTCATTGCTTCATTGTCATTTAGTTTTGTCAGCTGAGTGAGGAAGGAAGACTCCTATGTGCAGGCTCTTTTGTGACATGTATAAGCTTCGGAGAATAAAATTATCAATTTCCAGATCCAGCAGCTGTAGGCGGTTCTAAAACAAGCTAACCCAGAGGAATGTCCTGACTGCTTATGTATATCTTGTGTATAAAAACATACCTCCTGTCACTCTTTTCTTGCAGCCTCGGTGTTTGGTAAGACACATATTTGTTGGCATATTTTGGGAACTTATCATTTCCCTCTGAACTCTGACAAACAAAGCTTCCAGGGAGGTAATGGCTTGAGACCTGATCTCAAAGTCCTGTCTTTCAGTGTTAGTGCTGTGTTACATTTCAGTAAATTATAACTTTCACAATTATTTCTGCCTATTTCTTTGTTCATAAATATAGATCCAGTATAACTTTTAGTTCATACATCCTTGTATGCTTCACTGTGTGTCAATGAGTGCACAATGATTCTTCCCGTACAAAGCTATTTTCAGCTGGAAAGCACAGGGCTTCTGAAAATTATCACTCTTTAAGATACAAAGGTCCACCAAATCCTTGATAGATGAGAGGAAAAAGCATGAAAAGGTTGGGTTTTTTCCTTCTTAAAAGTAGTCTGAGCCAAAGTTTTACACAATCATTAGTTATTGTTCCATTAAATATAAAGTTAATATGGACTTACAGGAATTAGCTGATTTCTGATGAGTCAATATCATGTTTTTACCTTAAGCTCTCAGTGCTTCTGTAGTGGAAAATCCATTTTTGATCTCAGTGTGCACTGCTTTGTCAGAGAAAATACTCAGCCAGCAGGTTTCCTAGGAAGTTCTCAAGTGCTTACATGTACCAGGATTGAAACACAAAGGTCTTCATCTTTCTTGAAGATAAACCAGTTGAAGTATAGGGCGTCAGTTTCTGTGTTCTCCTGCAAGATTCATTAACCATAATGATCCAGAGATAGCATTAAACACTCTATCACAAGTTTCATTACTACATGCTGTTTTCCTATGGGCTATTGTACATGGCAAATGGAGAAATTATTACTGAGTGTATAAATATTATTAGTTAGTTCCTAACAACAAAAAACAACAAAACCGAATGCAGTCTTTATGAGGTAAAAACTGCTGCATAGTTTGGCACATTCATCATATGGTTTTCCCTAATAGCAAGTCTGATAGTGGTGAATGACAGTTATTAGGCCTTACTGAATATATAGGAACAGCTGACATCTAATGGATGAAGATAAATTACTCTGATTATGGTGCTAGGCTGTACAGACTAAAATTTTTGTTGAGATGTTTAGGGTGATTTAAAAAATTAACATGGTAATTCAAGTTAATGTGCTATACATATATCAAGATTTCTTTGACATTTAATCATGAAGTTCTGCTTTGAAAAGCTGCAAGCATATATAATGTTACTGCTAATATTCACTAACAATCAAGGACCATTCTAAAAGAACAAATGTAACTGATGTTGTCTAGTGTAGTCACAAAAAATGACAGGGTTCTCATCAATTATACATGCTTCCACTCAAAGGCATTATTTTATTCTGCAACTAGCTAGCAATTCGTAGAACAACATGATATCTAGTTTTTAAGTCCTTTTACTTGCCAAGGTTCTGGGTGACCTCTGCGTTCAAACAATTGAAAATTAAGTGGGCACTGTAACAATTTTGGAAGAGGAAAAGCCTCACAACATTAACTTATTTTTAGCAGTTCTGTTTTCTTAGTCTAGTGTCAATCAGGTTTTGCAGACTGAAAATGTGGTTAATGCTTGTTTTTGTGAAGCTTGCAACATGAATGTTGGTAGTAAAATCACTGTGATGCTTTTCATAGATAATTCGAACCCATACGACCACCCCTACTGTTTTAAACACTGTAAGAATACTCATTAAAACCAAAAGGCAGATGTCAGAAATTATGCATCCCATCTGATTTGTCCTTAAAAATCACGCAACCTCTAGAAAGGAAAGAAAATATTTTTAGAAGTAATTGTTTGCTAATGCTGCAGGCTGCAGGAGCACACTTCCCAATACTTATGGTTCCACAGGTGGTTATTTCTCACTATGGTACCACAAAGTTTCTCTCTCCGCGCTACCCGACTGCATACATTGGTAATTCAAACTATTCCACACCACTTGCCATTGCCTGTGGGAAACATTTTCTGCAAGACTATTATTTTAAAAAACTGTGATGTTTCTATGCAAGTTTGTACATTTCCAATGCAGTATAAAAAATGTACCCCACATCTCAGCTAAAATTTCTAGTTATTATACTGATCTGCTATAGTCAGACAGTTCTAATTTTTTTTTTCTCATCTGATCTTCAGCTATTAGCATGTCAGACAGAAGTAAAATATTTTTGTGGCCCATGAAAAGTAGATCTCATGTTCTCAATCAGTAAAAGACTGTTAAGATGTGCACTGAAGTAGGCCTGTAGTGAAAGCATAAAATTATCCAAGTCAGTTTCTTATATTGCAAAACATGCTTGATTGTTCTCTTTTCTCCAAAAAAAGCTATGCTGGCAATGACATTTTCAATAAGACATCAGATATGCAGTGTATTTAATGGATTTTTTCATACCTCTATTTGTAATAGAAAACTATTATTTCCTCCCTTCTCTCAGTTTCTTAACCCTAATATATTCTATTGAGTTTTCCATTTGAAGACTGTATATAGTTTTGTTATCTCAATACTCAATGGACTCTATCTGACCACAGTAATCTCTATCAATTTTCACTGAAAATTCAACAATGTTCACATCAAGGATTACACAATAGAGTATTATGGCAACTGTAGTTTCCTCAGAAATTAAAATACGTAGAGTAGGTCACTTTCCAAGCTACTTTGGAATGGTAATCTTTTCATTATAGAATTTGAATTATATACAGACACCCAGTTTATTGTTCCTTTTTTCTTTCATTTTTTTTTGAAAAACACACATGATCTGTTATTTAAAGCCTAGCCTCAGGATGAACACCATTGTGAAGTGCATTAGCATTACGGTAGAAAATACATGTATCAAGGAAAATAAATCTAAATTGATTAAAAAATAATCTTTAAAAAATTGCATGTATATACATGATAAAGATATTATTCTCTTTTAATCCATGCTTTTTATGTCCCTTCCATGAAATATCTACACTACATGTGCTGTCATGCTAGAATAGTCTGTATTATTTTTCAAGGGAAGTTTATCTAATCTCACTGTATTTTTAGTGTCTCCATTTGTGCTTTTTCTATCCCTTAGAGAAGAAAATAATAGGCACATCTGGACTATGGTTCACATAGTTTGAAAACAGTCTTCTAAAATGTTATTGGAAATACACTTTAAATGTGATAATGTGATCTCTCTTTTGTTTTTCTTTTTTTTTTCTTTTTTTCAATTTCTTTTCTTTTTTTAAGAAAGGAATAAAAAGCAAAAGTCCCTTCCCAGTGCCTGACTTGCAATGGGGACATCCATATTCTGAAGAGATGACATCTAAAGCATGTGGGGTAATAGCTACAGTTTGGTTCAAACTAAACCGCTCTACTGAGAGAAGCAGGACCTTCACTGAGGCTGAGAGAAAAATGCCTGAAGAAAAGCCTAGTAGCAGTTTCAAAAGCTGCCTTTTAGGTGTGCATTATAATATAATGTTAGATCGTATGATTATAATGTAGTTTTCCAAAGGAACCTGTAACACTTTTGCAATGGAGACCATAATTGTTGAATTCAAAATTATTAAATGCATTCTTTTAATTGTGCCACCTCAATTCTTTGCTCACTGTAATTCTCATTCCTAGTTACTGTCTAGGGGAGCATTTTAATTATTATTTATTCCCATCCTAGAGGTATATGTAGAATAACAAGCTTGCAAAACTTCCCTTCTTCTACTTGTTGTTCCAGTGTTCCTGTGAGTACTACAGCAGTAACTAAAATATGTCCTATCCTTCAAAAGTAATACACAACAATAAAAGCTGTAAGGAAAAAAAAAAAACAAACCAAAAAACCCAAAGAAACAAACAAACAAAAAACCCAAAACAACCTAAGACAAAAAAACCCTAAACCAGCAACTCATGGAACACATACTCACTAGAATTTGCAACTATCATAAATTTTGGAAAAATTGTATGATGTGTGCAACATGCAAATGTAGAACAGAAATCTTGTCATAAAACAGGATAATAAATGTGCTGGTCATTTATTTTTCCTTTGAAAGAAGCAGTGAAATACTCAACAGAATTAGGCTTTAATTTAATTAATTACATTTCATTAATTAAATTATTTTAATTAATTAAAAGTTCTAATTAAGTTTAGAATTAAACTTTACACATTGTTTATTGCAAATTTTGCTTTGTAAAATAAATATCTGCATCGCTTTGCCTTTCATCCCTTTGAAATAAGGCAAATGTAGTTTTTACCAAAGTTTTTCCTTCAAATGCATCATTAATCTGACTAACAAGCACTTAGATTCCCAGTTAATTGAAGCTACAGCCTTTCTTATAGATGAGAGTTCTCCTTTCACTGAAAGGGGTGCACAAGAGGTCTAAGTTCTCAGTTTTAGTGAACTTCAGTGAATCTGAATTCTTTATTTTCTCTTGAATGGATTCTGGAGACTGTCAATGACCTCAAACAGAAAAAAATGTTTAAGTCTTCACTAAGAGTCCTTGCCAACTCACTACTTATTTCCAAGTTTTGTAAAACATGACAAAAACTTTATTAGTTTCTCTAGGAAAGAGAATGAGAATTATTGTCCAGAGTTATAAAGCTTTTTAATTTCATTGTTTTCCTTCTTTAGTTACCTGCAGATAGAGATGTTGCTGTTAGGAATGGATGTGACTGAATTCCATTGTCAGAGGTGATATTCCTTTATGCCAGTAAAATTTTTAGTCAGCAATCTACAGAGATAAACCACAAAAAAAAATTCAATTTAATTCTTGTAAATTAGTTTTAAAACTTTTACTATACTCTGCTTTCATATTTTTTTCTGGGATAGACTAAGGCAAAAAAGAAAAAGTGAAAGCTTAGTTGCAAGATTGAAAGAGGATAACTAAAATTGCTATATTTATTTTCATGTCCTATTTTTATTATTGAAATATATCTAAGAACATCTATATTTGAACTTCACTAAGTGGTTGCTGAAAAAGATAAGGACATTTTCAGAGGTATAACTTCCTCATTCTCATTTCAATTCAGCTCTCACCTGTTGTAGAGTAACTGTGGCTTAAGATGGCTACCAATTCTGTAATAATGTCTGGGCACTTTTTCAGGGTTTTCAACATTGCTTACTAAAAATGGGGAGTTCTGTTAGATCCAAAATCTTTGGGGAAAATAATTTAATTGTAGTCACATCTCATTGAAATTCTACTTTCATGTTTTCAATGTATAGTTTCTGTATTTTAATTGAGCTATATATTCAGAAAAAACCCTAGACTGGCATTAAAGACCTATATATTCATATTAAGAGTACCTCAAAAAATCTGTTTCATGGTCATGCTCCAGGGGCTAAAATTTCTTGCATCTTTAAAGGACATACATAATGGCTTTGCACCAGGAGGGTATAACAAATGTTGCCTACTCATTGTCCGACCTAAAAGAAAATGCCAAACAGGAAACAGTGCAGGTGGCAGAAATGTGTTGCAGTGGGTCAGCCATACCTTCTGCAGTAAGAGGCTGTTTTAGCAAGCTGTGGATCTAGAAAGCTCCTTTCTCTGCAACAGGTGGGCTACGAGAGTGTGTAATTAACCAGCAATTTGCTTATCACAAGCTGTGGTAAGTGAAGTACTTTGTGATTATATGACAATACATTTGCTTCTTTGTCTGATCTCCACCTGCTCAGAACAGGATGGCACAGATGAATTACTTTTGTTCATGAATATTCTTAGGAGAGAGAGAGATACTGCTCACTGAACTAATTTTATTTTATTCCTGTAACTAGGCTGCTATTATTTCTCATGGCAAATTTCATCCTCTTTTGGATGCATTGCACAATAAACGGAGGTATTAAAACTGGCAAACTCTTCATGTTATTTGTGCCATCATATTTTCTCTTGGTTTTAGGACCCTCTGCAATAGAAACACAGAAAAGCAGTAACAATTGAAATTCCAAAGTCTTCCTATTACTTCTTATATACACATAAAAGGTTAATGTAATATATCCTAATGTGCCTACTGTAGATGAAGGCATTTCTATTATTCCTACATAATTTTTCTAGAGGAAAATACCCAGTTTGCTTCTTTTTCTATTTGTTCTGTCAAACAACCCCAGAAGCTCAGACAGTCCTTGATTCTGTACTGTAAGTGATGTAATGACATCATTTAAAGTGATTTCTGCATTTAATTTAATCTTATTTAATTTAAATAATAATCCCTACAGTTATTTCTGAGCCTCAGATGGTTAAAGCTAGACTGTGCTAGAGAGGCCTGGTATAGGTGACTTGTGGCTTGGCAGCATTGGTGCATCTGAGAACTCAGGCCAATGATTAAACATGATCTGCTCGCCTTGCACTCCTCAAATACCACATTGGGCTTTTATAGGTGCCCTTTCCATCAGTGCATAGTTTTTCATGGTGCTTAATGACATTAGGACACTGTTTAAAGTATATTGCCTGTTTTTGTGATGTAGAGCAAATATCTGCATTCAATATATGTTTATAGATAGAGGTTTTGACTTAAAGCTTGTTCAGTGTTTAACAGCACTAAGCTGTTGGAGCAGGTGCAGCTGTAAACTGTTTGGAGCAATGAACTGCCTGGGACAGAATATGGCCATGTAACTGTAAGTGGTGTTTGATACCATATTGGGGTGGTAGCTGCTTATGCCTTTCTATCTTCTACCAGAACCTAATTGGTTAATCACAATTTTAATGCTTGGACAGGTCGGAGATTGTTCCATGTAAAACATAAAATAATTAAATATTTATAATAAATAAATAAACAATTCAATATTTATATACAGTTAGTAATGCAATCAGATTCTCTGCTGCAAGTCAGAATGGGAGCAGGAAGAGGGAAACAGAGAAAGAAGATGAAAAGGTCAGCAGTGCCAATAGAACATAGGTGAGAGAATAAACTTTTTTCCTTGAATAGCTGAGTATGCATTTTCTGTTGAGTATTAGAGATTTAACAGAAAGCTTATTTTTGTTTATTGGAAGTGCAGCATCACAAATGCTGGGAGAATATTTGAATTGACCTCAATCTTTGGGACAATGTTACATTTTCATATGAATCAAAATGCTTAGACAGTTCTTTAGAGTGGAATTTGTATAGGCAATGTTGCTTTTGCCTTATGTACTATAACAAAATATGTTAAAGAGTGATGTGATGGCTAGACTAAAGAGGAGAGAGATAATCCTCTACACATTTTTTCTCTTACTTAAAAGGAATAATTTAATTTTCTTGAGTTTCTAAGTCTACCTCTAGAGGAGTACACATGTCCACAGACCTTTAAGACACTTGAAAGGAATGTTTTTCTTCTTTTTACACCTGAGGAGAGTTTTGTAAAAGTTCACAAATTCTTCTGATAAAAGTGGCACAGTATTTTGTGCCTGTACTCTGCTTTATCATCCATGAGCGATTGTATCAATGGTAGGGGCTACTTAAAAGTCTTGATTTCAAAAACCTTAAGTAAAAAGCTAAGATTTTTTGCTAGAAGTCTAATAAAACTCTATTTTAATATTTTAATTGGACACATGGGACAATACATAATTAGAGCTGAGTAGTTTAATTTTATTTTATCTCTGGTACAGTATGTTCTTTTGAAATAGTGGTTAAAGTTGTCATAAAGTAAACAGTAAATTTGGATCTAGATAGCCACTGATTTCATCTAAATAAAATTTGTGAAGGACAGGTTCCTAAAGCTTGAACTGGATGGCTTCACAAAGTGCTTTCAACCTCAGTTCTACATAGCAAGTCTACGTAATGTTCTACTCTGCAACTTCCACTGGATTATACCAAGGGAAAAATTTTTTGTCATCCATGTTCCACTCAAGTGCATACTCTGAGACCTCAGCTGTAGTTACTGGAGAAATCTGCATCAAAAAGAAACCCCCTGCACACTAATGCATCAATTTTGGGCCAAAGATCCATGTGCTCCTACCTCAAATTTGAATCTGTACATACGCCCATGTCTTTGATCAAAAGTCACAGAATTCTTGGTAAGGGGTGCACTGTTTATTGATGTTTCTTTTGTACAAAATTCCAGCTCTAAGTTTACATGTTGTTTTGAGCTGCAGTTTGCACACTAGTGCTCAAATCAGAGTTTATTTCTTCTCTCTGAAAACATGGAATCACACCTATCAATACACTAGCTAATGTATAAAATTTGGTTTAAAATGTCTAGCTACCATTATTTATGTCTTGAAAATATATTTTTCAGTTCATAAACAGAACTATTGTGTGATTAATCTCTTCATGATTTGTGTCTCTGTTAACGCAGTGAGTGTAGAAACAATTTTTATCATTGGACAACCGACAACCATTAAAAACATGGTTCAGGATATGACTTATGAAGGGGACAAGTGCATCAGACAGATTTTTAAGTTTCCCCTGTGTTAGTTCTTATTGTTTTGCACCAAGACAATGCATCTTTAAGGATAAGAGAATTTATTTTCATACATAGGATATCCATTGCTATTTATGTATGATTATATCATCTTGATTTCTACTGATAGTAGATTACGGTAACATTAAATCCTATTTGGATGGAATGAGACAGGATGATAATGGAACATTTGCTGTGCGCCTGAATTCTAAACGTGTCAGGAAGAATGTAAGAATTAACACAAGCATCAAGTTGCTTGTTTATGGAAACTAGTCCAGGGGTAACTTCATAGATGCTCTTTCCTGCTAAACTTTGCAGAGGGTGGGGTTAAGCTTCAGCACGGCTGTGAGCTGAACTTAGAGGAAATATTACAGACACAGAGCAGCCCCATGTGTGTCACGGGACATTTTATACTGTCTCAGACAAGACTGAAGGCATGGGCCAGAAATATTCGTGTCCCCACTTGTGCAGCCTCATGACTCCTCTTGTCTCCCTTTCTACTGCACCAATATGTAATCCTTTATATATTGCTGTGATCTTTCAGTAAATCCAAATTGGTCTCAAAACAACTATCAAGAAAACAGGGAGAATGACATATAGCATGTGTAACTGCTAGTCAGGAAACAAAAATGTTCTACGTTTTCAGATCTCTGAAGAGTAATAAATGTCACTTGAAACACAGATAGTACTTACAGTGACATAAAACCACAGCAAAATAGCCTAAAAAACCCTTTCATTTTTAAAATTGACACATACTGTATCCTTTTCAGCAAGGAAATACATGTCTTTGTCTTTCTCCATTGTATTTCTGTAAGACAGCCTTTCTGCAGCTGTAATTTAAAACATCACAACTTTTTCCTGAGTCAAAAATATTGCAACAATCATCTGCTTAGAAATAGGAGATGAAAGGTGCACTGTCAATGTTTACTTCTACTCAAACTTTTGTTTCTTTTTGGTACCTCATATGTCGAAATCGCCCTGATTTCAATTTACAAATTTTACATTGTAAAACAAGCTCACTGTCAATTTATAGAACAGACATGGACCCCAAGTGTGTATAATTCATCTCTGATATTTTAGACTTGATCTTCTTAAGTGACCTGGAAACTTCAGATAAATAGTCCTCTTGATCAATGAGAATTGAGATAATCATTATTAATGTAGAAACTTTCTATCAAGAGCTCTTCAAATAGATTTTTTGTTAATTGCTTCCTCACCAGCACTGGAAAAAGGAAGTTAATTTGCACAGAAATAGCAAATAAATGGAAATAAGGAAATCTGCAGAAAGCTTATGAAAGTTATCTAAGCTTTTGTTGAAAAAATTTGAAGGGAGAACATATTCAGTCTGAATGAGTTCATTAATCCCCAGTGGGTATCTAATACAAATATGCAGGTCCACATTGAAAGCTCAAGAAATATCTCATTGCTATTTGGGACAAATGTAAGGGTAGCTATCGTTAGAGAGGAGAAGTTGTTCTTTAATCCCTTTATTCATGTTGGTTTTAGGGGTTAAGAATCTACTTATTTGAAGCTGTTAGGCTAAATCAGACCACTTTAGCTCCTGAGATACGTTATTAGTTTTTTGAAACAAATTAATTAGAAGACCTTGATATTCTACCTTATGCTAAACTGCTTGAGTTATAATTGTGAGGATAATTGGATGCATCTCCCTACTCTACAGTAGGCATTCAATAGCAGATGGTGCCTTGATGTCTCATTTTTCAGAAATATGGCAGATTACATTCACTAGTATGCTATAGAGTATCATCATAAATAATTGCCACTGAAGGAGTTGGCAAATAAAAAACATATATTATGACATGCATTTTAATAGAATTTGAAATGGTTCCTATCTATTTAGAGAGAACTTTTAAAGTGCTGTAGAGTTCCTTAAAATATAAGATGCTGCACAATAATAGTTGTTCTTCTAATACATTTGTCTGCCTATCAATAGACTGTATTTTTCATGTAAATTATTTGTGTAATATTCATGTCACACTCCATTTTTATTTCCAAGGTTCTCAGCTGAAGGATTTTAAATCATTCTTTAAAGTTTATTCATTTGGCTTTGCCTTTTAATTGTAGGCTTTTATATTTCATTAAGATTTTGGTGGCATCTGTTCCAGAAGTGCCATATAAATGTTATGATTCATACTTCTATGAATTATAAATATTTTGTTCCAACAAAAGCCAACACACAGAACTCCCAACACCTACACATAACTGGGAGAGCCATAAAATGTTTAAAGTTGAAAGTGAATACAGTCTGGTACTAAATGTAAAACTTTTCCATGTTTTGTGAAACAAAGAACAAAGTTAGAAAATTGTGGCGCTATTTCTTGCTAACTAATTCTCATTATCCTGCTCTGTTGTAATGAGGGGAATCCTTACAACAAGTATAAGACAGCGATGAACTTGGAAGGAAAGATGAAGCGATATTTCTGTAGATGTTCAGAGATGATTTTATTCCTCCAGCCCCAGGGCTGGAGTTCCCAGGCAGACCCAGCCATGTGACCCTGCTCTCTTCCCGGGCCTGGGCACCCAAACCACCCAATCAGGAACAGGTATGGGGCACAGGTGACATGGGGACAGGGACAGACCTGTACCCTGCAGGGTCCCTCCCCCAGGATTTCAGGGGAAGGCACCTCCACACTGCTCCATTTGTTTTAGCACCAGTATATGAAATATTTGAAGACCTCAACAATTGTTTCTTTCCTCGAACACACAGACATGTCATTTTCTCCTTCAAGTGGGCTAGAAATAAACTTCTTCCAAATTAAAGTGGTTGAATTGTTTGATTTTCAGATACCTGAGTATATTTTATATGCCTCATCACTGAAATGAGGATTCCATGGATACTTTCTAGGGCCTGAAAGTTCATAAGTAGGTTCAGATCTCTGGTCATCTTAAGACCAGAAATGTTGATACCAAAATGATTTTATTTTGCTCTAGCTCTACCAAAAAAGGTTTGTACTTAACTTTTCCTGGTTTATGTAAGATGTATTTGAATATTCTAATGACTGTTCAGCTAATTGGCTGACAGTTCTACCTTCAGGATTCCCTAGTTTGAATACATCCTGTCATAGTAAACACAAGAAATGTTCACATTTTTATGGCTGGCATTCAACATTTATTTGCAAAACCTTCTTGTAGACCAAGGATTGGAATACTTAATAAAGCATGTGGCCACCAATCAAAAAGAGTTTTATCTGTTAAGCCCTCAATTTTCTCTGACAGAAATAAAGACACACCTACAGAAAATTGTGATAACTGGGCAAGCATGGAAGCAAGTGTGTATTCAGTAAACACCTGCACTTATTCCATTAAATAGTGCCTTGTTCCCCTGAATCCATGTTTAGTTACCTCAGCATGCTTTGGCATAGAGCTGTAAAGTTCAGCCTTCAGCTGCATGGTCACCTCCGTTGTGTCTCTTGGAATTGTCCCCCTCTAGCCTCAACTGATATTTTCCAGCTCTTGCACTGTAAAAGATGGTCCTAATTTTATTCTACTCTCTTCTTCACATGCCTTTTATGCTATATTGATCTTTAGTATCTTCTATTTTCCAAACTGCATAGTCCTATCAGGTTCAGCCATTCATTCTGTGGAAGTCATGACACTTTTATAGTAATCAGCATGACTAAACTGTCTTTGTTAATTTATGAACAAAATAAATTTTTATTTTTATTATTATAATATTAATTATAGTTTAAATTATTCTTAGAAGAAAATTATACAATTAAAGAGAAATAGAATTGAAATACAGTAAATAAATGATCCCTCAGAAAGGAATCAAGACAGAGTTAAAATCCATCTGTGTTAACTCTTAATCTTTTAGTTTCATACTTAATGATTCAATGTAATTATTTTAATATATGCATAATCATTGTATTGTGAAATGTACTAATACAAGTCTGATATTTATTGACTAGCCAAATACTTAGGATCATGGAATGACTCAGGTTGGAGGGAGCTTCAGGAGGTCTGTAGTTCTATCTAGTGCTCCAAGAAGGATCAGCTCTGAGATCAGACCAAGTTGTTCAGGGCATTGCTCAGTCTGGTCGTCAAAACCTCCAGGATTTGCAACTTCCCTGGGCAACCCGTTCAAATGTCCTCATGGGGAAAGTTTTTTTTCCAGTCTGAACCCACACTGGATCTCTTTTGGATAGATGAAATTACTATTTTATTTTTCCTGAACTTACTGGACAAGAACCTGCCCAGGACCAGAGTGTACAGTGATAATGGAACTTTCCTAAACTGAACTCACATATCATTTTGAGATAGAAACCAGAGAAAACACACACCTGCCAAACTGGAGCTGGCTGACACACAATGCATTTTTTAATACCTTGAAGGATATGCAGTCTTCATGTATGTCCATATCAGCTTCTCAAAACACAGGTTAAACAATAATGGGGTATAATGTATGAACTACTTAAACTAAATGAAATTAATCTCCATCTGCCTGGACATTCCTGGGACCGTTTGATCAAAATCCTTTAGAAGAGTTTAAAAGAGAAATATTGACAGTCAGAGAACAAAACTAATTTTCTCATGGGTAAATCTCCGTACTATTTTGCACCTCTGCAAGATTTTTCTTATGCATAATAAAGGGAGTCTGTAACTTGGATGAGACTGACTGGGACAGGGAAGCTTAATACACAGACAACTAGAAAAACTTGGTTTGTTTAGTCTAGAAAATAGGAAATCTTAGAAGGACTTGATTGCTTTCTATCATTTCATCAGGAGAATAAACAGAGAGGGAAAAAGAGCTAATGAATTTAAAGAAGAGATTTAAGGTTGGCATAGGAGCAAATTATGAATAAATTTAGAATGGAAATTAGAGAGTTTTTTAGATATCATAGACATGGCTTTCTTGAACAGATTTCCATTAGAAATAGTAGAGGCAGAGACCAAGTAATTTTTAAAAATAATTTAATAGTCCTTGAAAGGCTTGCTTGTGACTGAAGATGACTGGATCTGGTGAAAGATTTCCTGTTTGATATTCTTAGTTCAGCAAGTGACCTTTTTCCAAGTCTCTTAAGGACTTATTCTCAGAAATGCTAAACCCAGTTGAAATTCATTTCATCTTGTTCTGAGAGCAGTTCCTTCATCTGTAAAATGGATGTGCCACTTAAGTTGAATGAGCATTTGCAACCCTTAAGATAATTAAAAGAAAAAAAAATCAGTTAGAATTAAGAACACACCCTGAACTTTTTTTAAAGCAACATAGGAATGTCAGATTTGCAAGGTTAATTAATTGAAATAGGCAGCTGAATTGATGAGAATGTCTGAAAATCTTATAATGCAAAGGTAAGTCTTTCTACAGGGGCACTCTGGGTACTTTCTACTCTGCATGAAGAAATTGTGCTAGCATAATACACTGTTTAGGAGCATGCAGCAGTTATTTACTGATTAATACTAATGGGGAACATTTATTAATAACATGCTTGCAGGTTAAGCTTTTGCATGCTCATGGTGCAGGGATGTCATAAGTCTCTGCTGGTGAGGCAGTCATCATTCAGGAGGTGAACGTGTTTTCTGGTGCTCCAAATGTTACTGCATTGTTGCCTCTAAATATTTTTTTCCTCTGTTTTTATATCATTTCATACAGATATTTTCTCTGAAGTCACTGAGTTAGTAATTTCCATCTCTGCTCTTGTCTTTCTTATTTTGCATGGAATTAATTTTTCTTTCCTCCTACAGCTTAACAGGCCAAGGTCAGAAAACTGTGCTTTAAGAAAGGCAGGCTTTGCATCACACACAGCTGAATTCCTAAGAGGAGTTATAGCAGCATCATCTCTGAATGATCAAAACTTTGAGGTCTATAGATCCAGCACTAATAAACTGCTCTCCTCCAGCATCTTCAGCACTACCCAAGTTTAAGAATACTCAGGGTAAAAATTAATTCTCTTACTCCATCTCCTTCACTGCAATTGTAATTCATTCACTAAAGAAAGTGAAGCTTTTCCATTATTTTAGTGTAGTTTTGCTGTATAAGTACATTATATTCCATACATATGTTAGGAGTAGAAACATCTCTAATAAGAATTATGCTTAATTGCAAATAGAAAAATATTATATATATATTGTTGAATAACAAGCTACCTGGGAAGGAAAGAAGTTAAATTTGCACCACAAAAAAACAGTTTACAGTTTACAATAAACTGATATGAGCCATCAAGACAAAAGCATTTTTCTGAAATGGACCATTTCATTATTTAGCAGACATTTTTCAGTATGACAATCACAATCACTGTTTGCAGAACAATCATGTCTGTTCACTGAGCCTCTAAATATTTCGTGCTGATTCCTCCTCCAAACCCGCGGATATCTGAAAAAAAAGGTAAGTGTAGGTAGGTTTGAGAGCAGCCTACTTAGCCTTGGCCTTGGGTTTACATTATTTTAGCTTTTGTTCTGCCTTGGTTTTAGGAAAGTTGCCATTTATATTAACAGCCCTCCCTTTTCTTTACAAGTGACCCATGAAATTGAAACAGGAAGTTATTCCAACTGGGAGTGTAAAGCTCTTAGCTGAGTCTAGACTTCTGAACCTTGAATTATCTTCAGAAACAATATACTGCAATTTAGGTTGACATCATTACATTTCCTGTGCATTAAAAATAGAAGAATAATGGTTAGGCAAAATTCTCAGCTTTTAAATATAAAATAAGTTATTAATAATAACATACCAAGTGATCCACAGGCTCACATAATAAGCAGAGCTTGCATACTCTTGCTTGGCAGTAGGAAGTGCTGTAGTAGTGTGTGTTATGACATTACATGGCAGAAGGGTTGGACTAAAGGATCTCCAGAGGTCCATTCCAACCCTAACAATTCTATGATTCTGCATTCTAAATACCAAATATTCTTATGCAATTAGTAAACCCCTAAAAATAATAGAACTACGGTAAATTCTAAATGACAATTCTTGTATATACTATTCACAAATATTCTAAGTAGACAAGGCATTGTTCAAATTAATTTAACTTTTAAAATTGATTTATAATCCCTAGAAGAGACCAGCACATATTAATTTGTACACTTTTCTATTGCAAACTGTCAGCAGTAATAATTTTCCACTTTAGTGTTCCTTCTGGGTATCTGTTAGATTTATACTGAGCCCATTGCTATTTTGAATGTTAATATCAGGATACTCAATGGATCAAAGGGCTTTAGCAAGAGTTTTTTCCAGTCATGACCATTCCTTCCTTCATTTTGTATCATGGCATTTTATTTCCCTGATATTTATCAAATAAATCAAATTTGATAAAACTTTCCATGAACAAGGTAACTAGAACTATTTGAAGAGTGAGAAATTGACATCAGCAAACTTTTTTTAAAGGGAATCTATTACTATGATCTATGCAATTATGTATTCTTATATTCTTTCAGCTACAAATTCAATATAAGTAAAGCATCTTACTTATTTCTTTATTCCTTATGTTGCTATATTACTATTTTTCTAGCTCATTCCTTATTCTGAAAAAGGAATAAACAAATTTTTTGCAGTAATACAACTTACCAGACATTTTAAAGATCTAATATCTTCCTAAAAAAACACAAAACAAAACAACAAACCCCACAAGAAAAAAAACAACAAAACCAATAAAAACCTCCCTTGAGGTTCTCAAGATTTACATAGTCATTAATTTAATTCTTTATTCTAGCAGAAATGAGGACACAAAGCAGAATCCACCTGAACATGCTTTTGTGATGTGAATGGTAGTATTTAATATACCTCTTGCATCTTTGTATAAAATGGTGCCCCTCATAATGACTCCTCATTTTGATCAGATAAAAATGAAAAGTAAGCTTTTGTGATCATTCTCTAATTCTACTTATTCAATGAAGGTGTTTATTTTTTCAAAATTTACAATCTCTACTCACACTAAGCAGTCCTCCAGAATTTGCTGCTTGAAACTGATGTTATTTTTGTCCTTAGGACCACTGTAATTTTCTCAACAGGTGTACTAATGCTTAGTGAATGTCAAAAGAGTCTTAATGAGAAATCACATGTGAGAAAGTGTTGCGGTGGACCCCCCTGGGCCCCCCCGGCCGTGTCCCTGCCATGTGACTTTGAGATAGTTGGTTTGTCTAATGTTCAAGCAGCCCAGGCTCTGATCTCGTTGGTTGTTTATCCCAGCTCCACCCCTGGTATCCCCTTTCCCCCCTCTCTGTGACAAAACCAAGGGGACACAAAGCCTTGCCCTCTTACCCCAGCCAACCCTCGCCCAGGTCGGTGCTCTGTCTCCCGAGACAGAAGGAATAAATGAATTAACATCATAAAGGAGGTTTAGCTGTATTTCTCTTTTCAACTTCTGCTTCTGGTGAGTAGCTGTCACTAACACTGACTTAAAGTGGAGCTGCACGGTCGAGGAATATTTAGGCTGTTTGTAAATGGTTTAAGATATTCCAAGACATAAAGAGGCAAGCTCACCACAAAATTAGGCAGTGGACAAGCTAATCAACCACCAGAAGAAAGGATGTCATATTTCCAAGTATGATTGAATGCTCACCATGACTTTGACCCTGTATCTCCCTGCCACTCTCCCAGTTTCAAGTTAGTCACATACTGCTTGATGCGACCACATTCATCAAATAGACTGTTTTAAGTTATTATCCTGCATTTTACATTGTCCAAACTTGTTTAAACTTCACAGATATTTTCCCAACTTCTCACTGTAATGAAAAAAATAGCAGTGCGGCTTACTGGGACCGTAGCCGTAGAAAGAAATCTTGCATAATCACTGTGGAAACTTAGAGGATTGCTGCTTACTGTTGTAGCAGCAGAGCTTAATTATTTAAAATTAAAGAGAGGTTGTACTGCCAATTCTCACCAACCCTATTTTACCATCCCCTGTCTATTTTCCTCTTATCTTGTAAAATCCTTAATCCCAATATGAAAAGTTCTGCCCTTCAGTAGGTGAGCAGGCAGGATTTGACTCAATCAGTTTTATTGCTTTAGATACACAGCCACCATTGTTCCTGACCCTTGTTTTCTCTTTGTTGAAAAGACACCACTCACTCTACAGATCCTGTGGCTAGCATGTGGCAGGTTTTACAAATTCCATAAAACATTTTCCAAGCAGCGGCAAGTCCTGGAGTCCATCACCTCATTCTAGGTTGAATGGCATGCACAAAAGTCATCCATAACTTTTTTAGGCAACCTGTTCCAGGGTCTCATCATCCTCTGAGTAAAGAACTTTTTTCTAATGTCTAATTTAAATCTCCCCTCTTTCAGTATAAAACCCTCCCCCCTTGTCCTATTGCTATCTGCCTGTGTAAAAACTCTCTCTCTTTTTTATAAGCCGCCTTTAAGTACCGGGAGGCTGCAATGAGGTCTCCCCAGGGCCTTCTCTTCTCCAGGCTAAACAACCCCAGGTCCTTCAGCTTATCCTCATAGGAGAGGTGCTCCAGCCTCCTGGTCAGCTTAATAATGTTTTGATATTATATAACTAGACTGCAGTGAAGAACACTCTGCTTTCAGATTTGTCCTTCAGTATGTGATGTACCTGGGCTTAAGTGACCAGCTACTTCCCACAGAATGTAGGAAGTTTGTGATGATATTGCATGATGTACTTTTACTTTGAGGGACAGACGGGCCAAACGGTGGGAAAAATTCATTTCACTTCAATGCCAGATGATGATGAAGTGTTTGTAAGAACTAGAAGATGACCTTTTTCAGAAGGCAGCAGCAAAAGGCACTAGTAAATTTGCCAGACTAATAAATTTGATTCTAATACAGCAGATTCTAATGGGCTTGTCATTATCGTATCTTTTTTCTATTTTGATCAAGTTACTACTAGCTATTAAAATTAACATATTTTCTTTTTGATTTTTGACTTTAATTCCAAGTTATTTTCCATATTTTCTTTAATATTACAGTACAGAGTCTCTCAGCTTTTTCTCTTATGTGTAATGTTAGATACAAAAGTGACTAAACTTACATGGTCTGTTGTATATGAGGCTGAGACTCTATTTCTATACTACTCATCCTTATATTCATCTTCCATTTGTGTAGACATGAGGTACACTTAGATGTTTAGATTCACTGGTCCTCCCAAATTCACTTAGTAAACCTATGGCTAATTGGAAAATGGAGTCCAACAGCACTCTACCTACCAAGTAAAATGAATTTACCTAATGTAAGTCTTATGGTTAAACAACTGGAGACTCCTTCTTTTGTTTTAGAGGAAATTATAGTATTAAATGCAAAAATAAATTTAGAAAAAAAAAAAATTAATTCCGGGAGGATTTTAGCCCCTCCTTGCTGTTTGTTTTCTGACCAGCTATTAATTTTCATAAAGGGAAAATAAGAATAAATAATGTAATTAAAAACAATAATATGTTAATCTTCTATCCCTAAGCTTCCATTTAATTGCTTGAAGAGCGATGCATTTGGATCTGATACTTATTTACTAAGGATGGTTGCTTAGGCACTTACTGTATTAATATTGACAGATGTCCCAGAGAGATAATAAGTGAAAGCATATCAGTACTTTGCAGTCATTTAATGTTGGCATATAATGCTACTTAATACATGTTGACTTCCACATTTACCTTCTTTGGTGAACAGAAGAACAGCATGAGAGTTTTTTCCAGACTTGGTTTAATTTATCCATCCAATAAATGAAAAACGACAAGGAAATATGTTTTCTAAAATGACAAACCTAATGTTTCATTTCACCAGTGGGGGGAAAATATAGCATTAAAAGGCTAGTTTGTCAGGTGCATTTATAGATGACTACATGTGGTTTTAGAAAAGTATTTGAGTGCTAATTATGATAGGAATTCTCTCAAAGGCTGTATGTAATTCAGAATATTAGGGAAACACAAGTCTTTCCACAAAATTTCTCTTCTAAAAATTCATGAGGAAAAGAAGTAAATAAAGACTGATAAAGTCATAAATTTTACCCTTATAAGGAGTATTGTACTCTTCCAGAATGTGTTCTAAAGCAAATCCTGATGTAGATGTGAAAATATCGAGTGACTAATCTGTACAACTGCCCTGAACCGATTCTCTCACTCTCAAATGTGTGAAGCATTTTCAATATTTATTCTTTAATGTCAAAGAAATGCAAATTTTAGTAGTTGTAGTAGTAGTAGCAGTAGTAGTAAAAAAAAATTAGAGGAGGAAATGTGTAATGATTTTTTTGAGGACTGTGAACTAGTATTGAAACATCTATTGCACAAGTGCATGCTTCTGACATGCAGTTCATCTGATATGCAATGACAAAGCAGTATGAATATATGAATATAAATACCTGTTTTAACATGCACCCTTAGTAAATCTCCTCAGGTAGGAATATCTAAATTAAAATGATGTATTCTGAAAGTTTTCCAAGAGCTTGATATTTATATGACTCTTCTTTGATTGCTATTAAATTTGAAAAATGGTGGCTAAAAATGTTTAAAGAAATTGGCTTGTTGCCTGACTGATGTTGCCTCTGATAAACCTTTGCTGCAGGGCTTGTAAAGTTTTTATCTTTTCTTTAACTGGGTAATGCAGAAAAATATTAAATATATTCATGTATCAGTAGGAAAAAAAAAAGAAAAAAATATTCTTTATCCAGTTGTACTGGATTTTTTTATTTCTTTGTACATATGCCTGCTTTGTCTCTTACCATCTACAGTTTGGCCAAAATACTTCCATTGCCTTTTAGAAACCATAGACTGTTTTGGTAGATGGAAGTTACTGCGCTTTTCTGTATCTTCCTTACAAATTCGAGAATCCCCATAAAATCACAGAACATGCTGAGCTGGAAGGGGCTCATCAGCAACATCAAATCCAACTCCTGGCCCTGTACAGGATACCCCAGGAATCACACCATGTGTCTGAGAACATTGCCCAAAATCTTGAGCTCTGTCAGGCTGGTCCTGTGACAACTTCCCTGGGGAGCCTGTTGCAGTGCCCAGCCACCCTGTGAGTGAAGAACCTTTTTCTGATACTCAGCCTAAACCTGCCCTGACTCAGCTTCAGGCCATTCACTCACATCCTGTCGCTGGTCACCAGAGAGACAAGATCAGTACCTGCCCCTCTGTTTTTGCTCATGAGGATGTTGAGGACCACAATGAGGTCTCCCCTCAGTCTCTTCAAGGCTGAATAGAGCAAGTGACCTCAGCTGCTCCTCATCCAGCTTCCCCTCTGAAGCCTTTACCATACTTGTGGCCCTCCTTTGGACACTCTGGAATAGTTTTATGTCTTTTTATATTGTGGTGCCCAAAACCTCAGACAGCACTTGAAGTGAAGCTGCCCCAGAGCAGAGCAGAGTGGGAAAATCTGCTCCCTTACCCAGCTGATGATGCACCTGAGGCACCCTGGGGACACCTGGATAGAAAATAATAGTCTGATTTTATTCACTACAGTTCTTCCTTCAACTGTTGATGCAAGATCTGCAGTGACTCAGGAGCAGTCATGAGTCACTGTCATTCTCTTCAGGAAATCTGTATCAAATAAGAACATATGTATTGACCTTCATGTCAAACTGTGAATGAACAGAGTAGGGTAAATGCATTGAGGAGGTTGCCTATAGAGGAAATTCAAGAAAGGTAGGTCTGGAATAGGTCAATATGTGAAAAAATAATTCAGCAAATGGAACCACTGTTTTATCAGGCTCACCAAGCACCAGAATGGATTGGAGCCTTAACCCAATGAATATGGACAGGAGTATAGACTGGGAGAATTTGGTAACTGTGAGATTTAGCTTGTTTGTTTGTTTGTTATTAGGCAAGAGCAAAATCTGTAAAAAAAAACCCGAGATATTTTATTCATTAATTCAAAATATAATCTGATTGAAACTGATCCCAGAAGAAAAACTCTGTGTGTTCATTAAGTCAGGAGCTGCATTCTTCAAGCTAAATGTTCTTTTCCCATATCAGCTCTTTATGTCTGTGAGTACTTTTGATCACCTTTGTTTGTGAGGAACAAGAGACAGATATGACAATTCTGGATTAAAAAAAAAACTAAAAAATCCCTGGAGCCCCGATGGAGGAACTCCTTCAAGGTGTCTAACTTTCTCATGAACATGAATTAGACCTCCCAGGGATTAGAGTGAATTTCAGAGAGAAAGTTAAATGTCTGACAGCAGTAGTGATCATTAGGGATGCTGTTAGCTGGGTGGTAGTTTTAAAATCACAAGAACCTTTATTCATCTAGTAGAAACTGCGAATTTAACAAGGTGATCTTTGGTTTTATGCTGTGGTAAAGGAACATATTGCTACCCACCACATACAATAGGAAAAAAAAACATGTGAGCTAAGGTATAGATATAGAGGTACCATGATTGTATTCTCTAAAATTTATTTTATGGCCAAGAATGCATCACAGACTAGGAACACAGTGATTAAAAAAAAAAAAAAAAAATTATAATTAAAGGTATCTGTATTCACAATTAGTTTCTTCTTTTCCATTTCTTCTGTCAGGCTGTTCAGCCCAGGGATTCTGTACTCATCAAGACCCATGACTAACAGCATACTTTGAAAAATGTCTAGATGAAGTGTTTTTGTTATATTGTTATGGTTACATCATTCAGCAACCTGTAGAAAGACTTGCATTTTTAGCTTAATTGGCAACAGCCCTGAAAGTGTTAGCTCAGTCTTTGCTCACTGAATGCGGTAGTCTCCTAAACAAACTGTCTGGGTACATCTGAGTTCAAATAGTAAAAATAGTAATGATGAGATTTTCTTCCTGTTTGAAGTGGAAGAAGGGGAAAAAAAGATGGATGTGTGGGATAAAATTGGCTTTACATTTATTAATGATATTTTGTTCACATTTGGAGACCATATCAGATTTCAGACTAGTTTTCTGAGATTATACAGAAACATACAAAATTTTGGATTGTGCTTCTTACTTCACAAGTTCAGAATTTGCTTTATTCAGCTAAATCATTCTCTCTGCTAGACTTCTAACATTACCTCTCCCTCTTCTTACTTAAGTTTATTAGGTTTTGGTTGGGTTTTTTGATTGGTTGGGTTTTAAAGTTAATAGTGTGACAAAGAGTTTTATGTCAAGAAAACAATTTCAAACTAAATCTGGTCAATGGTACTAATTGAAGAGAAAAGACCCCACAATTACATCTAAGTATTCTTTCAGATGAAAACCTTATTGATACATGAAACTTTATTATGTTTTGTTGTATACAAAATATTTTGGGAAATAAAAAATACTTTTTTTTCAACCTGAGATGCCATTGTTTCAGTAAGCTCAGTAGTTCCCTTTTGTTTCAAATAAAATAAGAAACCACTTTTATTGCTAGACGTCCTCTTGCTCTCTCCCCTTTCCTTTCCTTTCCCAGGTGATAACCACATTATTTTTTTATTGGTAAAAACTGATATCAGAGCTGATAATACTAATATCAACAATGGTTTAGAAAGCTAATTGGCCACCACAGAAAAAAATGTAGTAGTAGTCTGTTTTATGGTTATATTAGGTGAATATAATTTCTTAAGTTAGGATTCATGGAGCCCAATGCTCACATAAGTCATTTCCACATTTCTCCATATTTTCCTATTAATACACTTTAAATTTTTATGAGTATTTACTTTTTCCAAACAGAAGGAGTCATGTTCTGCCTAAGAAAGAAAGCAAGTGGAAAAGGTCTTGGTACTACAGAGACATGAAGCATCATTTGAAGGGACTGAGCTTATTAAGTGAACAGAAATGACATTTCTACAGTAAAGATGTTCTGTATTATGTACAGGCAATTTCATACCATTGCTTTATTCCATTGTTTAGACTTGAATCTGGTGTGGATTAAATAGAAGCATTTAAGGTTCTCAGGGGTCAGTTGTTTTCTTATGGAAAACAAATAACAGAAGACTCAGACCAGGAGAAATCAGAGTTTGTAAGATGCAGCTTTCATGCTGCATGACTACATTCCTTTCTGAAATCTGTGTTGCATTTGGGAGCAAGAGTTGCAATCCTATTACTTTCAGAACACTTGTTTTGACTTACACAGTCACTTGAGCTTGGACTTTTACATGAGTGATTAGGAAAATTCAAATTAATCAGTAAAAAGAATATGATTTTATCCCTGGAAAAAGTAGCAAGAAATTCCTAGGATTATTTTTTTTTTTAATGTATCATGTATGATTTTTTCTGGCTGATATTGGATAACTGTTCAAGTTAAAAACAAAAAACCAAACAGATTTTAAAAAAAATGTAACGCATTGGTGCATTAATGTAACTATGGAACTGCAACATAGATGTTGTATTACAGAGCATGAAGTGGTAAAGAAAAAATTTTATTATGTTAGAAAAAAAAAACAAAAGGAGGAATGAAATAGCCCAGTTGCATTGCTAGAGCACTGCTCTTTGCAATTCTATTAACAGAGTTTCCATTAGCAGCTTTACCGTCTTGCAGAAAAAATAAAAAAGCTGATTATTTTCTGGATTGAATATGGTACCTTTGGCATGTTCTATATTCTCCCAAGGAACTTATATATTATAGCATGAAAAATTTCTCTTACTAAGTTCAGGAGCACTGTCAATAGACTTGTGACTTGGCTGTTAATTCAAAGTACTACAAAATCAATTTTGGTACCATGTAATAACAATTAAGTCTCATTTTCATATTGCCTGTAACAAAATATTAAAGGTTTATTCTGTTTAGAGTGTTTTAATGTTTTAATAGACAATAATTCCTCTGTGTTCATTAACCAGAAACATTCCTGCAAGGATGTAAAGACTTTGTCTGAGAAAGTAGATGTCTTTAAGATGCAGCTAAGCACATTTGTAAAACGCTTTTTTTTCAAAATAAGACAAAAAAGCAACCAACATCCCCTTTAAACTATTTTAGACTTTTTCTACGATTTCAAACATCTTGAAAGTGATTCATAAAAGCCAATTAAAAGCTAGCCTGTTGGCTCAGCAGGAAGGACTCATATATCCCTTTCACATAATCCTCGCTGAGGTATGATGAAATGGGTAGGGGTAGAGAAATAGCAAGTTTCTAGACTTAAAAGTGACAAAGTATCTAGTTACTCCTCACAGGAACTGAAGGGGAAAAATCAATTATAATGTCTTTGCATCTAAAAATATGGCTTATACCTCTGCATGGTGCATTATCATCAGAGCTGAGCAGATGAGAGAGCAAAGAGGGAATGGGAGACTGAGGAAGCGATCACCAGAGGATGCATTAAAAATTCAGCAGGCTGAAAGCAATTTCAGTTAGAAAGGAAGAAAGAAAAATGTTTTGATGTTAATTCATTCATGCTTCACCATTCAACTTGCAGTCAAGGCCATCCACTTTGTAGCTTAGTGGGAACAGGTAGAAATCTTTATGCCTGATTCTGATTTCTCTTACTGTCGAAGCAAACCAGAAATTAATCCAGCAAAATCAGCCCAGAAATACTTACATAAGATTAGTGTAAAAATCTGACCTCTTGTATTTCTGTGACATAAATATGTGGGCTTTATGGCTATTTCTTTCAGACACCCATCAATTCTTTGGAGAGAATTAATAAATGTAATTCATAGTAGTTCCTGAAATAACTGCAAGAGGTTTTATTCTTGGCTAATTCCCCTTCTAAGAGGGAAGTCAGATTTTACCTTCCCTTTCTGAGGAAGATACACACTTCTTATGAATACTTTTAGAGGATGTGTTTTGTTTTAATTCTGGATGAAAGGATCTTGGTTTTCTTAGCAGGTCAGTCTGTCCAATTATAGCAGAAAGTAAAAGGCCTGCCCTGATAATCATACCTGCTCTTTGCTTATAAGAGCTGCAAGCACTGTCTGCAAAGTAATGACAGAGCTTCTGCTCTCTCTGTGCTGCAGCCAACTGCACTTTGCTACTTGGCTTTAACTCACTCTGAAGAAAGTGTGGGTAATTCATATAAAAAATTCAAGAGATGCCCTTCTGTGATGGCCAGACAAGGCATAAGCAGTTATTTTAGATATCGACACATTTCCAGTTTAAAGCATACTTCATTGTCAGCACACTGCTAAAGTAGAAGATGTTGAAGTACTACATATCACAGCTGGCTACTAGATCTTGTTTCATGTGATTTTGGGAATTCTTTCAGAATATCACCCTGTTCCTCTGCAACATAGTTTGTCTCCCCTTTTTACACTTCTTTCACCCCTCATCTGCAAAAAAGAAAAGCTTGCTACCTTATAGCACAGAGAAAGCTTTCCTCACTCAAAAAATGACTGCTAAACCAAGGCCTATTAAAAGTAGAGTACTAGGCTGCAAAACTACAGCTCCAAAGAACCGGCAGCTGCCTTGAAATACTGTGCTTGTGGCCAAACTACCATAAATGTCTACTTTTCCACTGACTTAATTGGCACATCACCCAACCAGAGCAGAATTCATTATTTCATATTTTTCTGTTCAGACACAAGGAAAAGACTCTATTAGCTGCTTTGATGTAAACCAAACCTTCAGTCAGTTAACAGGACCTATCAATTTGTTCAGTTCACCTAGTTCAGGCAAAATCAGAAAAAAAACTTCAGTTCCTTTTAGTGCATTGACTGAGCTGCAGACAGATGTCAAGAGAAAAAGCTGAATCAGTGCATTTGACTAATATTTTGGACTTTATTGGCAGGGTCAGAACTGAAGAGACAGAAAAGTGCCCCTCCATAGCCCCTGTTCTTGTGAGAAGTATCTTCTAATAATATGTTCACAATAATTTCAGTTCAACAACCATTTTTCCCCCAAAGTTTGTGCTTTTGAATCAATATAAATATTTCAGTTGTCATATGTGTATATTGCATAACATTATCCAAAGACAAGATTTTGACCCACCTATAACAATGATAGAAACTATGCAAAAACGTATTTAATAAAAATGTATGGTTTTAAATGCTCCAGAGAAACTGAAACTTCAAGCAGAGCCTGCTGCTTTCTAGCTGCATGTGTTATGGACTGCTTGTAAATTTTGATTATATCTGGTCTAAAGATATCTGGCATGCTCCAAATCCTCCAGTTAATAGGCATGAAACACACCAGGTTGCTCATGCATTGCATTATTTAGGTTGGGAAAATACAAAGCTTGGGGTTCTAAAAAAAAGAGAATGTAGTGGAAAATAGGAGTTCCCTAAATGAAGAGGTCTTCAAAAGAAGAAGGGAACCAGAAAAGATGGCAGTGAGGATTTTAGCTGGAGGAAAGATCCTGGAATTGGAGGAAATTCCTTGAGATCAGACAATTGCACAGAGACAAATATTAGGCATGGAGAAAAATGCTGGGGGCCACCAAGGGGCCTTGGCTGATGATGCCCAAGACAGATGACAGCAAGCAGCAGCACAGCAGGAGCTGACAGGACTCTGCCTGACCATCTGTGCCAGTAGAGACCTCCCTGCTGGGAAATGCAGACCTAACAACTAGAGAAGACTGAAGGAGGGAGTGAATACATGATATCTTCGGGCAGAATAAACCTTGAATCCTGTTGATTCTTAATTAATACCCCAGCACCCAGCTCCCCCGTGGGCTGTGATTTACTCCATCCCACCCATACACAAGCAGTTTCAGAGCAGGGATGCAGCGCACCTTGCTAAAACGGCATTAGGGGATGCCTCCAGCAGCAGCTGTGTGTCAGTGTGAGGTGATGTGTGCAGGGGGCAGGTGCACAGCTCACCACTGTGCTGGGCTCTATCGAGCCTGGCAGGGAACCTTACTGGGGGTTTAACATGCTGGTAACCACAAGGCTTCTGTGGTAGAAGGTGCAGCTGTTGGGCTCTTAATTCTGTGCATTTTTCTTCATTGAAAGTGATAAAAAATGGATGCTGGTCTTCAAGCTAATCCAAGAAAACAGAGCAGAATTAAACTTATGTCCTGGTATCATTCATACCAGTAAGCACATAAATGTTTCAGTCTTCAGTGTCATTTACTTTAGAATCTGTGTCCACTGTTGACTTCTCAAGAGTCAAGAGGATGCTCCTTTTTGGTAACCAATTCAATTTTTCAAATAGGACAAACTGTGAGGTGGTACTACTCAGAATTTATAAAGATGGTTATATTTTGCCAAACAATCACATATGTAAACACGGAAAGTAGTAGCAACAGAGACTTTGGATTGGTAAACATAAATCCACAGCATCCAATGTGGACTGAGCAGATGACCTGGATTAATTCAAGTATTAAATAAAAAAAATTAAAAAACAAGAAAGGAGGAACAGAGGAAAGATGTATTGTTCGTCACATGGATGAATACACTAGGAAGTTACCCAATGTAGGCGTGTTTTCTTAAATTAGAAAGCAAATACATGTGGAAGGATTTCATGAGCCATAATTGTCTTAAGAATTGTTAAAATGAGAAATACAATTGCACCTCTGTTCTGTGGCTTAACATATTTTCTCTGAATGTAGGGAAGCACAAGCCTTGATCATTCGATGTCCCTTGATGTTTTAATGATTACTTCTTTTCTTTCTAATATTTCACTCTTTGTTTTACCCATCCAGTTGTTTTTTTACTTTAGGNTTTCTTTCTAATATTTCACTCTTTGTTTTACCCATCCAGTTGTTTTTTTACTTTAGGGCTACTTAAAAGTTATTATTGTTTTGATTTGTAAATAGTTAGCTGTAAAAAAAAACCTGGCTGATGTTTTTGGAATTGCATTATGTTTTCTAAGATATAAAAGCATACCTGTTAAAACATGGAGAGGTCAAACACGACCATCACTATTTAAGATTCTGCCAGATGTTTATGTCCATGACCACAGCTTTACAGGATGATCCCAAGATCATCTGCTTGAACCCTTCCCCAGATTATTGCAGGGAAAGCAAATATTAAACCCATTATGTCAGAATCAAGGTGATTTAATGGTGAGTTTGATAATACCTCCTCTTAATATTTTTCTATGCCTCAGAGACCAGAAATGTAGGTGCATTGCCTCAGGGAGGATTATTCGATTTTTAGAATGCTAGCATGCATCACAGTTCCCCTCTTTTTGTCCCCTGTTGAGTCATAGGAAGAACAGTGTCCCCATTCTTAGAAAGCAGGACAATATGTTTAAATAATAAGCAGTAGGAAATTAGTTTATGATTCAATATCAAGTTTGGAATCTGTTCTAGGGAGTCAAAAGCAGATTAGCTATATCCTTAACAGGAAATATTGCCATAGAAACAGAGGGAGTACTCGCTAGCTGTTAGAAGCAGAGACATTGGACCTATTTTAATTTTGGGGGGCTTTTTTATCATAAAAATCCTTGCAGTTTCAGCAGGAGCAATATCTATATATTCCCCTGAGATTCATGCCTTTATTTTGCATTTTATTCTTCATGCTGTACTAACCTCTATAAACTTCCTTGGCCTGCAGAAGAATTCTAACTTCAATTCATTACTTCATCATAATAAAATTTATTTCAAGGTACATTAGGCTTCTCCAGGCAGAAAACTGATATGATACGTTTGTTTCAAACAAACAAATGAAAAAAAAGTGGTGATGGGAGGGACATTTTTTCATTCAGCACTCAGTGAGCTGAGACTGTCTCAAAAATCTCCAGTTGGGTTCAGAGCTACTACCTGTGCTGTGCACTGCTTAAAATGTATTGAAAGAGTAGGAAGAAAGCGGTTCATAGAGTTTTAAGGGAGAAGCTGATGTCAGAGAGATATATCAAGAAAAAAAACACACAAAATTATTCCAAAAATATCAGATATCAGGGAAATTTCACTTGGCAGTTTCTCCTGGTAATTGCAGGAATATGTGGCAGAGCCCTCAAAAGAGTACAGTGTGTACCTATATATGTATATATATACATGCAGAAGAATGGAGGTGTTCATCTCCCTTCTGTCTTTTCTCTGCATGTAATTTTTTCCAAAACCAAACAAAATGCCATGGTTTAACCTCAACTGACAATTAAGAACTGGCAGCCACTTGCTCGCTCTCCACCATCTCCAGTGGGATGAGGAAGAGAATTGGAAAAAAAAACGTAAAACCCAAGGGTTGAGATAAGGATGTTACTAATATTAATACTAATACTAAATACTAATACTAATACTAATACTGGAGAATAAAAGACAAACAAGTGATGAATATACAATACTGATGTGCACCAGTTTTGCCAAAGTTCATTTACAGGAATGATTTATGTAAATTGATAGAGGATAACTTCAAATACACAATAAACTATGTTGGATGCCACCAGAGCACAATAATTTTCCTAAATATCACTTTTAAGAGTGCACTAGTGCAAAATGAAATAAGGACATTCAGACGATGAAAACAAACAAGTGGAAGCAAACTTTTTCCTAAAATTCTAAAATTAAATACTGCATCAATTTTTGAATGGAATAAAAGAAGGAAGCGTATATTAAAGAACCTTTGGAAATATTAAAGTGAAATAGTTCCTTCAGGTAGGAAATCTATCCTCATCTTTCTGTGCTGTGATCTAAACCAAATGCTCCTGCTTAAATATCCACATATCAATGGTAATAGAAAGATGAGAACTTTCTCAAGAAACATGGCTAAATTTCACTGTCCAGGACAGCTGGATGAAAAAGGAAATGCCAAGAATATGGCTGAATTAGACAGCAAATTTATCAATGTGATTTATCAGACAACTGCTGGGCATTATATTATACACTGCAAATATGGTGCAACTGTTAAAAAGACAGTATCATCCCATTTTTGGACTCTTCTTTCCCTAATCACTTGCAGTTGCAACAATTAGAAAGGGGAAGTAATTTTATATTCTTGCTGTGTCAAAGATAAGTAATTTCAACTCATTTGTAAAAATATTCCTCTTAGGGAATTTTCAGTTTTAGCTTATCAGGAGGTATTTCTTCATCCAAATATCTATGTAATACACAAGAAAGTGCTGTCTAGTAAGAAAATGCTGTCTAGTGAATCACAGCAACTCAAACCTAACCCCTTGATCAACTGCCTTAAATCACTGACTTGTTTATAAATAAATTTTAAAAATAGCAAGGTCCTTGCTACTTTGGAATAAGCAAATTCTGAATCCTTACCCCACTGCTCCTCTTTGTTCTTTACCCTTACAAAATAGTAGGAGCAGAATGCCCAAGAACTAAGGTATAAATCCTTGTCAGTCCATTATTTTCAATTCTTTGGTGCATGACACTGAAGGTACTTTTAGAAGAGATTCTACTTTCTTTTCTTTATGCTTGGGATAGGTTTTTGAAGAGGTAAACATCAATTTAAAAAAGGGAAAAAGAACCTCCCTAAAAAAGTTTGCTTTGCATGCCTATATATTTTATGATTTTATGACCTAGAACCTCATTCCAGAAAAAAAAAAAAACCCAAACGGTTTTGTGTGTGTGACATTTGCAAACCACATCAAACGAAGTACTAGGGAAAATAAAGATTTTATTTTTACAAACAGTAGCTGTCAGATTATGGCATACTTGATATCTCATAGTAACAGAGGAAAAGTAAGTAGTGTTCCATAATCACCTTCTTACACAGGGTGCCACCAAGCTGCCCCTGTGAATTGTGCAGAGGATCAATAGATGCATTGCCTTCCTTATCTGTGAAATGCAATCTCATCTTTGGTTTAAAAGCAAAACAGACATACAGATACACAAATTCTGCAGCCATTCGCCTCCATTCTTTTTAATTGAATGTTTATGTGCATTGGTTTCTCAGCACTCTACTGATAACAAAACTCCTTTCAACTCTCTAAGCTATGAACTCTGTTTCCAAAGACACTGCATCTTCACTGGGATTCTTCTTCAAAAACTATTGTGGTTTAATATTTTCCCCTTTTCTTCTCTAGCCCTGTGTAATGCTCCAAAGATTTTTCTTTCAGCTTCCTAAAGAGGCAGAAAGAGGTTTCTCTATTTCTCTTTTTTCTCCCCTGCATTGAGATAAACTTGAGTGGCAGACAGTTGAGGGGATTAAAATGGGACAAAAATAATTTCAGATCAAACATTTAGCTGATATCTTTCCTCCTAGATTATCAACAGGAGATGTGAATATGTTTTTGGGTAAGTGACTGTTCAGCAAACCATCTGCTTTTGATGCAAAAAACTTAATAACTCATAGCACCTAGCAAGTGCACTTCAAAAAACCTAGGAATGGCTATGGTGCTAGAAATACAGATAAAAAGTTGCTGTTTATTATTTAAATTAAGTTTGTGTTAAAAATAAATGACTGTACTTCACTGTTGCATGCAAGGCTCACACTGCGCAGAGAAACCCTGACACAGTGTAGGTCAAGCCACACAGAAGGAGCAGCAACAGGCTCTCAGACATGCATAGACTGCTGGCTTTTGTCCTGAGCTAACTGGTGGAGGCACAGGGAGTGAGACCCAAGAAGATGGACCTTTCTATGCAGCCCTGCCCTTTGCTCCCCTGAGGATGTGGCTGCACTTGAGTCCTTCACCAGAAGAAAGTGGTGGGTTTTGGTAATGGGACAGCTGGCTGTCCTGCACTGGGCAGGCACAACCTGCCTGGGCCAGTTCCAGCTGCTCCTGTGGGGATGGGAGCAACCCTTGCCAACCAAATACTTGACTCAGTTGGAGAAGTGTATGGTGCCTTGCATGAGATGGTTTTAAAATAGGGTGGTCCTGGCCATGTGAGGGCCATTGGGGGAGTCATGTGCTGGTCATAATGAAATTATGTCAGTCATTATGCAGTGAGCCCAGCCTGCAGCTTCACATGTTGCCTCACCAATGGAATTGAATGGTACCTGAGTTTAATGTACCCTGAAAACAGGAGAAGTTGAAAGGGGGAAGGAGGGAGAAGAAGTGTTTCTTTATCTGTACTCTCTTTTGTTTCAATACCGGAATCAGTAAATAGATGTTTGTTAATTGACACTAAATTAATAGTCAACAGTGCCTACAACACATCCATGTTGTGTGATTACAAGGCAGAGTTCAGTTGTGAACCCTGCAGACAAATATTGGAGAACAATGGAGTGGAAAATCGGAGTGTGCATCCCAGACAATGAATCAAAGGTTCTGGAGTTTCTTGTCTGAATAGACAGTCCGTGGGAACACACTGCCACCCAGCTGTAAGGGACAAAGTGCCCTTATGCCAGTACCCCATGGCAGCAGTGAGTTTAAGGTGCTCATCCAACAATGGCTATTTCATGTATTTTGTTTTCACATAGTAGGTAGATTCTGTCTGCACTATAATCAATGGGAGCTTTGCCAGTGTCTTAACTAGGGCTGGGTTGTCACCTTGAAATCAGCAGTATTACTTTCAAGGTATAAAGAGAATTATGTGAGTAAACCTAGGGAGGACTAGAACCAAATTTATTCATGGTGCCTTACATTGCTTTACGGATTGATCTTGGGGTTGCTAGATCTTAGTTACTGTAAAGCTTGTTTTATCACATCGGTTTGTAAGTTCACAGAAAAATGCTGAGACTAAAGCAAATTAGCAAACTTTCTTTATTCAGCTGCAAGGTTTTAAATTGCCTATAAAATTGCAGTTACACAAAATTCTGTTCTCAGAATTTCCTTACAAAGTGGACAGGTGAAAACCAGGTAAAACAGATTCTGTGTTTCAATACATGAGACACAGCTTGCTCATATTTAAACATAACATCTATAAATAATTCACATTTTAAAAATGGGTAATGCCACACATTAACTGTCTTCATCCATTTCAGAAAGGAAACTAGTTTGCTAGATTTGTGTTCCCTTTTAGTTCATGGAGGAGACAAAATGTAATTTCTAGTGTAGATAATAAAAGTTTCCTCTGAAGGAGAAAGAACAAATGTGAATCATGAATGATGTTTGTATACTGAAATCTGGTCTAGGAATTCTCTATGACTTTGTGAAAGCAAAATGTACTCAGTGCCTTTAAAAAATGAGTGTAAATCAAAAATTTCAGATTGTCCACATTTAAATGAAAGTAATAGCTGTCAAATCCTGATTAGGAACATTTTCAGATCATTTTGATTATAAAATATCTTATTGGTGTTAAGTTAATGTTTTCTATTTGGCCTTGAGTACCATCAGATCCAGATGTGCTAGTTGTGCTAGGAGCAAGAAAGTGTGGTTCCCTATGATCTTCAGCACCCATAACCTCTGCTGTTACTCATCTCTTCCCTCCTCTTCTGCTCTACTTCAGCTCCTGTGCTGTGCCTGCCTTCTTCCCCAGCCACCCTGCACAGCCATCTTCCAGCCTGCATTCAGCCCAGATTTCACCTCACTATGGGAAGGTATAAATGTTAGGAAGAAAAGTGAGGTTCACAAAACTGGTGACTTTCTGCAGTTGCATTATTTAAATCAGCAGTGTCTTTCACGTTAAAGAGAATCTGATCACCAGCAGCAATCATATAAAGCATATTCCAAGAGGAGAGGGTAAACTGATGGAAGCTGCAAGCTTGTGTGTCAAAGTCAATTTATCTTTTAGAATTTTAGGCCACACAGCAAAGTGGATTAAGGAACTCAGCCACCAACAAACACTGTGACAAACCTACAACCTGTCAGCAGTTCCTCTGCCTCAGCTGAGCTGAAAAGAAAGGAATTGATGGTAAATCAATAGTGCTCAATTGTCATATGCAATACTGCATAATGGCAACACTGAACAGCCAAGCTATTAATGATAGCTCTCTGCTTTGAGAAAGCACAGAGTAGATGTGACTTCCTGGAAATTGATTCTAATTGCCCATATGTTTGGCCATTAAATTGTTCCTTTCCTGCTGATTTCCCAATATACATGAGAAAGGGATTGCTGTCTTGTATTATATTGAAATCACAAATATTGATATGACTATCTACAGGATCCCCAGTTCATTTCAAGGTACTAAGACACTACTAATATTTCTCTCAGAAGAAAATGTAAACAGATATAGTATTCATGCATCTATGGAAGTCATTGTGAGAGGATATACTGAAAGGGTGTATAATTTTCTCTATAATTTTCTCAGTTTAGACATTTTACAGAACAGTCGATGGCAATGCATTGTTCATGGGACCATCTGTCTGTGCTGCAATGTAATCCTCGAGGTAGAGACCAGGGCTGGAGTTCCACTTGGCACTCCGTCTTTAGCTGCCAAGTATTAAATGTTTGTTTGCTAAGCTGTAGAGCTTAAAGCACATGTTTCTGTGTCTCTTGACTGATATTTATATAGATATGAGATTTTATTGGACTACAGCATCATAATATCTGAAGGAATTTATTGTGGTTTCTCTGTGAGATATAAAATCAATGAATTCACACTTGGGTACACCTTTATATGCAAGCTTTAATATATACATCAGATAGGAATTGCTGATGTACATCTTCCAATTTCTCACATCTTTTCTCTCTTACAGCAGTGTACCATAAGGTTTTTTCCTCCATTCTTCTTATAAATATATGTTTACGTTTTTCATCTTGCCTCCTATCTTGAATCATACTGATGGGCCATATACCCAAATGAACTTTTTCATAACATGCCACAATCAGCCATTTATAGCTGCAAATTTCACATCTTTTTTAGAAAATATTTTTGTTATATTTCTATTTAAAGTAGTGCCTTTGTTCAGTTTTTGGACTGTGATAAGCACAGAAAAGAAAACCCTAATGAATTTTGGTTTTCTATTGTATATCAAGTTATCTATTGTATATCAAGCACAGACATACACATCCATCCCAACCTTAATAGTGCTGCCATGACCATATTTTTCTCTCTGATAAATAGGAAAAGTCACAGGTGTTATGTGGTAAACAGCAGATTATCATACTTTTAGGTTGTTATTAATTGTATTAAGTGTTTTAGGACAACAATGGCTTGGTATATCTTTCTCTATTCTTGGTTGTACTGCATTAGGTGATGTGCTGTCCAGTGTGATGTCCTTTTATCATTGATGTGAATTGAGGCTAGGAGTTTCATTCTTGTTTAGACGTCCAATACGTATAATTTTCAAAGGTGTTTTCTGAAGCCTGAGCAGAATTACCTTCTCTAAGAAGAAAAGTATGACAGGCATCTTTGTAGGCAGGATGGAGATAAGAGAGGATTATGTATTTACTGATGACTAAAAAAACAAAGCTATTTTGTTAAAATAAAATACCATACATGATACACAATTCTGCCCTTGGGAAAAAGAATCAGAGGAGGAAGGCACTATAAATGCTAGTCATATTATTGAATGTACTATTCAAAGTTATTCAAATACTAAATCAGGGACAGTTAATTTGAGAATAAAACAGGAACAGAAATATGCACATTTAAATATAGTCATACTTCTACTTTGGATACTTAAATGAGCTAAATCTAATATCTATTTTATGTATTATGTATTTTTATGCATTATGTGTTAAATCACTCCTCAATTCTTGAATGTACTCAAGCTTCCTTTTGAGCAACCTAGTTACCATATCCCGTATTATACATGCAATGGTGTACCACACAGGAGTGTTTCCTAAGCAAACAGAAAACCCCAAATCTAGGCAATATCTTCTGCTTGGCATCTGTTCTGATGGCTCACAAAAGAAATTTTCCTCTAAACATCACTGTGATATTTTCAATTTAGAAATACATAAAAGTTAAAATTTTCACTGCCAGACAGACATACTGTTTTCAAAGTTCTTAGTCTAAAACTGTTCTTTGAAGAAGCCAACACTGCAGGCAAATTTTAACTTACTTTTCAGTGTGTAAAATCCAGGTGCTTCCTGTTTTAAAGCAAAGAAAACAAAGGGAAGTTGTGTGAATTCTGCTTTATGGTTGCTACCTGGAGCAAGGTTAAGAATATTTCTGTGCTGACTGTTTAGATGTTTGAGACTTTTTTCTTTATTCTATATTCTAATTCTATATTCTCTAATATTATTTTATAGCAATGTAGTGATTCAGTTTTCCCTAATCATGGCAGATTTGACCACTGGTAACTTGAGATTTCTTCATCAGTTTTCTTTCACTCTATATGCCTCTAAGAAATGTATTGCTGTCATTTTGTGGTGAGGACACTGCTGAGTCAGATTGTGAATAATGTCTCTGCAAATGGGTTATTCTAGCCCATCTCACCAGTACTTACATGCTTGAGTGACTACAGCCAAATGCTTTTCCTTAGTCAGTATGAAATCCCCATTCCCACCTCTTATATAAACCTAGCCCAAGCTACCCCTAATTCTCAAGTCTGAGTACTTTCTTTGAAGCGATGATACAAGAACAGCAGTGATTCACTTTCAGATGTGCCTACACAGCAGCAGGAGCTTGCCGAGAGAGATGGAAACGTCCAAGGTCAGTGACAGTGCAATGGAGAAACTTTGTGAAACAGATGTAAACACCCAATTCTAAAAGAGATTAGCGATCAGCTAAACTGGTGATACTGATTTCGCACAGAATATAGTCCCTTCTTAATGAAGTGTTTTATTTTAGAAGTTCTTTAAAGCTCAAGGCATTTCCAGTCCTTCATTCAGATACGCAGCAAAGAGTACCCAAGTTCCAAAAAAATTTACATTTCTCATATTTGGGTTTCCATCCAAGCCTTTAATTACCTCTACATTTTGTAAACTCTACACAGAAAATGCCCCCTCCCTCAGCGGTACCTTAACTGTAGAAATAGAATGTATTTTGCCTGCTTCTGCTATCCCTGTGCTTTGAGTTCTCTTATTCCATGGCCCAGATTCACTGGGAAATGCCTATGATACCATTGGCTAAACTCTTCTGCAACTTAGAATTTTTTGGAAATGGTGCATGGTGCTTTGAAGTACTCTGGGAAAAATAATCAAATCAAGATGTCCAATTTTTTGTGATGGAAACCACGATTAAATTGATATGCCAAAATTATTTTTCTTAAAGAGAAAACAGTTTGTGAAGAGGAGATTATGATTTGAGTCATGAATTTAGAAGAATTCTCAACATCTAGACAGGAATAGAAACTGGGATAGACCTCTTGTGCTTAATATTTGGTTCCACCTATGTTTCCTATTTCTTCTAAACATTTTACGTTTTCTCAGCAGCTTTTCTATAGTACTTGCCATTTTCTATGGATGGCATAAACATTTGGGCATGTCAATTGATCAAACAAAATCAGTCTGCTTGACTCAGATAACAATATTTCAGTAACTTTAATGCATAATGCATATATATGTTGACAGTGTATATTAAAACCATTAAAAAAATATTAACAGGCTTTTGTTCCTCCTAAGTGATGATGATAAGAGTAATTATTCTAAGAGGTCTAAAATGCCATTGGGAATGATATGTAAACTCCATGGTTGCTGAGATTATTACTAATTCAAGCTCTAAGTGGAGCTGCTGTGTGTTGTATGACTCACAATTTATGAAGGGAAGGGCTAAGAATACAAAGTATCTACAGGAAGTACAAATCTTGGTGTGGAAAATCCATTCTGTAACAATAAAAGTTTAGAAGATTCTTTTTTGGTGTGCTGGTAGAATTTTTTGTCTTTTTGCAACTTTTTGCACAATTTTAAACTTCGATGATACTGAACTGGGAGGAGATGCTGACTCCCTTGAAGGCAGAGAGGCCCTGCAGTGAGACCCAGACAAATCCGGGATCTGGGCAATCACCAGCTGTGTGAAGTTTTAACAAAGACATGTCTCACTACACTCTGCAACTTTCCCACAAGGGAAGAAGAAAGGCAGGTACCAATCTCTTCTGTGTGGTCACCAGTGACAGGATCTGATGGAACAGCATGAAGTTGTGTCAGGGGAGGTTTAGGTTAGATATCTGGAAAAGGCTCTTCACCCAGAGGGTGGCTGGGCACTGGAACAAGCTCCTCAGGGGAGTGGTCAGAGCACCAAGCCTGACAGAGTTCCAGAAGCATTTGGACAGTACTCACAGGTGCATAGTGGGATTTTTGGTATTGTTTTGTTCAGAACTAGGAGTTGGATTTTGATGATCTTTGTATACACCTTCCAAGTCAGGGCATTCTATGATTCTATGATTTGTAATCAGGTAGTAAGTAAGCTGTAATATTATTTATAATATATAAAGGATACCTATTTTATATTGTTACAACTCTTGCAATTTAAATGTTTGTTAAAGATGTCCTAGTAAAAAATATAACCTGTCTTCAGACACTCACTGCAGTGGCCAAGAATCAACTGTGTCTCTGGAAATAAGCAGGTCTTTATAACTCAGTTTACTGCCTTGTGTGGTAGGTTTTCTGCCCTTAAATTCCATGCAGCAAGAGAATAAAGTTCCATTGGTTGGCATGGATGCTTTAAATGTAAGTACAAATCAGTACTTACTTTGGAATAAAGACAGGTATGTAAACTTTTGTGACAATAGTAATATACAAAATGGCAATTGATAAAAATACTGCTCTTTTCTGTTATCAATAGCCATAAAATTGCTTCCAATTCTTAGAAGAATAAATGGAAGAGGATCCTAAATAGCAGTGGATAATAATAAAGCCATCGCATGTAACTAGTATTTCAAACTATGGATATTCAGATACAATTCCATCTCTGGGGATCACAACCTGAAAATAATACACAATGCAGCTCCTCTGCTACCTTAATTTTACTTTGTTTATTGTAAAAAGAATATCAGTAAATGGGAAACAATCTGAAACCCAAAAGGTTACAGATTCCAGCATTTGAAGTAGAACTCTTCGAACTCTATTACAATTTCACAAAATATGAAAAATACTCTAGAGAAATAATTAACAAACCAGTGAGAAGTGGCATTGCTTTTATGTGATACACCAAGGTAAAGTAAAACTTAGATGTGAAAATTTGCAAAAGAAGAACATGGACAGGTTTTGAGGGTATGTAGAGAAGACATCAGCATATTTCATCAGGTTGATAAATTTTAGAAATTATCATATGAATAAACTTAATTTTTTTGTACAACACATGAGAAGCTATTGATTATGGGGCAAAGTGGATAGGAACTGTTGTAACCCTTGAATAACCAGTGTCAAATCACCTGGACGAAATATTCACTGTGTAATAAAATCTTTAAGTTTTTTAAATAAAATTCCAATTTCAAATACCACTCAAACAACACAACAGTTAATTATTCAATAAAATCCCTCATTTACTTTAAAGAAATGCATAATTTGACCCATAAAGCCCTTATGCTGACACCTGGTGCTCTCAATGGTTCTGCTGCATGCATTTTAAGTAGGCTTTTGTACTACTTTTTTTACAGTAAATATTATGACATTTTAAACATATTTTGATGTTGTGGATATTTGTGAAGGGCTCATTATGTATTTGGTGGATGAGTGAAAGTAGCCTAATGGATAATAAGTAGAGTATTGCTCATTACAGATTTTTAGTTTTACTCTCTAACTATGGAAGGAAATTGGTTCAATGTTGATATGAAAACAAAAACACTGCAGGAAGAGGAGAAGAGCTCTAGCATAAATTTCAGTGAGAATAAGATGAGTTTAAAGACTTTGGTAGGAGAATGCAGAACATTATGGGGACTACTGCAGCAAGCAATGTGTAGCCACCCAAGAGTTTACTGGTGTAGGAATGGTCTGTCCTGTGGCTGTTGGTCTGGTGACAATTCTGAGCTTAATTTAGCAGTGTGGATACATCTTCTGAGACCCAGAGTTTTCATTTACAGACTTGCTGATAGGGAATTTCCCTAATCCACAGATCATTCAGAGCTAATTCAAGGGTGCTCAACAGCCTGTTGTTAACAGACTGTTTTATGGGTTTCTGTGGTGCCTTAGTACAGCTGGAAAACTTTTTATTAAGACAAAATGCTTCATTTGAGTATACTGAGTCATTACAATATTCCTCTTCCTTCCATTTCTGCTTTAAAAAAGTAACGCTGTGGATGGCAAAGCCCAAAAACCTTACTCAGCACACCTTTACTTAGAGCTTACTTGCACTGAAGAGGTTTGAGGACAGTAATATGCAGTAAGTGCTGGCAAGAGTGCAGCAGGCTAAACAGCACTTTATTCAGCTAAAGAACTAGGCTTGAAATCAATTAAAACTCAATTGTATTCAGCAACTGGGAAAAAAATAGATTTTGTTCCTCGCTATACTCCTACTTTTGCACGTTAAATTCTTTACTGATTTACAGTCAGTTCTAAAGTTATTCTTTCTTGATCAATGTGATCAAATATAGGCTCAGATAAATAACAGACTATAAAAAAGGAAAAAAAAATAGGAAGGATGGTAAATGATTTGCTTGATTGAATGGTAACTATTTTCTGACCTTAAGCAGAAGGATCATGGTCAGAAGCAGGTACGCTAGGAAAAGGAATTATTCAAATATATTTTGATTTACTTTGCCCATGAACAGTAACATTTATAGAAGCAACCCTGTCTGGGCAGAAAAATAGATACAATGACCCAAGAGGTCTTTTCCATCTCTTATTGCTATTGTTCTGCTATTACATAAAATACATTAAAAATAAATTTGCATAACACACTGGAACAGCTCCAAGCAAGCCATTACAATCTCTGAAAAACAAAATAAATATGAAATTTAAACACAGCCTAAAAATATATTTCCTGATATGTCTGCATTCATTCTTCCATTGGAGATTACAAAATGAATCTTTATCAAAGAACTCTCCCTAAATAATGCCAAATTTCCAACTGAAGTCAGAGGAAAGACTGAGGCTTTGTCCTTAGAGCATACTGTCTTATTTTTAAGATCCATAAGGGCAAGTTTTGAAAGTAGAACTAGTGTTAAATTGTTGATGAATTTCAACAGGAATCTCTTGGGTCATAATATCATACTCATCTTTGAAAAATGCAAATATTTATTACTTTAAACTAGAGTCAGATGCAAGTATTCTATTGAACAAAAATCAGCCACACTGAACATTTACTTTTGAAAAAAAAGTTAATCAAATCTCCACTTGAAACCATTGCTTGATGAACAGAAAGACTATTCCTGTACCCTGGTTTTATTTCCATTAGAAGTGGGACTAACCTGTCCCACAGAGAAAATGAAGGAGGACAACTTCTATAAAGTTTTTTGATGAACTTGCAGTACCATATTTCATGTGCAAAAGACACCAGACTGATTGCAACCATCCCTCTTCAGGGTCCTTTTGGGCATATGCAAAGCCATGTCCAAGATATACATAATTTGAAAATACTGAACAGCTACTGGTTTATACAACACATCATGTAGCTACAGGAACAAGCTGCTGGACACTTAATGTTCACCACCCCTGTAGTAAATGTAGTGAATATTTCACCAATTTTCCAGTGATCAGGTGGAGAAGAGTGAGCCTTTGAATCAAGTTGATTCTTGACATTGCTGGGCTGCTCTCTGCCTAATCCCTATTTTTTCCTTTAACGCTTTGGTAACTTTTCCTGATAGCATATTTCCTGCTGAATGCTTGAGCTGCTCACAATCCTCTGCTTGCCAAGTTTACCTGTCTTTGGTTTTACCTTCTTGTCATGGTTTAACCCCAGCCAGAAACAAAATCACACCTGCTTGCTCATTCCCCCACCAGTGAAGAGTGGGGAGAAAATGAGCAGAGTAAGTGGGAAAACTCACAGGTTGAGATAAAGACAATTTGATAAGTAAAGGAAAAGCTGGACATGCAAGAAAGCAAAACAATTAACTCACCGCTTAATGGGCAGGGGTTCAGTCTACCCCAGGAAGGCAGGACTCCATCACACTTAATGGTTATATGGCAAGACAAATGCCATAGCTCCAAATATCTCCCCCGTCCTCCTTCTTCCCTACACTTCATATAGTGAGCATGATGTCATATGCTTTGGAATATCCCTTTGGTCAGTTGGGGTCACCAATCCTGGCTGTGCCTCCTCCCAGCTTCCCATGCACACTCAGATCCCTCACCAGTAAGGCAGTACAGAAATCAGAAGAGGCCTTGGCTCTATGCAAGAACTGCTAAGCAATAACCAAAGCATCTCTATTACCAACAGTTTTCAGCATGAATCCAAAATGCAGCCCCATACCAATCACTCTGAAGAGAATTAACTCTACCCCAGCCAAAACCAGCATACTTCTTTATCTTGTGTGGACATAACACATACATTCTCACAGTTCTTTGCTACAATTTAGACATTTTACTAGAAGTCTGAGTCAAGAACTTGCAGCTGTGCTGTATCCCATCTAGAACTTGGATCCACACTGACAGTAGACCATGTTCAGGCATGTCTCTGCCTCGATTTAACAGAGGTCTTAGGAACATGATACAGAGATACCCAAGCTGGTCAAGCAGGAAATCAGCACAGGTATAACAGAATTCACTGAGTCATTGTTCTTCATGCCTTGGGAAAACCATAGCTATTCTGCCATAAAATACATTTGAGCTATTAAACCTTGTCAGATCCAATTTGACTCTACCCTGCAGTCTATTCATATGTTTCTGAATCTCTAACACTGTTAATCCACAGCCTGGCTAATTGAAAGGAGCATATTTGATAATATTATGATTATGAAAGCCCTAGTATTTTATGTGATAATTCTCAAAGAAAGGACATTATTCTTTGCTACTTAATATTTATTATGTGGAAAGGACAGAAGTCAACAACTGGAGGCCAAACTACAGGCTATCTCTTACGAATGTACCATGTTTCTAATAAATTACCTCAAATCATGAAAAAATACCCTTCACTTATTAAGCTCTAATAATTTTTGATTCTCCACAATGCTAAGGAGCCATTATTGTCAATTGGAATGCTAATTTCTAATTTAAACATTTCTAACTTCTTGTGCTTTGTATGACATACTATTTCAAATCACATTTAATTATAATCTCCTAAATAGACGTAATAAAAAATTATGAAAACTGCATAATCTATTGTTTGATCAGTGAGTCTTATTATGATTTTATCTATCAGATTAAAGGGCTTCTTCACTGTATTTTTATTAACCAATTTTGATAAAGAGAAAAGGAGAACTAACAACCACAAGCTTAATTAGCCAGCTTCTTCTGTAAATATTGGAAGAGCTCAAAAATATAGGGTAAAAATTGTAAACTATGCATTCTCTGAGTCTCTTAGAGGAAATATACAAAGATGAAAACATAATTAATGATGCAGATTCAGAATTTCTATTGGAATGCATTTTTAATGGCAAGCAAGCCTGTCTGACAAAGTTAAAGTAGGACATTGACATGCTTGTGTAACAGAAAACACAGGCTGCTTCTGGTGGAGAAGTGTAAGAGTAGCACAGAGAACTGTTCTTTGTTTTGCTCCTTTCTAGGGTGAAACAAAGTAATCTGTCCTGTAGGTATGTTTTTTAGTCTCATGTTGCTTTTAAGCATTTATATTTTAAGACTTCCCTATTTTTACAATACAAACATATGCATTGCATACCTTCCTGTCCATCTGCCCTGTTCTCTTATGAAGAGAGATATTGGGAGTCACGCTTTATCTAAGGATAGAAGAACTTGGTAAAAGAGTATTTCTTTTTATTAAAAAGACCAGCTCTAACTTTGGTTTTATGTTCTTTAGAATATATGGCAGCTGAAAGAAAGAATTAGAAATAGAAAAAGAATGAAGGATAATCCTCAATTTAACAGCATGAGTTAAAAGGATCACTTTCAAGGCCTGCTACTTTTCATTCCAAAAATCTTAATAGCAGCATCTCTTTCTCAGTGTGATCCTTCTTATCATTCAATAAAGGAGCGTTTTTCTAAGAAGAAGAAACAGATATGAGAGCTTCAGTAAAGTTATCAAAGAGTATGATGTTGTCATACAAACTAGAAGAAAAAGACCTCTTCATACAGATCTGTCTATGAAGAAATCAGAATTTTAACAGCAGCTATGGGCCATTGTTTGTTCCAGACCTAATTAACTTAGAGAAAAGGTCTATTAGGGTTGAGTTTAAATCATATATTTATATACAAGTATAGTTTCCTGTGTCCCTTTCTGCTTTCTTCCTTTTTGTATTTCATGGAACATCAGGCAGTCTCCGCTTGTGCTGCTCTTGTGCCCATGGCCAAGCACTGATTTCAGAGTAGCAGCTGGCAGCCACAGAGGTCTGCTGCCAGCAGGTCCTTCCTCCTTGCCTCCTCTGTGTCAATAAACTCCAGCATCTGAAGAACAGGGAGCAACACTCTCAAGAGAGTTTTGGAGTAGTTTTAATTATTCAGTTGTGCTCTGATGTTAGAAGTGATTCAGATGTCCTACTAACTAATCTTACATTTCCATGCCGGGTAACTTCAGGGCCCTGTCAATTTCCTTCAGGTCCCTGAGATTTCATTTTCACATTACATTTTTGTCACCGAACAAATGCCATTGGAAGCTCTAGCAATTTTCTCTAGCAAATCTTATTTTAGTGAGAAGTAGCGGAAGCATGGAACAAGATTTCCCCAGACAACTAAGGCAATAAAAATAGAATGTATGTCTTTAAAGAGAATTTCATTCTGATTTCCAGTAAAAGAGACAAAATCACCTTTCTCTTCTTGTTTCTTCTTCCTTCCCCCCCCCCCCCCCCCCAAAGTTTAATAGAAGTTATAGTAGTGTGGTTTCAAATAATATCAGAGAATCTAATTATTCTTGTTAAGAATCATGAAATACTTCTAAGCAGTACTGTATTACTTACTATTTCAAACCACATCCCATTATTATCTCCTAAATATAAGGAAGGAATGAAAACTTCTGAAGACTGCACAGGTAATCTATTCTAATTCACTCCCTAAACCTTGAGCTGCTAATTTGATTATGAATCGAAACATTTGTGGGGACTAGTAATTCCATTGCAATCTTCATTTCAAATACTCTGATTGATGGCTCTACTTCTCTTAAGAATTTTCTGCAGAAAGTGCCTGATTCCTTTGGGGGTTTTTCATTACTTTCCCTTTAACAGAGTGAAGAAGACTTTTGGACCTCAAGTTTGAAGCTAGCATGACAGCAGGTGAGAAAGCTGAAATCATAGCTGTGAGTTCATTTCCTTCCACTGAGAGAATTTCTTCATTTTAGATGGGTACAGGACCAGGGAAGAATTATTACACACAGAAAGCAAACTTTATTATTGGCAGCATCATTTGTATATGCTTCTGAGCATCTGAAGTTAACTCTGATTGTCTCTATAAATGCTTCGTAACTTCCCAGCTTGTCTTCGTGACAATATTCCAAGGAGTGAGGTTTTATTTCTTTTTTTTTTTCTTTCCCACGGTAGATCAATATTTTATTTTCCACTTAATTTGTAAATCTCTTTTCTTACTTTTCTTTAAACTAGCTGCCAAAGGGGTAAAATACTGAGATGGAAATATTCAGGAGTTAGAGGATAAGAGATATTTTGAGTCCTGTAAACTCAAAGCCTCGGGAATAATTAAAAAAATTTAATTAGATAAAAGTGCTTATAATTGAAAGATGTTACTCATTTCTTCAGTGCAGTTCTGTTAGTTTACTAAGAGCCTTATATAACCAAGATACACCTGCAAGGTTAGAATACTTTACTGTGACATCTGTTTGATATACATGGTGCCCGTACTGGTATTTTATGAAGGACTTACAAATGGCACAACATTGCAAATTAATTTTTTTTTCTTTCAGTGCAGTAGACTCTGCCTAGGGTAAAACAGGGACACATTTTCCTGTATTCTAGTGAGAAGCTTCTATGGTTACATGGAAATTTTCTGCACTTTTCTGTGACAGACATTACTGTATCTTTCAGAACTCTTTATATGCTGGTTATTTTGAATCATAAGATAAGAAAATCATGTCACTTAAAAAATATCCAAACAACTGAACTGGTAATGTCATAAACAAGAGGAGCACTTTGGACCATATTGACTTATAGTAAATCATCCCAAATGAAAACAGCAAGTTTTGAATATTTATCTGAAGAAAATTGTCAGGTAGTGATGCTTTTCATAAGACTTTTAGCTGGGACCTGTAATTTGTGTCCTCTCTGTGATGGGTCTCTCTGTGGCTTCTTTTTAGTATGAAGAATATTGCACAAATCCAGTCAATTTCTGCTTTCTCAGGATACAGAGGGAAGAAGTAAGAATCTATAATCTGTTAAATCACATATCTAGGCGTGGTTGCTTGTTGGTTATTGAGATCCATGCTCATGGCACACAGAAGAAACTTTCATAAAAAACCATACTAAGGATATGTCCTGGATCACGCTGTAAAGAGATCCCTTTTGACAAGACTGTATTACCCAGCTCCAGCTTTCTCAGACTGTTTCTGTGGCACTGCACCATTGTTAACAAGCCATGCAGATTAACATAGAGATGATTCTTCATAGTTCAAGCAAAGTTCTCCACAAGTGCTACTAAACTGCTTTCAGGGGTCCAAATCTGTTCAGGTTCCCTTCCCAGTCTGCATTTTTGGCAATGATCGCACAAAAAAGATGAAAAACTTTGTAACCAACATCCAAAATTGAGCATGCCACATGAATGCCCTAAACAGACACCCTTTGCTTGTTTTCTGCTTGGCTCCATGAATCTTGCAGTCTGTTCAGCCCACAGGCAGTCAGTCCATTGCTTAATGTGTTCTCTTTTATTAATCATCATTATAAGATATAAATCTCCCCGAATCTTTAGAGAAACCTTTATCTTTAAACTTGGTTTTGAGAACAAAAAAAATAATAACAGAGTATGTCATTTCACTCCTGGGCACAAATCACCACTGAACCTATATTAATATGTGTCTTGAACTGGTTTCTGTTAAACACTGCCAAAGATTTAGGCATGCAAAGTTTCACAGTACAGTTTTTTAAAGGGTTGAAGCATACCCAGATTTCATGCATTTTTAAAAACTGGTTTGTCTGAAAGGCTTATCAGAATGTTTTTCTTTCCAAAAGGCAGTTTTCACTTCTGGTTGCACTGTAGAGCCAGAGGAGTTACTGAGCTGAATTCTGTTCTCACTTGTAAAGCCTGGCTGTTACTACAGGACTGTCTCTTAATGATAAATATTTATTTTCAAGTAACTCATAGAATTTCAAGAAAGAAGGAAGCAATAAAAATTGAATTCATCAAAATGAATGCTGTTCAACCCTTTCTGCTGTTGTTTGATGAATTTTTATTACTGAGAGGTTAAGAACCTAAATTTAGTTCTCAATTACTCTTTTTTAGGTCTGTAACTGCTTTTTCTGCTGGGATCTATTTGAAATGCCTTTGTAGCCTTAATGTTGCTGTAACCTGGACTATAATCTTCAGTTTGCCATACCTGAGTTTCTCTTATTGCTTAAAAACATAAGGGAAAATAAAAAGTGATATTGATCATTGTCTCACTGGCTTTAACACAAAGAGAACAGGCAAGTTGATGGTATTGATGGTCTCCACTGATAGGAAAACAATGTTCAGAGGTATTCAGCTGAGAAATACTTCCTCTTGTGATGTTATAATATGCTTTTAAATTCTGAAATGGAAGGGCTTACTCTAGTACTAAAGCAGATATTGCTAACCTTGTAGCAGTATCTTTCCCTGTTTTTCTGCTGCCTTGTAGATATAAAGACGATAGGTTTTTGTTTCCTACTTTTCAAACAGCAGAGTTTTGCAGGTTAGTTTTTTTGTGGTGTGAGTGGATCGAGAGTCTTCAGTTGGAATATCAGAATTATCTTTTACTGGTGGTATTGGTACCACTCAAGTGCTTTGAACAGAAAATAGCATTGACTGAGGGAGCAAGAGGTGTTGGCCTGAAATACTTGAACCTACATTGTTAATCTGAAATGCTGCTACAACCACAAATTGCACTGGATGAAGTAAGTTCTGAAGTACCCTGGAGCCTTGAATAAGAAAGGTAAATAGTCACAGTCCAAAGTGGGGAGATGCCCTACATATGCATATATGAATATGTATATAATTATATATATATATATATATATATATATATCTGTTCACATGAAATATCCCTGCTATTCCAGCCTGCAAACTCAATGCTTGCTTCCATTGTTACTATTTTATTCATGGCTTAATGGAGTTTTTGATGGAAATGAAATTATTGAAATTAATAAGGGGAAGGAAGGGGTGCCTCCTCTACCCTAGTCATTCAAAAATTAATAGTGGATGCTATCTTAATTTATCTCCAACAGTTCAATTAATCTCAAATAGACTTATTTATTAGGAGATTTGAGTATGTGTATTTAGCTCTGAAGATTTTCTAGTGCAGTCCAAACAGACTGAAAAACAAGTGCAAGACATTAAATGATGTAGGGAAGTAGGAAATGAAGACTGTTTAAGCAGGATGCAGGCAATGTGTGATCCTAGACATGCATTGCACCTTTAAATCTTTATTATTTCTAGCAAACCAGTTGAAATACTTCCCTGAAGTCTCTCTGCAAACAGAGGCAATGCAGAGAATATATTAGACGCAGCATCTCCATGACAGTGCCTGTATTAAAAATGAATGGACAGCTTCCTAAAACCCGTTGTTTGCTGTCTCCACAGATAGGATTCAGTTAATGAAACAGCTAATTAGATTTTTGTAATCCTGTCGTCATTGTTTGAGAGTGACACTTTACTTGAATTTCTCATGTGGATCTCTTCAGCCTAGGAAGGAATACTTTTTTCAGGCCAATTTGGCTCTTGTCACTTTGCTGGAATGGCAGTTCCCTCTGTTGGTGTAATGAAATCACTACTTTCCCAAACAGAGCTATGTCACTCAGCATTTAAATGGGAAAGAATAGGAAAATGAGGAAACGATTAGTCAAACAGGCCCTGTGTTCAAAATCCATTTCTGAAATCAAATAGTAGAATTGGATTGAGTTCATAATGGAAGAATTACTTAGGTATTACTGCAATCTGTATTACATATTCATCGACTTGCTGAATGTGCGTGGATTTGTCAGGCATTCTGCACTCCCCCCTCCTCATTTCCATCCAGTGCAGATGCAGTGAAGGGATAACCAAGTTAAAAGCTGTCTAAATTAAGGAGTGATTAAGACAAGTTTGGGTGGATGCTGAATGTTAATCTCACAGGCCACATTCTTCTGCAATGTAAGAGGGTGCAACTTTCACTGGTAGCTCTCTGCCTTCAGCAGTGCATCGTGATGAGACTAACATATAAGACACTGTAGTCCTTGAAGCTTAACGGAGTTGTGTGTTGGGTTATTTTTTAAGCTTCCTTGCTAACAGTATTTCTGCTGGTATTGATTTCTAATGGTAGCTGGGAGCTTTATTCCCTTAGAGATTCTTGTAAAATCTCAGCAATTAGAGAAACAAAATTGCACTGACCAGAAAAGCTGTATTAATTGGTAACTCAATATAGTTTGACCCAGATCATCCGCATTTCTGCCTGGACGGTCCCCTGCCATCGGTGGGCATCTGAGTTCAGTCTGCAACAAGCTCACTGAGCACCTCAAATTATACTCTGAAAAGTCTTTGCAATAAGAGTCCTTACATATATTTTGTTAAAATAACAAAGATGAGAATCAGTGTGCAAACTGCTAACCTTCAGAACAGGTACAGTTTGTTGAACAAGCTTGTGATGTCAAATGTTTTCCAGATTTATATGATATAATGAATACTGTAATGTAACTCAAATATTGGTGTGAATCTATATAGCAAATGACCTGCACAACTGACTGGATTACAGAATTACTTGATAAAGTAATTGTCCTCTGATATTCTCTTAATATTGACACCACAAACCTTTTTGGTGTAATTACATAAGCAATATATATAAATGCCCTGTATTTTTTAACACATCCACATGCAGAATCTCAAGGACTTAATGAACAGTCCGTCTCATGGCTTCTCTGTTGCAGTAGATGCCATCTCCACAGTGTTTTTAGGCAAAATTCAGCAAAGAACATTAAGACTTAAGTCAGAGGCTAGCCAAGATTATGAAATGGATCTCCAAAGTGAGTTTCAGTTGTCAGTGAGTCTGTCTTCCAGGTTGCTTTGTCTTGGATTATTTTGGCTTTTTTTTTTTTTGCCCTTGAATCAGAAGAGCTGTGGTTTTCAGAAATCTGGGTCTGATGTTGAAGCAGGGATACTATTGCCTTCAGTTCTTATTTTAAGTGAGAGGGCAATAATTTTCTGTGATCAGATATGAAGCAAAGAATCAGTATGCTTAAAAAGAGAGAAACAGAGAAAAGGCTAATTGCAAAGGATGTTTGGAAAATGTTTCAAATTTTTCACAACTGATTCCATTTCCATAAAATTTCATCAAATTTTAGCTCTACTTTTCATGAATTTTCTTCTCCATTGCCATTCCTTGTCTGTCCTATGTATATTTAGAACTCAGCTGAATAACTGATTTGGTTTCTTCAGATGCTGTCATCCACATTTTGCGTAACTGAGATGTTCTGTTTTCAGAATACATCTGAAATAGACTAAATTATATGTCCCATAACTGCTTTCAGAGCATTGTTGAAAGCAGTTGTTATTTTTTATGGATTTTTAAATGTTTAAATATTATACTTAAGAGTATATGTCTGAGATTTTGTTTCTGAGTTTTTACTTTTTTTTGTTTTTATAAGATGTTGAGGAATTTTGTGGAAAAATCTTTGTGAAAATAGAACAGCATTTACTTCTACAAGAAAAATTGGCAACTTTTAATCATAATCTTTAAGTGTTTGTTTTGAAAAAAAAGTTTTTGCATACTGGAAAATTTTGTTTTCTTTTTTCTGTTGCTGATATTGAAATACTTTTCTTTCTGAAAATAAGACAGGCTTAAATAGAGAAAGATTAATTTCTTCAAAGTAGTTGAGATCTGTCCTGACCTAAAGGGGCTATTTTTATCAAATATAGGTCACGTCAGTGCTTAAAGATGCTAAAAAGAGCAATTACTTTACTTTTTCTGGCAGTTTTGATCCATTTTTGAAAGATGGGCATTTGTCTAAGAAGAATTGGAAGAAAAGATATTTTTACATTCTTCTTGAGTTTTGAGGTATTAATGAGTTTGATCATTACAGAAACAAAGTCAGTCCTCCTTGTAACATAATTTTAATTTAAAACCCTCTGAGTCATCTAGTCCTTCTGTGTAGCTGTTCATTATTAGTGCTAATTGCCTGAAAAGGAAGCTGTTTTTCTGCTCCTGCTGCTTATTCTCCACCAGAAAGCATAATCCTTTGTTTGTGGACAGCACAATTAGCAGCTTTGGAGATCATAATTATTTCATACCCGGGGCTGGGAAGAAATCTGGGGGAGAGATACTCTTAAGCTTTGTCTGAAAATATTGAGTTTACTTAGAGTTACTTTTTAAAGTTTCAGTCTTCTGAGACATGAGTATATCTGTAAAATGCTCAGAGTATGTGTGAGGATGTATTACTGGAATATGTGTATGGAACTGTGCTGATCTATTTATTCATAGGACACAAAGCAAAGCACAACAATAACAAAAAGAAACCCAAAATAATGACTTGTAGAGCTACAAGCTGTTGCACAAAAGTAAAGACCCAGACAGCATATTATCTTACAATGATTTTCCTAACTGACTGACAGAAAATAGATTTGATATTCCTGTGTACCTTCTCAAAATTACATGCATTACCCTGACTGAGAAGCCTGGGAAAGAAAGAACCAAATCCCCAGTTACTTGGAGACCAAATAGTGGCAGGTTTTTCTTCCCCTCTGGTAATTTATGTTCTTTGGAAGAGGTGTTGATCCGGTATCCTTACTCACATTTCCAGTGTAAGTGTGGTATGCAAAAACATGATTTTTCCAATTCAATATCTGATACAAGTTCAAACAAATGTACATGCTTCAAAAGACAGATATTATATTTCCAAATATATAACCTATCTAACTTATCTAAAGTGACAAGGATATTGAGCCTTGTGTGTATCTGTTCCAGTTCATCCAGGGCACATTTTGGTATTCCTGTCCACAATGGCTGAGGATATGCACTCTATCAGACAGAAGCTGACAGTTTTGACTCCATAATAAATAACCTCTTCTGTTTTAAAAAGTGATGCCAGATGCCAGCTTTCAGTTTGTTAATTTATCAATACTTTGTATCAGCATAGATGTGTGCTCAGGGACCAGGAAATTCACAAGATTAAAAACCAAATAATTTTAAAACAAGAACTTTCTGTCTCAGCTTAATTTTCACATCTTTGATTTTGAAAAATATCTGGTGACATTGATGCCAGGGATAAAATTTTCTTTCCATAGGCTCAACCAATCTGTAAGAGAGCAATTTTGATTCTACTTTGACTTCTTCATTTCTTCAGAAAAATAGCCAGCTAAATTGCAGCACTTTTATCAGTGACAGAAATTTGACAAGAATACAGAGCTCAGTGTTAAACTTTGAACTGAGTTAGTGGCAAAGAGAGCAAAAGGTACATTCACTGAAGCTGAGCAAACTTGATTTGTAGTTTCTGAAATGATTAATGTTAAATCTCAACTTGTATTTTTCTTAACAGACTCAGTTTAAAGTAGATAACATTAAAACAACAGCATGTCAATAGAAACACATTAACATCAATTTTTTTGCAGAACCAATAGCTTATTGCAATTTAATTTTATTTATAACCTGTTTAATCTCAAGTAGGAAGGGAACAAGAAAGTGAATAGTTTTTATTTTTAAAAGAACCCCAAACATTATTTGACCTGTAAAAGCATTTAGTGGTTGCTGTTGAAACAAGAATCCATTGTTATTTCCCACAATACAAAACAAAGAGACACTGTATATTCTAAAATGCCTTTCTAAACAAAAGTGATAGTAAGCACTGCTAGGGAAAGAAAATAACAGCTTTGGTGATATAAGCACACTGCACAACTTTCAGAATGTGTGGTTTGATGTTTCTGAATAAACTGTTTCATTATGACAAATATTCTGTGCAGACCTGTACCATCTTGTTGTTCTCTGAGTGTTCTTTCCCATGCCATTACCACCAGTTGCTGCTCTTTGTGTAGTTTCAGTTATTTCTTGGCTGGCCTGCTTTTTTCTTTGTATGTGGCAATCCCCAAATATGCATGCACTGAGCAGCTATTGAGAAAATAATCTGATTTAGAGTCCAAGGCTCAATAGATGGATACAGGTTTGGTTTTTTTTTTTTTTTTTTTTTTTGGTAATGAAGCCATCCACCATCCACCTCTGCAAATGATGGACCACGTCTTTTTATGGAAAATTTGTCAGCATGGTGTTGCCTGGAAAGCACATCTGTTGTGATCCTGTGCTCCTGAAAGATAGGTCTGGAGAACAATTTTGCTGATTGACTTTGCTTAGTGTCCTGGAATATCCTTGCGAAAGTATTACTTGTGATAGGCAAGATGTGTGCTAATGTCTTTACAAACAATTTCATGGGTGAGTCTATGGGTATTAACGTCCTTGAAATGGGTCTTAATGTCACTACCAGCCTCAAGCAGAAGGTTTGTTACAGAGCCCAGACAGCCTGACTCCTGCAACAGACAAATGGGTCCTCACAAGCCTGAGTTTCTGAACTTTTGGGGGAAAATGATCTGTTTAAGGGGGGAATATATGGCAGGCGTTTTGGGAAGGCCACACCTTCCTAGTGCCTCAGCCAAAGGATAGGGAGAATGGCAAGATGCGGCCGGGAGTTTATAAAAGGAGGTTGCGCCCTCTGAGAACTTGAGAGATGAATCCCCACAGTCTGGTACCCCAGTGGACTCTCTCCCTTTATTCGAATAAAGTTGCAGGACTCTGTTTTCCTTACAGACACTGAGTTTTCATAGCGTGATTTTCCGCACACTTGGAAGAACAAATGTAAAATGGAGAGAGACAAGTCCTGGGATCTCGTGGTCTCTCTAGTTGTTATTTCACATAAAGATAGGGATGAACATAATTTAGCCTTCTCATTTGTTTTCTAACATTTATTTACTATGAAAGAGATTTAGTCTATCTGTTTATAACATTTAATAGCTACTGACATGTCTCAGCAACCAAAATCACTTTACACATCAGCTTGGTCAAAGAAAAGCTTAGTCCAAATGTCAGCAGCGCTTCAAAGCAGAAATACTGAAAACCTGATAGTATGTGTGTCATCATTTCTGCTGAAGTGCTTATGGGACTGTTACAGCCATTAGTTTAAAAAAAAAAAAAATTAGAGTCTAGTGCTGAGGAGTACCTCTGCTGCGGGTAGCTCCGTTTGCAAGCTCAGACTGAGAGGCAGGTGGAGCTCTGGGTGGGAGCCCGAGCCGAGAGGCCGTGAATTGGCAGTCCTTCGCATAACTAAGGGCACCACGAGGGTGGTGCCAGCCAGGGGAATGGACACTGGGAGAGCCAGCAGGAGCCATGAAGTGCCAACCTTTTGGGTAACAAAAGGCAGCAAAAGCGGCGGTGCCATCCAGGCGGATGGATTCCGGGGGACCCGGCAGGAGAGGAGGGCTCGGGAGGGCGAGACTTGTGCCCAGGTGGAGTGTGAGGGCATAAAAATCGGGGGGGTGGGCGGTCTTCGCTGGGGCTCTCTCCTCCGAGACACCAGCCCGGGCTGTTCCTGCGGCCCTGAGCCGGCACAAAATGGCTTTGTGGAACGAGACAGCTGGGACTGTGCTGCGGAAGGCCGGGGAGGGCCGGTGAGTGAGGCTGGTCCGACGGTGCGGGGTGTGCGGGGGGCCGAGACGGGCACGCGTGGGGTCCCTGCGGCCGCAGCTGCCGGGGCCTTCCGCACCTGCCTTGGATCAGGAACGGTACCTGGGAACTGCACTCCTGTAGGAACCCCTGAGGCCCAGTCACCCAAAGTGCGCCTGCTGATCTTCCGTGGGGTTGGCTTCACCCTTCTTCCCTGGTAGAACGTGTTTCAGAGAAATAGACTTTGTTGTATATTCTGCGGGGAAAAAAAAAAAAAAATAACAAAAACACCCAAATCCATAGGTCTATTTCCCCCATAGCTTATTTAAAAAAAACCCTAAAACAAACAAAACAAACAAAACAAACAAAAAAGATTTTTTTAAAGGTGTCTAACCTAAATTGAGAAAAAACCCCAACTATCTCATGGAATATTGTAACATTCTGCTGATCTTGTTACACATAAATCCCTATATTTTTATTTGCAGCCTTTAATTTCGTGTTAATACATTTACTGAACACATCACCTTTCCTTCCCTTGACATTGCTCAGAATATCTCTGAGGAACAGCAGGCTGTTTACGTAGCACCTTTTAAAGACTAATGGTTGAATAACAGCTTTCTGTTCCTTCTGGAAATGGACTTTGCTAGGAAAAGGAGGGGGGGAGGGGTTTAAATTTCAATTTTGCTTTGTGTCTCAGCAGAGGAAGCTTTACATAGATATAATTTTTAATAGCCTGGGCCCTCAGTATTGGCCAACAGTCCACAAGACATTTTAAAATTTCAGCAAAACAATGTAGTCTGTTTGAAAGTGACTATTCAATGAAGCTCTAAAACTGGGTACTGCATATAAAAATGTGATTTACGCTTGGAATTGTTGATGGTAAAGCAGATTATGGTGTTTGAGTAACTAAAGGCACCTAATGCAATGCAGACACTGAACAAAGACAGGTAGAACACAGTAGAATGAATAGTCCATTGGAAAAGTTCTGTCTTACCATGGTGTGGGTGCACCTTTTGCTGTTCCTGTGCAGTGAAAATGAATGTTGTAGGGAACTGAAAATGGTTTACCAAACAATTATGTTCAGACTGGGGAAGAAAGCCGATCTTCTTTTGTGGCTGACACTACCAAGGAATTATTTTTATTTTGCTGCTCTTTAGGCTCATAACCCACTGTTAGTATGGCATATCTTACACAAATATGGTGTCTGTCTAAGAGGGGAACTATCAATTCTTATATTGTGAGCTTATATGAGAGCTTATATGAGAAAGGACTCCTATCAAGGTTGTGTCACTGGCTAATTGTTATTTGGACAGTTTGCCTTATAGAAATACCTTTTATCTGTCAAATGGATATGAAAGTCATAAAGGTATATATGAAAAATAATATTCCAACTTAAAAACAAGAAACTACTATAAAGGTGCTTACTAATAGATATGACCATAAAATAACAAAAATCAGTGCCTAAGATGGGACAGAGAAATCTTGAAGTAGCCTCAATCACAAGTATGGACTTCCTTTCTTCCACGCAGAGTGAACAATGCCCTCTACTGACTGTGGGGAGGAAAAAGGCTAAAATGATGGAAAGACATAACCGAATCAGAATTGTAAAACATGGTAAACTAGATTAATTCTTCTGATGCTTATTGACATATCTAAGGCTCTGTTTGCTTACTGCAGGTTATATATGTGTATACAATGTGGTGAAATATGTTTGAGAAGATACTTGCAGAATCCTCATTGCATACCTGTATTTGTATAAATTAAGCCCTTGAATAATCTCAAAGATGCTGATGTCAATGCATTTTTCAGACTAGCTGACTGATAGGCTGTTTGCATGTATCCATCCATATGATCCTAAGACTGAATGACCTTTGGTGAGAGTGGAAATTCTGTTGAAATCTACAGGTAAAACAAAGAGAAGAGGAATTTTCTCTGTATTGCTCAGAACCTCCCAAGGAATTTCTGCTTTCCTGAAGTGCTTGCATAAAGAAAAGGAAAGATTTGGCAAGAGCAGCCTGAATGGGAGTTTCCTATGTGGGTGTCTCTGGGGAGCATTGCCTGATGACAGTGAAAATACCAAATATTTTCTTCTAATCATTTCAGTATTGTTTATACCCATCTTTGCATAAATCACCGCAGTAATTTGTAATGCTAATTAATGTGTGTGTTCCTTGATTCACTCAACTTGGAGCTTTCCTGATACATAATTCTTCAGCTATTTATTTCCCAGCACTTTCTCTGCTGGTGGGGGGAACTGAAGACAACATTCCTGAACTTGTAACTACAGTCTTGCAGACTGAAATTCAGAGGTGGTAAATGCGAGTTTATCCTTATTATCTTTCAGAATTCTGGAGGATAAAAATTATTGCATCTTCTGAGTAGTGGATTTTCTAAAAATCTGAAAAAATACAGTTAATGTCTGTTTGTAAAGGTCTTTTTGTTTTTACCACTCTCACTCTCCTGCTAAACTCTTATCATGGAAGCTTTTTGAGTCAGGACATTCAGTGATGCTCTGATAACTACAGTATTTTGGATCTTGCTTAATAATGACCTGACAATTTTCCTTTTTCTAAAGATACAAATGTTCAGAGTGGCAACTAGAATGAATGAGGAGTAAGAAGGAAAAAAGTTTATTTTAGTCTTGTATCTCAAAGAAAAACACTCTAGTAAATCTTTCCTGTACTTAAACCTACATTTATATTCTTACTGTGTTTCAATTTTAATAGTAAGGCATAAAACTAAATGAGTATTTTATGGATATTTGCATCAAACAAGCATTGTGCTTAGGCTGAACATGCTTTGTCTATTTTGTAACAAACGTTTTGTACCATGCATATTTTAAAGACTGGACTACATCTTGAATCCCATTTCGTTCTAAGTTGTTGTGTACTGTCAGTGGAAGGGATGTGGGAAACTGAATGGAAGAGATGTGGAGGGGATTGTCTTGGTGTGAAACTGGCACGGCAAGTCCTTCACTTCTTGCTTCTGCTGCGTTTTCCTTCAGCAGGTGTGGGTGAAAATGTCAGGAGCATTTTCAGAAGGAATTGTTTGCTTCTAGCTTGGGTCAAGCTCAGGACATCCCACGCAGACTGGCAAACTCATTAAATAATTGCTGCAATTTCATTAAGGGGTTAATTTTTTCCATCTGAAGCGCAGCACATTATTCAACCCTTCTACCTACTGATTATAGACAGAAGGTAAATATTTAAACATTGATACTCTGACTGTCATCTCTGTATTAAAAACCAGCACACCACATTAAGCGAGGAGGACTCATGCACTGAACTACAGGGAGTTATTTTAGAGGCCAAATATGTTAACTTAAAAACTGGGAGGGGCTCTAGGGAGAAAAAGCTGTAATATTTCTTGGTGCTAATGGCTTTAGGTGAGTATTGTATTTACTGGACAGACAGAATGATATTTGCCTATGTAATTTGTTGTTGCCTAGCCATGATTTTTCTGTTAATCTGTTTTTTGGACTTCTTTAATTGTGGAAAACTTTCAGTCTGCCTATGAGAGAATTAGTCAATATTAAGGCTCTGTGTAGGTTGCATATTAATACTTAATTGCATTTTCAAAATTTTGAGAAACATAGAGTAATTTGAAATGCTGCCTGGGGAACCAAAGCCCAGTTCTTCAGTCAGTTTGTGGTTTCTCTTTTTAAAGAGATTCTTATTTTAATTCCTTATTTTTCTGAAGGAATAATTAAGCTTTTTTTTAACAAATTGCATGTGAATATCCTGTTTTAAGAGATTCTAAGCAAAAAATGAAACTATATTTAAAATAAATTAATTGAAACTAGGCACCACTACTTAAAATCTAGCCTATCTTACCCCTTGTCCAGGGGATTTAACAATAAATTATGGACAAATGAATTTTATTTTTATTTCACATATTATTTTTTTCAGCCACTAATGTATGATTAACAGATGTATCAAAAAGACTTATTTTATATATATATATATATATATATATATATATATAATGATACAAAAGGTGGTGAATTTGGAGTTGGAAAAAAAGGTATACTAAATATTAGCACTGTGTTTTGCTAGGTGTTACGAGAAGAAGCATATCTCATGAAAATCAGTGTTCTAAAAATAAATGACAAAATGAGAAAGAAGGAGATATTAATAAAGTTATGAGAGTAAGATTGTTTAAAATTAGTCTATGCTTCAACATGTACCAAGGGTATTATTAATGAGAGTGTATACTGTAGTACACCAATATAATTTGTACTAAAATATTATAGTAGTGAAGATGCTGTAAGTATCTTGAAATTCAATACCTGAATTTATTGCCAGGAGTAAATTGTAATTTAAAGGAGCTAAGCTGTTGCTGGGGTCTCCATAAATGCAAAATAGAAATTCTTATCAGATCACAGACCTGCCCATTTTATTATTCACATACTCCAAGATGCACACTCACTCTCACAGAATCTTGGGCCGGCTGTACCAGCAGGGTCCACCTGAAACGAGAGCGGTGGCAATAGCCAGTGGAGTTTGCAGGGCCTGGTAATCCCTCAGTGACATCTCTGCTGTGAGCTCCCAGTCAGCAGCACCCCTCTCTAGAGAGTGTCAGGTCAGTGAAGGGGGGTTCCCCTGCGGCTCTCGGTGCCTACTGCTGTCACCTGCTGCCTTGGCTCGGCTGTGCTGCTGTCACATGGGGAGCCTCACACAGCTCCAGCGTCTCCCCCGTGCTCTCGTGGTGCTCGCTTTTCTTCTTGAAATGTAAGCCCATGTTTATTGTAGTAGACACACAGAGAAGAAAAAAAGTTCCTTAGTGTAGAGGGTTATTAAAGTCCTGAAGATCTTCCAAGGTGAAGTTCAATTTTAATACCATGACCAAAACCCATCACTCTTAACTTGATTACCTTTCCCCTTCCTGAGTGGAGGACAGAGGTTGCTACTAAACTGGTTCTTGAAATAATTTCTTTTTGCTGGAATTTTTTTGCTAGTGGGTAAATCATCAAAAGTCTAAAGGAAGGAAAGGAGGGAGAAAATTGCTGGAGAGAAGCCAGAGAAACCTATTGCCAATATTGCCAATATTGCTTATTGCCAATATTGCTTATTGCCAATATTGCCAATCTCTTTGGGAATCTCTAGTTATTATGCTTCTTTTCTGGATCTCAATGATTACATCTTTGTGATTACTCGCATAGCATTTTAAACTGTCACTGGAACCACCATTCTTAGACAAAAACAGCTGAGAAATAGCTTAATATCCCAGCAATTCCATATGGTTATCTGGATATAAATAAGTAGCACAAGAAGACTACCACTTGAAATCTTTGAGACCATGCCCTTTTATACTGTAACCACTTGCATTCATGCTCTCCGTGTAATAATTCCCCTTTTCCATAGCACATGACTGAGCGTTCTAAGTTGGTTTAAATGTTTTTTCTATTATTAAAAAAACTCTAGAAAATAATCCCAGACTTACAACAGATATTTTGCATCATTATTTTCCTCACTTCCATAGTTTACCCAGTACCAGGTTTGCGATGTTTTTGCAGCATATTGTTAAAAGCTGTGGAAGAATTTGGCACTTATGGTATTAGTAATTGTGGATGTATTTTATACACCTTTTTTTGTTCTCACTACTACTATTTAAAATGGTAGAATGTTGTATTAAACTACTTCATCACATTCAGACATCAATTTGTTCATTTGAAAATGTATTGTTATATATTTGTGCTTTCCTTCCATGGTACAATGAATCAATGGATTTTTTTCCTGGGATCAGCAGTTTCAGGAGAGTTATAATGAGCAAACCTAGAAAGAACAAATCTGTGCATTGCTGTGGCTTTAGTCATAGGCATCAAAGGCCTAGTGTGACAAAAAGAAAGGACATTTCCTAAAGTGAAAACACATAATAAATGCAATTCATTAGAGTTGTGGAGGGAGTAACAATTCATCTTATATAGGAGCACTGATTGTTTAAAAATTAATACATTTATCATTGGGGCATTGTTTTGTTGTTTAGATTCAAATGATTGCTTGAAATAATAATGCTTTACAGAGGTTTGGTTCAAATTTTGGAACATACTTATTTCTTATGCAGTTGTACACATGGAGACCTCCCATGCAGGAGTTTAGTTGTTCGGAGGACTGAATAAAATCCTCAACAAAAACCTTTTAAAGTATCAATCTATCACAGATACACTTAAATCAACTCGCAGCAGTAACGACTCAAAGCCAAGCGCTCAATAAAAGTGCAAGTCAGTCTGAAAATATGAAATACATATTGCACAAATCTGCAAAAACAGAGGAGGTAGTGTTGTGGAGCAGAAGTACAGAGGAGATATGTCTGTTTTTCTTGGGGACATCACAGAAGATCTGGCAATTTAGATAAGGTTTCAGACATTGCAGGGACTCCACAGGGCATTGAACTACTGATAGCCATGATTTACCCTGCAGAGCATATTTGCTACATTTTCATAAGTTCTGTATTTCTAAAATTTTACTTTCCATCCATACACCCACAGAAATAATATCGTTATTGTTCTGTTCATAAAAATATATTAATGTGAGCTTGTGAGAAAATTTGCTCACATGAGCAATTGTAAAGCATTCTAGTATGCACTGATAAGTACATCAGCTGTGTTATTTTGTGGACTTGCAAGCACCTTCTGCCTGTTCATGACAATGTCACATTTTGAAAAATATTGTAGTCATAAACAGCCTTCAATTTTTAAGACAATTTGGTGACATTTTAGTATCGCTAACAGTAGTCTGTCAGAGATACCTATTCTGATATTTTGATTGCAGCATTTTCTGTGTATTACAGAAAGATCAAATATTTGTAATTGTCAGAAGGACTATATATCTATATGCTTATATATTGTCATTTCTACTATTCCTAATAGTTTAGCAACAACATTCTTCTAAAAATTGTCAGTGGCAAAACCTGAAGCAATAGCCAAAGATTTCATCTGCTGCTCAAAAAAAGGCATAAGTATTAAAAAATTTAAGTAGGTGGATCCTAATGGCCTACCTCCCCTTATTTTAAATTATAAGAAATCTTCTTTCTGGCATAGTAGTGCACAAGAATGCTATGAATACCTTTTAAACTTATTTACAATTCTGTAAGGTAAAAGTTCTTTGGTTTTAATTCTATATGAAATAGACTTCTCTGAAATATACAGCAAATTAAAACATTAAAAAAAATGTTAAAAATCAGATTAAATGTCCTATTTTTGATCCTGTAAAATAACTTAAACTTAGAATATACAAAAGTCATGCTATTCATGAGTGATGGATGCACTGTGCATCCAAATTCTCTTTGGCAAAATCTATACAGCAACTTAGATTAAGTACAGTGGACAAATTGTTAGGGTCATACCTATACTCTCTCCTGAAAAACTTCATATAGACTATGTTATAATAGGTAGTCTTTGTCCAGAAGAAAACAGCTGGTGTCAGTTTCATCCTTTCTTTTAGTATTTATAAAGAATTCTTTGATATCTACTTTTACATTTTTGGGGACACTTAGCTGTCCTTAGGTATTCTTCCAATTCCTGAAAAGTTGAAAGCACTTATAACTATATAACAGTCTGTGACAACCATATTACTTTAAATCTAAAAGTTTCCAGCTTACCTTTGTAAAAACAGTAGTTCTGGGACAGCTTCTTGCAGAAGCATTATTTTTTTGGATGCATTCCAATTTCTTTGAACATGACTTCCCACTGTCTTCTACACTTGCAAGAAAAGGTATTGCTGGTTTCAAGTCCTATTTCAAGGTCAGCCTTCCATTCAGAAAAACTAGAAGTAGTATTACTCATTTTGTGGGTCATGAAGTGCCTGAGAGATAATACAGGCTCTTTTAAAACACACACAATCTTCTCATGTGTGTTTGATTTATTTGGAGTCTCTTTGAATGATGCTCTTTCTTGACACAAGAAAACTCAAATGTTTTATTATTTTTCATTATAAGCATTCTCAATCATTTCTAGTGATATTAAACCACTAATATTTTATACCCAGCCAACTTAGGAAATAAGAAGAAATAAGAAAGTTTTCTGTTATTTGTCACTCCCTTCTATGTTTTTCTGCAGATTGTCGTTTAGCCTTTTTAATCACTTCGTAACTCTATGAATTTGACACTTATGCTTCAGTTTTGCACCAAAAGAATTGTAGGTACTCTAACATTTAAGGACACTGGCCCCTCCCCAACCTTCCAACATCCCCCCTCCCCCCAATCCCCCAGACTATTATTTGGAACCCTGTAAACAAAATATGTAATAGCAGTTACTCGAAGTAAATTAGTGATTTTTATTTCCCTGACCATTTGCCAGTTGATTACCAACATGGTGGAAGCTGAAGGTGTATTGTTATCACTATCCAATATAAACTTCAATATAAAATAGAAGCCTTTTCATAATTGTTAACTATGAGCTCAACAGTGTTTAGTATCATTATTACATATGCTGCTGCATGCAGATATTAAGTGTAATATTCCATTTCAGTGGGCTGGGAAATTGCATTAATCTGCCTCATAGTTAGAGAACCTCCATGTGTATGTATCCTCTGTTGAGAATTCATCACACCTTCCCTCATTTGCTTGATACACAAGGCTAGGATCTCATTATAATTTTTATCTAGAATGCCAGGTTTCTAGCTTTAACACTGGATGTTTCATATTCAAATATAGGCTGGAATAGCAGCTGCTACATTAAGAAAAGAGTTAATCCAGTACACCATCAATTATGGATTCCTTATACTTGAAAAAGTTTCCTTTTTTATCAGTATACACAAAAAGCTCACAAAATTTCCTTTTGAATCAGAGTTGACTGTAACAAATCTCCATTTCTAACCTACTATTGTGATTTTCTGAAACAATCTTATGAAAATACTGTAGTTACTTTTTCTATGCTTATGAGAACATTTGCTACCCTAATGAGGTGCCCTTTGTATGATGCATCAGTTTCTGTGCCTGATACTGCATACTTGACTTTCTAAGAATTACCAGCAAGCATACACCTATTATGAAATTGAGCAAGTTAGACCTAAACAGTAGCTCCTATTACTTGCAGACCAATGGACTGAAATTAAATAAAAATCAGTATCTGAACAAGGCTATAGGACAACAACTCATAAGGAAAATAATTAGTACATTTCACTAGTGAAACATCATCAGCCACAGCAGTTCCACTTAGTAGGAAATTGAAATGCAATACTTGCCATGACAGAACATGATATGAGGGACTGTATATTTGCAAAAAATGAGTGAAAAATCTAAAAAGCAGAAAAACAAAATAATGAGAGGATCCACAACTGCTTTATAATCATCAAATTTAGTCAAGAATGGCAAACAGCAATGTTATCACCTGCCAATGTTTTGCCCTTTCATATGAGTCTAAATTTCAAGAGCACAAGTGTCAAAAAAACTAGTCTTATGCCTGTTCACACATAAAAAGTTCTTTTAGTATTACTCATTTGTTGGCAGAGTAGAATTTGCAATTTTTTTACAACACCAAGTGAAATAAAAAAAAGTGCCAACTAAGAAGCCCAAATTTAAAGTGTCCTCTATAAAAATTCTTCCACTTTGCAGGGACAGCTAGAGCAGGAGTGTAATAAGCACTTTGGGCAAGAAGCAAATGTTGGACATGATTTTAGTGTAACCTTCAAGTTTCAGCTGACTTGAGAAGTAGTCAAAGTAAGAAAACATTATAGTTGCAGTTATTTTTCCCAACCCAGAATAAATCCCATTATTTGGGGTTTT